>JASEVX010000001.1:241228005-241828005 GCA_031761405.1 Serripes groenlandicus
GATATGTGGAAGTTGAACCAACTGCTTCACCGAATCGATTGATTGATTGATTGATTAGTTGCGTTTGGGTCTATGTCGTTTTCACAAAATAAATCAGTCATATCAGTTCACCTATCCATGTGTTTCCAGGCTTTCTCACAGCAACACTCACCAATTGGCTCCTTTTCACATATATCCCGTAATTGACAGCCGTCGTCGCTACAAACTGAACTACCTGGTATCGTGCCCTTCAACCGTAACGTGGCTTACGTCCAGCGAGAAAACCAACATTGTGAACTCTGCGTAAAGTATCGACCCGGATCAACCTAAGAATGCCACGCAGGTTTACCCGGATAGTCACTTTTCGCCTCCTGTGGATTTTCTGTTTCAGTAATCTTTACTCTATACCTCTATCCCCCCTGAAACGGAATGTGTCGGCCCGGATCAGTCTGCGCGGACTGCGCAGGCTGATCAGGGTCGATGCATTACACAGAGGCCATCCATACTGTTGGTTTACTCGCGGGACGGCTTACATATGCTCTACTGTGAATGAATAAAAGTACAAACACGTATGTATGTATCCGATCAGCTTACTGTACAATTCGACGGTAACTATATATCAGCCAGTATTTTGACGCACCCGTAGCAGACGAATGTTAACTTTATCGTGACAAAAGGAGAATACGCTGATTATGAGCAATTTCTAATGTTATCACGATGGTTTCAATTGTATTCAATAATAAAAAATCATTTTATTTAATAAAAAAATTTCAATATGTCCATCAATATGTTGTTTTCAAAAGCCGCCTGCTGCATATTTGCCGCCTCGGTGGTAGAGCGTCCGCTTCGGGTGCAGGAGGTCGCGGGTTCGATCTCCGGCCGGGTCATACCATATATTTTAAAAATGGTAATGGCTGCCCTCCTTGGCGCTCAGGGTTGCGGGGTTAGCATAACGACTGACTGACTGGTGTCAGGAAAAATGGAGCAGTAGTACAACCCAGGAAACTCCGTGATATAACTTAAAAAGTGTTGAAAGCCGCGTAAAGCACCAAACAATCAATTAATCAGATTTGCTGTACATGTGGGATATATTGTACTCAGTATCGCTTTATGGTAGTTTCACCTTAGTAAACTGAACGGTTGACTACACCATAAAACCTCAGGTGTTATCAATTACTGATCAATATATGTCATATTTATTTCTTCAACAATGATCAAAGCTTCGTGGGATAAAAATGTCACTTTTCAAATATCACTTATATCAATCTAACCACAAAACAAAGTGACATGGAAATGTGCTACCAACACATATCCACATCAGCTTGCTACCAACACATATCCACATCAGCTTGCTACCAACACATATCTACATCAGCCTGCTACCAACACATATCTACATCAGCCTGCTACCAACACATATCCACATCAGCCTGCTACCAACACATATCTACATCAGCCTGCTACCAACATATATCTACACCAGCCTGCTACCAACACATATCCACATCAGCTTGCTACCACATATCCACATCAGCCTGCTACCAACACATATCCACATCAGCTCAGACTTGCCTACTGGACATCACCATGCAGGCGTATCCGACTCGCTAGAGAACTAGGTCGACTACCAACATGATGCACAAGTGAGCCGTCCCGCGAGAAAGCCAACATTGTGGATTCTGCGTCAAGTGTCGACCCGGATCAGCCTAAGCATGCCGCTCAGGTTTACCCGGATAGACACGTTTCGCCTCCTGTTGATTTTCTCTTTCAGGAATCATTTCTCTTTACCTCTATTTCCCCTGTGACGGAATGTGTCGGCCCGGATCAGTCTGCGCGGACTGCGCAGGCTGATCTGGGTCGATACATTACGCAGAGGCCATACTGTAAGTTTTCTCGCGGGACGGCTCAAGTATCTAGACACGATCGCTATGTTTTGTTTCTTCTTAGGGGAATCCCTCGTTTCCGGGTCGTTAGCGTCCGGCATTTGAAAACGGGCTTCCCAGGTCGCGGCGCGGTCATGTTCTCGTGGAGTGTTCTTGGGAAACGCACATTTCCTAGCATAGTATACTGGTTTGTTTACCCAGTGATCATGAATAAATGAACTATCGCCTTGATATAACTGATATAATGTTGAAAATGGCGTATAACCCCAACAAAACAAACAAACAAACAAACAAACAAACAAACATATCTCCTTATGACGGCTTTCCATTGACACGGTATCTGTAATATGGATTCGATTGTAAAAACGTGTAGATGGTCCTTGAAGTTGAGTACATCATATGAGCCGTTTCACGAGAAAAACAAACTCATGAACTCTGCGTAATGCATCGACCCTGATCAGCCTGCGCAGTCCGTGCCGGCTAAACCGGGTCGACACATTCCTTCTCAGGGGGTTAGGGGTATAAAGTTATGATTCCTGAAACAGAAAACGTGTCTGTATACAGTTATGATTCATGAAACAGAAAAACGTGTCTGTCCGGGTTAGCCTGCGACATGCTTAGGCTGATCCGGGTCGATACTTTACGCAGAGTCCACAATGTTGGTTTTCTCGTGGAACGGCTCTTTTGTCGAGTTCCTAGAGAAATTTATTGCATGAAATGTGAACTAGAATTTGACCAATGACTAGGCTAGGCCAATATTGTATTGAGACCAAGTCGCGTGTTGATGTACCTACAAAAGACGACTTTAATAAACATTGTGCAAACGGGATAATTGCTTAAAACGAGTAAGTTCTCCTTTTGTCACAATAATTTGGGCTCCAATCATTCGGTTGATTGTTAAAGGGGTTCAGGGTTAAACGGCTAGAGCTAGAGGTGAACAGAGAAGCACCTGGTCAGACTGCGAGGGGAGGCAGGATGATCTTGATCTTAGCTGATCGACATGTCCTTAAAGTCGTTTTTCATATGACGTGGCCAATTACTAAAAAGCTAAATCTCGAAATAAATCATTATTTCGAAATAATCATGTTTCGCTTTTAACACTCGGTATAAAGTAGTAATATTACAACGTATTATCCTTTGCCGTACCCCCTAATTTATGAATGACGTCACGTATCATGTGACTTGCTATATTGAGCTTTTCATGTATCAGCGATTCAGCCATATGAATGAATACGCTAATTGAACCGAACTGAGATATCTTGTGTAAAACGCGAATTTAAGAATATTTCTACAACTGTAAAGGTATGTGCTTTCTATATATGTTTTATTTTGTTTATAGCTTGCATTTGTTAGAGCTGTCATATTCATGTTTTGTAGAACCGGTTGTTTGTTTGTTTGTTTACATAATGTCATACATTTAGCTCTTAGTAATCACGTGCCGATACGATGTATGAATCAAAGTACTATCAGTAGTGGACTCTCTGGTTCGATCCTGGTGGTCCGATCTGCGCTGGTCGCCGTGATATGACTGAACATTCAAACGGAAAGGAAACTCAATCAATCAATTGATTGGGGCTTAACGACATTTTTAACAATTGTTCTGTCATATCACGGCGGCCAGTTCACCTATTCATTCGTTTCCTAGCTTTCGCACACCAGTCCCCCACTCAACATACTTTCCAAGATACTGGCTGATTTTCCACATAGACTGTTAGCCCATTAATTAAAGACGAATGATGCTTGTCATAGTGACTTTTGTCAAACGTCGGAAAGAATATATGTTGGCCGAGCTGGGATTCGAACTCACAACCTCTTGATTGACAGCCTTCGTCGCAACCGGGGCTCGGCCGGCACGAAGATCGACTAACTTGAATTATACCAACACTTATTTTCATTTCTTTCAAACCAACCCATCTATATAAACATTTCGAGTAGAGTTTAAGATAGAGATCTTATCTTTGCTTTAAACTGACCCATCCCGGCTCGGCAAACTTTCTTTCCGAGGATTGACAAAAGTCATTCGTCTACCACCAATGGGCTACGTACGTCTATGTGTAAAAACAGCCAGTTGCTTGGGAAGATTGTTGTGTGGAGTACTGGTGTGAGAAAACCAAGAAATGCATGAGTAGGTGAACTGGCCGCCGTGATATAACTGAGAAATTGTTAAAAACGGCGTTAAACTCCAATCAATCATTAAACTGATCCGTTAATGTATATTTTCTTTAAGATGCGTCGATTGTCTTTTGATTTATGGTCATTAAATGCAGTTTGCAACAGTAATTCATTTATTTCACGGTAGCCAGTTTATCTATCAACACATTTCCTTGTACTAAACACAACGTTCTTCTCAGGAATCTTGATATCAACCCACACGTATAATACACGTTTCAATACTTTGGTGGAAAACGAATAACGCTGATGTTGTGCTCAGTCGTTGGTAAGAGTGAATGGTGGACCCTGGGTTCAAACTCATGGCCGCCAGATCGACGACCCTTGTATAGTTACCGGATTTATAAATATGTTCATTTGACTTAAAACTTTACATAAGTTTTAAGATCTCGACAAACTCATGTAGTAGGGTGCTCAGGGTTGAATAGATAATGCTACACCTTCTGTTTAAGTAAGGATACTATTAGCGACAGTGCAGGTAATGAAATGTACGCAGGAAAAAACGCAGGAAAAACCGCGATATGACTGAAATATTGTTGAAATCCGGTCAAAATACACACACTGTTTTTAATTAAACCGCATTGTTGGTGAAGTTGTAGTAGACTTCGCAGTTTTGATCCCTGACCTGGTTATACCAAAGACTTGGTAGAAAGGGTAGAAAAACGGGGTTGGTTTAACGACATACGTCAGGATAAATGGACAGGTGGTGATTTACACAGGAACTGTCGTGATAGTTTGAGAACATGTTGAAAGCGGTGTAAAACACCAAGCAAACAAATCAAACATAGTTATAAATCAGACAAACTTTATCTGTACACGGGTTTATGTATTACTGGGTCAGTGGGCTTTTAAGGTTGGTTACAAGGTAAATTAATATCAACCAAACAATTCTGTCATAATCCTTTTCCTGATACCGACAACTTGTGGATGTCCCTGCAATTAACATAATTACCTTTGAAAAGCATTTTATCAAAATGAATATTTTATCAAAACAACAAAGTTCCATTTGCCACAATGGCTTTAAATGTGAATAAAAAGGAATACTTTTAATGTGTCCTGATATTACATAGTTTTCGACTCGGAAAACATCGTGTGAGGTAAATCGTGTAAAATCCTCTGTTTGTCATTAGGATTAAGGATAAAACGTTGTCTGATGTTCTCCCTTCTTCATTATTTCCCTTCTTCATTATCCAGTTCCTCCATGTAACTGGATTTTGATTTCTATGAAACAAAACAAGTTTAGACTATCAAAACATGGATTATTGTTACTAATCATTGCGAACTGGACTTTGTTTGCGCTCAATACCATTCAACTCTTGTCTAAATATGGGCCGTTCCACGAGAAAACCAACATTATGGACTCTGCGTAATGTATCGATCCAGATCAGCCTTAGCAGTCCGCGAAGGCTAATCCGGGCCAACACATTCCGCCTCAAAGGGATAGAGGTATAGAATAATGACTCTTGAAACAGAAAAAACACAGGAGGCGAATAGTGTCTGTCCGGGTTAGCCTGCGCGGCATTCTTCGGCTGATCCGGGTCAATACTTAACGCAGAACCCACAGTGTTAGTAGTTTTCACGTGGAGCGGCTCATATTATTCTATGTCTGCTTAACTGAAGATGTATTCAATTGGAAGAGTTAAGCTTGTGCAGTAACCGAATCATTTATTTATCTGGCGGCATGCTAAACCATAGTTTTGGTTGCACATGCGACAAGTGAAGGCTCCTCGAGACATTACATGTGTATACATGTACATGTATTATCAAAGGCAGTACTCGCTCATCACTGGATTCGAACCCGGTATCTTTGACGCTCTACATTGAGTACCCACAACATACGGTTACGATGTTAGTTACGGAATTTAGAATAAGAAATACGCCCATGTTTTTCATCCCTGTAACGCAAGAATGAATAGGCTACCTATATGTCCTTAAATCACGAGTCTTACGTAAGTTTTCTCTCAAGAGCGCGAACACGTTTAAAAGTACAAATTGACACCTGATTGATCACGTGAATGCAGCAAGTTGTATAACGATCTATTTATAGCTCTGAGTTTGGCCGGGTCGCTTGAATCATTTATGAGTTTTATGTTTTACGCGGTCTGGGTAATTCTGTTACCTTCTCTGTGGTGTAGTCATTAGACCGTCCGCCTCGGGGACGGGAGACCACGGTTCGATTCCCGGTCTGGTCAAACAAACTATTTTAAAAATGGTAGTAATGGCTTCCCTCCTATGCGCTCAGAGTTGAGGGGATAGCATTACGACTAATGCAAGGGTGCCAGAATAAACCCAGGAAACACCAATAACCTCTGAAAAACTATTTAAAGCCGTCTAAAACACCATTCATTCCACAAGTAGTCCTATGTAAAATTGCTGCCGTTATAGAACGACTTTTGAAAACATTTTGGTAAATGGAGGAATTGCTCATAATATAAGCCTTTTCCCGTTTTTCCACAATGTGTTTAACTCTATTTAGTATTGAATAATAATCCGTTCAATTATAGATTTTTTCTCTTTCCAATGTTTGTCTAATTGCTTTCAAAGACGTCTGCTGTAGATTTGTTGTATAGTGTAGAAAAAAGGGTTTATCCTGAAATCAGTTAGAAATCCTGTCATGCAAGGTGTGACATGTTTGACTATAATCATATATACCATCTACAAATGAGCCGAATTACGAGAAAACCTTCATTATGGCCTCTGCGTAATGTGTCGACCCAGATCAGCCTGAGCAGGCTAATGCGGGCCGACAAATTCCGTCTAAGGGGGATAGATGTATAGAGTAATGATTCCTGAACCAGAAAATCCACAGGCGGCGAAACGTGTCTAGTCGGGTTAGCATGCGAGGCATGCTTAGGCTGATCCGGGTGGATACTTTACTCAGAGTCCACAATGTTGGTTTTCTGGTGGGACGCCTCAAATGTTGATAATGCAAAAATAACCTTTTCCAACATTAAACAAGTCTACAGCAGACGTCTTTGTAAACATTAGTCTACAAATGTGAACCATCTCCATTAACGAAAGTTTAATTATTAAACAGAGTTGAAAACATTGTGGCAAATGGTGAAATTGCTCATCAATTGCCAAGATGTTTTCAAAGTCGTCTGCTACAAATGTGTTGTGAATGAAAAAGGTTTACTGTGTCTGGTCTTTTAGAACTATTTGTGACAAATCGATGATTGATATATTGCCACGGTAACCGATATCGGGGGAAAAAACTATGCTTGTTCAAGAACATTGGGACCGCGAAATGATTAAACACCATTTTATTGTTGTCAGCTTGATGGAATCATTAAGCCGTTCCCTCTTATAGACACTTTCTGACGCCTCTGCATCAGACGGCTTTTTGAAAGCATAGTGACAAAAGAAGAAATTGCTCAAAACGAGCAATTTCTCCTTTTGCCACAATGTTTTCCACTTTTAGTCAAAGGTTATCCATTCAATTATTGAGATTTTCTATGTTTTGATAAAATACGATCAAAGTCGTCTGCTGCAGAATTGTCGTATTAGGGAAAGCGTTAAAAGGTGCCTATGATAATGATGACATTTATCTATATTAACCACGTGATGTAAGTGATGATCAGGAGATAAAGAAATCACAGGGGAAAAACTTTGTTAAGCCCGGTTTCCCACTTACAGACGCTTTCTGACGCCTCTGAAGCAGACGACTTTTGAAAACATTGTGGTAAAAGGCGAAACTGATCATAACTCGATTCGATAATTCTTTTTTCATTTATAGAGATTTTTCACAATTTTCAAAGTCGTCTGCTACGGATTTGTTGTATGTGGGAAAGGATGAATGACATTACTCGAAAAGATCAAAATGACGTATATAATCCGCTTTACAGGAGATATAGAAATCATCGGGCAAACTATGTTAATTTATCTTTACCTTTTAATATGCACTGACAAGTAATATCACCCATATACAACCTGTATCTAGTCTATGATTGTAAGCTGATCGGGTAATACTATCGCCCATATACAACCTGTATCTAGTCTATGATTGTAAGCTGATCGGGTAAAAATATCGCCCGGGTAGATTCTAAAAATAGACACAGGCAGTCACGACGTTCATTGTATAGTCTAGCACGAATTAAGTATTATATTACAACTAAATTATCCTAAAGACATTTACTTAGTAGGATTAAAAACGTAGGTATGCGCGGACTAATCTTCTGAACACAATTTAAATATGTAAAGTGCTATTACGCATTTACCTAAAGATATTTTCTGAATTGAACACAGAGGGGACTTCATTGTGGAAAAAGGATGAAAGTCTTACGATGAGGAATTTCTCCTACCTTCTCTAACTCAAGTGACAATTATTTTCTTGTGAAGGATCAAGCCTTTCCCCTTTCTGTCGCAATATAGATGTTTTGAGTCACCTTCTTGAACAAGAGTCAAGCTGAAGGCATATATATATAACATCTAAAAGACTTTATGAATAATAGAAAAACATTAGCTGAAAATATTGCGGGGACTTGAGAAATTGCTCCCCACAATGGTTTAAAAAAAGGTGGGCTTCAAATGTGTAAAAGTATAGCTATAGCAGGTGAAGTGTTAATCATCAAGTTAAAAATTCACGGAAAATACTTGTAGAACTTTACATTATTAGGTTGTATTTGTTTAATGGTATTGTCACACTAGTGTCTAACCAGCACCCCACTTTAAAAGTCACCAAACCCTTTCTTCTAGTTGGACTACAACAACTTGTCAAAAGAGTTTATAGTGTCAGGTTCAATAAGGGTCTTTGACCGGGGACAAGTTAAGGCGGAACTTCTCTCTTCTCTCGTTACAGTACGGTCCTCTTACACATGTTAAACTAAAGGACACCTGAGTGGTACTGTTCGAAAACCAACTTTAAGATAAATGCAACCAGTGTAGACCAAAATCAGACAGAGCATCCACAAACGTACTGTTTGTCAAAACATCAATATTTTTCAACTCTACTCTTTAACCGTAGTTGCATCATGATTTTTTTTTTATTTTTGCATGAATAATTGTGAATGTGGGAAAGGATTAAGACATATCGTTCATAGGTACCAACTTATGGATAATCTTAATCGATCAGTGCAAAGTTACATTCCTTGCACATTTGTCTCAAGTCTTGCACAGATCTTACTTTGTCTGCATCAAACTTAATGAATCGGAAAAAAACACCACGACCTACTTTATGACCATTGACCATCCTTCATCGACGACTCAATATGAATATTTATGAGGTGGGTTTCATAAATATGGGCTAAATATTCTCATGTACGTCTGTGCGCGTGTCGATGCATATAATAACGATGGGAACCCTAACAAGGAGCGTCATTGTGATCAATTTACGGGTCGAGATTTAGAATGCGCCGTGCCATGCTAGTACTTACACAATATGAGATACGAGCTGTAGGAAATTTACTTTCATGTTTGTTTTCGGCAAACAGTCCATAGATCCTCGCTATACCGACTCGTCGTTTAAAAGAATCACATTAAGTCTTCTGCTTTGGCAGGTATGACATCAAAAGATATAGGTTCCGTCGTTTGTCCGCCATCTGTACGTCTACCGTCTCGCTTCGAGTTTGGTCATAGGTATTGGTCATCGGCAGACTACACTAGGGCTCGTTTGTACGCTCTTGCTTATGGTGTCCAATAGATCCATGCACTTGCCAGTCCAATGAGCATGAAGGGAATGTACCATATCCTGGTATTGCTTTGGAAAATACAATTGCATTTGGTATGATCGAGGTCGTTTTGCAATAGTTTATGTAATAAAGGTTATATTTCATATTCGCATATGCGAAAAAAGTAATGTCCCAATGTTTTGTATGCGGGTCTTATATCGCTGACATGCTTAAATCATGATAGAACACGCGATGAAATAATATTGACACTCGCAAGATGGCACTTAAGTAAAAAACAAATATGTTCATAGTACCAAAGGCATTGAGAATTCCCATGATATATTTGACCTTGCGCGTTCTTCGCTTCTGCAAGTCAATTATTTAACAAAGCTATTTTCCCCTCGCATTTTAACGAAACGAGGCATTGCGAATACTACTTTCGTCGTCAAAATGAATGCTCGTGTGATCGAAGCAGTTCCGAATGAATGTATATCATGCTGGCAGCTTTGGGCTTTATCATTCATTGACTGGTGGCCGTCCTGGAACCACATTACCATATCGAACATTAAATTATCGTAAGCATATTTTCGGAGGACTTAATTGAATCTTTCAAGCATACAGATGCTAACCTGATGGCTCTACAGCAGACGACATTTAAAAACATTATGTCAATAGTTATATACATTTATATATAGAGTTGTAACCATATTTTTGTCTATATGTTTTAAGGGTTATAGAAGCGTAAAATACGATGTGCTATTACATGAACTGCGGAATATCATTGGTCACGTGGTACCAAAGACTTGCAAATCGAGGGCTTGTTAGTACTGGTAACTTGTCCAGGAATTGCTGTGATATAACTGGATCAGTAGTACTAGTAACTTGTCCAGGAATTGCTGTGATATAATAGGAACAGGGCTGAAAGTGGCGTAAATCACCATATAAACAGATCGCCACGCTGTAATCTAATCTAGTCCATGCTGGTCATAACTTATCGACACTCGCATCGACATGTAGATATCGGAATCTCGGGATGCTCATATGATAGCACGTGACTGTCGTGATTTGTTTATTAATTACCCCTGTAGTATTGCCCAATACTTAGGAAAGAGTACAGCTGTGTCACATGAACAGAGGACATTGATAAACATGCATCTTGCCATTAGTTTGACTCGAATAACGTTTTGGACTAACGTACTAATTTATGACTGTTATAATTGTGGTGAACAGTTAAGATGAGGCTTTGCCTGGCACGTAATAATGGGAACTTTTTAGAATGCCGCGGTCTACCTGTAGATGTATACATATAATTATCTTTAATATTGTATATATTAAACACAATTAATGAAATGATATGCACAAGCTTCTCGCCTGACGTAGGAATATATGTTCACCATTGAGCACACAGACTCCGAGAGATTCATATGCTTTCGGTGGACTTCAAGTGATATAGGTTGATAATTGATATACAACGTTGATCGTTAGTGTACAGTTGAAATACTAACTAATAAAAGTGGTGACTGTACCTCTTTGAGAAGAACTATAGAAGTGGTTCAATTGTGATTTCGTAAACCATGGCCATGTATTTGGACGATACAGAGGGATTGACTTTCGATGTTGGGAGAATTAAAGAGGAGCCTCTATGGTTTGATGAATGTGATTATGAAAGTCGTTCTAAAACTTCTCCAAAAGAATCAAACATTTCCAACGACTATTACAGTCCATGGGTCACTTATGGTAATACATTCAGTGACGACCAGTGGATAACGGAATACGAACATATCAAAATGGAACCGCAAGATTTCGAAAGTACTTCGTGTAACTTGGGATATTCCATGCAGACCTCTTTTAGGCATCAGGAATCTCTGTACAATGTCAATTCTATAAACAGTTCACATCTTTCTTTCACAGATTTATCGTTATATCACAAATCTCAAGATTATCTCAAACGATCATCTGTAAAACAAGAACCAACTATGGCAGAAGTAATGATGCCCCTCGACACTTTACCAGAACCAAAAAGAAAAACGGGAACCAAGCGCAAGAGAGGTGAGGGAAAAACCAAGTCCGGGAGCCCGACATCCTACACGACAGTTCCACTACCGCCATGTAAAGTGTGTAGCGGTACAGCTACTGGTTTCCATTTTGGAGTGATTACGTGTGAAGCATGCAAGGTAGGTGGAACAACAATTTCTATGTATATAAGCCCTTTCCCATGACCGACAAATTTGCAGCAGGTGACTTTAAAAACATATAAACAAAATAAGTGAAACTCTCTTTAAATGTAAGTAGATTTATAAGCAATTTCTTCGTTTGCTACAATGTTTTCAAGAGTCGTCTGCTGCAGATGCGTCAACATGAGTAAAACGTTTATAGAAGAGGACTTGACATCAGAATGAATGGTGTGTAGTATATGAGCCGTACCGCGAGAAAACCAACATTATGGCCTCTGCGTAATGTATCGACCCAGATCAGCCCGCGCAGTCCGCGCGGACTGATCCGGGCCGACACATTCCGTCTCAGTCGGATAGAGGTATAGAGTATTGATTCCTGTAACAGAAAATCCACAGGAGGCGAAAAGTGTCAGTCCGGGTTAGCCTGCGCGGCAGTCTTAGCCTGATCTGGGTCGATACTTTACGCAGAGACCACAATGTTGGTTTTCTGGCGGAACGGCTAAATTATTTTTGTTGTGTCACCTGCCTTGGCAAAAAGGCACACAGGGATTATTTTACCGCCGTCTGTCCGTCGCGTGTTCACTTACGGCGACACACATGTTCCTTCGAACACTTGTGTTGTAAATAAGGATACTCATATAGCAATATAGTATTGCTTTGTACGCATGAGCAACGGATTTTGACAAAGGCGATGCCGAGAAAGATGTCAAAGCTGATTCTTCGCGTATCAATAACGAAATTTTCATACTTATAAATGCTAGTTTCTGTAGATCTAATATGGTTTAGACTGTCATAATTATTGACTGTCCCATTATTGACTGTCCCATTATTGACTCCCATTATTGACTGTCATCAGTATTGACTGTCATCAGTATTGACTGTCCCATTATTGACTGTCCCATTATTAACTGTCCCATTATTGACTGTCATCATTATTGTCCCATTATTGACTGTCCCATTATTTCGCAGGCATTTTTCCGACGAGCCCTGATCCACAAACAAGAGTACAAGTGTATGAAATATGACGACTGTGAAATCATCGACAAAAAACTCGGAAACTGCTCAGCTTGCAGACTCAAGAAATGCTTTGCTCTGGGAATGTCAAAAGGAGGTAAGTTCGTTGATATCTTAGAATCATTCGGTACTTGTATGTCCAGTTATAAAGAAACGAAAAGAAATCCGACAAGTTGTCCTACATTATAATGGACGGGCGGGTGTTTCCCTCATACGACAATTCTGCAGCAGACGACTTTGAACATATTTTGTTAAACAATAGAAAATCCCCATTGTTGAATGGATAACCTATGACAAAAAGTGGAAAACATTGTGGCAAAAGGAGAAATTGCACGTTTTGTGCAATTTCTTCTTTTGTCACTATGTTTTCAAAAAGCCGTCTGCTGCAGAGGCGTCAGAAAGCGTCTATATGAGGGAAAGGGTTAAAAGGACATTTCGAAGGAATGTAATTCACGTGGACCTGTTCAGATGGCATCTCATATAAATGACAGTCAGTGCAGCACCAATTAAGGACATAGAATACATTATTAGGATATCAATGCCTGTTTAAACAATTTGCTTTATTCCAGCATTTGTCAAGAAGATGTATTCATGTGGAATGGAGAATATATTCGTCATGATCAGTTCATAACTTTCATAATGATTTCAAGTCATCTGCTGCAGACTCGCCATGTAGTTATCTATCAAGGATATGGTAAATCAATCAAGATGGAAACAATATTTTAGATAATAAGACATTTTAAATATTGTCTTATCTATCCACAGGTGTACGCAGGGGACGCTACTCCATCGCAATCAGAACTAAAGCGATTGTCGAAGCCAAAGCCCTGGAAAACAAAACAGCTGAAACCGTATCCGCGAACATGAAACGACCGAAGTCGGAAACGGACTTTCCATTCACGGACGATTTCCTCATGTATCCCGATTCGAACACTTCTCCCGATTCCGGCGTTCTATCAGACTATAGTGACAGCATTGTTGATTTCGCAGGTAACGGCCGTTTCTTCATTTTTGCCATGCCAGACTCCTCCTTCGGGACACGGAATTCAGCAAAGTCTAATTAGGATCGTCGTCCTTCTTCGTTTTCTTGTCGTACAATCATTTCGGAAAATTCCGAAGATTGGTCAAGTCAAAAACATATTGCACACCTATACATTTTAATAAAATATGTAATTACCATTATTTGATCCGTTTCCAACTTGCAGACGCAGGTGTCTTTACCAAATATCTCGAGATCGAAGCCTGTTATATTTGGATTCTGCCTCCGGAACTTTTCCATACAAACGGCAGGATTACTGGTAAAGAGTTCGCGCGGAATAAATATGAGATGAAAGATTGTTTCGCATTTGATGTAAAGTAATAAGTGTAAACTGATAACTTTGGATCACTTTGTTATGACGCTAAGGGAGCGTGGAGCACTGGTGGCAGAAAGCCAGGAAAGTCATGGGTTGGGTAGGTGTACTGGCCCAAGGATATTGATTAATTGCCATCACTTTAAAACACTCAGATCGGTTTAAAATAATCTTCGACTTCATTCAATACGTTTCTAGCCTAGTACTGGTTTACCCAGGGATCATGAATAAGTGAACTGTCGCCGTGATATAACTGAAATAATGTTGAAAGCGGCGTAAAACCCCAATAAATCAAATCATTCAATACGTGAATTATATCAATTTTTTTTATTTATTTAAAAACAGATCTTGACAACTTCAACGTAACCGTCACAATACATAGTCCTCCGGCCCAGGTTGCCAGTTTTGTGCGGAATCACGAACTCGAGTGCCTGATCGACGCCTTAATGTCGTGTCAAGAAGCGGTATACCCCACCATCAAAAAGCAGTATGATTACAACATGGAAGATGTACAATATAAAGTATACGTAAGTGTCAACTAGGTCATAATATACTCACATGTATATTGTGAACCACGTGTTTGTTTTATTGTTGATTGGTTGATCGATGAATTGATTGATTGATTGATTTATTGCTTGATTGATTGATTGCTTGATTGATTTGATTGATTGATTGATTGATATGAATGGAGTTCAACGCCAATTTCCAAAAATAATCTGTATAATCAGTCAGTTGACCTGACTTCCTCACACGACTACTCTACACAACAATCTTTCACTACAAATAGTTGATTTCCCCAAAAAGACAGTTAGTCCATTGGTGGAAGACGAATGGCGCATGGCGCATTGACTTGTGTCAAACGTCGGATAGAATGTTGGCTGAGCTGGGTTCGAAAAGTATTCTATTGTATTGATCTTATATTATTATCGGTGCTTGGGTAGGACATGTTTTTCGTGGGTAGCTGGCTACAATCGCTCGTAGTTACTTTGGCATGGCGAATGAATACCGAAAAGCATTTATAATCAGGGAGCGATTCATGTACACTTTTGATATGCAGAGGTCCATGTTAAGCCAGATCTGCAATGCCAAATAATATAAGGAATAACATAAGGTAGACGGTTTTGGGGTCTAGAAAGGTTGGTCAAAATGGGTTATGCATACATGAGTATATAATTGTTTGCATTGAGCAAGGTCTTGTTTGAGCGTTTCATTATTAACGCTTAATTGGTATTCAAACGTGGCTCTTCATGACCGAAATTTGAACTCGTAAAAGTAAACACTCAAGTTTCTAACATTTAGTTAAACTGCCGCCTCCGACGAACTTTTCTAGTGTAAACCTTATTTATACGAAAATCAAATAACAATTTGACATAAGTAAACACTCATACATTACTATTTACTTAAACCTTTTGCTGACACATTTATGTTTTGACATCTCTACAGCAAAGCAAAATATTTTGAGATTGGTTTACAATGGTGGCGATGTTTTTTTTACTCGTCGTTTTAGTTCATACATAGTTCACGGAATCACTTTGAATTGTCAATATAACGAATTATACAGAAAACCCACTATTAACCCTTTCCCTCATATAGACGCTTTCTGACGCCTCTGCAGCAGACGGCTTTTTGAAAACATAGTGACAAAAGAAGAAATTGCACAAAACGTGCAATTTCTCCTTTTGCCGCAATGTTTTCCACTTTTTGTCATAGGTTATCCATTCAACTATGGAGATTTTCTATGTTTTGACAAAATAAGTTCAAAGTCGTCTGATGTAGAATTGTTATACAGACAGTACAGTGGAACCTGTGTATAAAGACCACCCATTGGCTGGAAGAAATAAACATTGTCTTTTTCAACAGGTGGTCTTTTAATTACAGGGTCGTTTAGGCAAACATTGATTAACCCTTTCCCTCATACGACAATTCTGCAGCAGACGACTTTGAACATATTTTGTCAAAAAATAGAAAATCTCTATACTTGAATGGATAACCTATGACTTAAAGTGGAAAACATTGTGGCAAAAGGAGAAATTGCTCGTTTTGAGCAATTTCTTCTTTTGTCACTATGTTTTCAAAATGCCGTCTGCTGCAGAGGCGTCAGAAAGGGGAAGGGAAAGGGTTAAATTGGAAACTAAAAGTGTGGTTGTTATATACAATGAATTCCTATTCTAAGATGGTCTTGAGCACGGGTTTGACTGAATATGAATCCATTGTTGGTCATTCAACGAATGTTCTCGTTTTTCAGGAGGAGTTCACACTAAAACAAGAACTATTCGGCGACCTGTTTGGTAAAACGGAGACAGTTTCTACAGAAGAATACCAACAAATATTTGCGGAAACTGGCATCGATCTGGATGATCGTCTCGCTCACTTTAACAAGAAGGGCAAAAACATGGAGGAAAGTATAGCGCAGTACGTCAACTTCGCTAAGATCATTCCTGGATTCAAGAATCTAAATCCGAAAGACGTCTCTAGACTTTTGAAAGGTAAGGAATTGAGATCCAATATGCGCACAGCGAAATATTTTGGTCTGATTTCGAAGAGATTACACTGAGACTAGAATAGCCATGAACAGTTTCATCAGTTGCACATGACTCGAGCCTTCTTTGTGTGCATCTATTTATAAATCTTACGACTAGACAATTACATGGATAATTTATATTTATAAGATAGAGGTTTCGCCCAACACAGGAAAAATAGATCTAAGTTTGTAATAATTTCCATTTAGTTTTTCGATTGGTTTCTATAATTTTCACGTTTTGTTTGGGGTTTTTAAATTTATGTACATGTCTTTCAGCCGTTTCTAGATTTCGATTCGTTTCTCTTATTAATGTTCATGTTTATTTCAGCCTCCCATCTTGAATTCTGGTTGTTTGGAAATTACAAACTGATGAACGAGGACCTCGGAGTCTGCAGCAGCTGGGACGGCTCCAGCGGAACCACCTTAGAACACATGACGAAATTCTTCGACAAAGATTGTATTCTAAAGTTCATGGCCTTTGCCACCAAATTGAAAAAAGTAGACTTGACCATCGAGGAGTTGGCCATCGTTAGAGTTATTCTCCTTACATACACAGGTAAGCGGACCTCCAATATAAATACTTTGCTGTGCGGATATTATATCTGACGAAACTGTATACATTGTTGTGTTCATTTGACCCTGTACATATAAATATTCATGAACACGGTTGTGTCCAATGAACGGCAAGATACAACCAACTATCTATTGGCCATCACGGCTTCACCATCTCATTTATGTATAAGGGGGGCCATCTTTTCTATTGATACCTAACGAATGTATAGGCGGCAATTTGGTTGGCTGATGGAATCCACCGTGGTCGAGTGGTAAGCGTCGGTGATTTGAACGACGGCACGACGGTCATGGTAGAGTGCCCTTGGACAAGGCACATTTTCTAGCATAGTACTGGTTTGTTTACCCAGGGATCATGAATAAGTGAACTGTCGTGATATAACTGAAATATTGTTGAAAGCGGCGTAAAACCCCAATAAAACCAATTTGATTGGCTGATGCAAAAGGTCAAACTGAGACGACCTGTAATAGGCAGTCATCAGATACTTACGAGCGTTTGCTACTGCAACAAAGTTAAGGTCTGGTCTTTCTGACGCCTCTGCAGCAGACAGCTTTTTGAAAACATAGTGACAAAAGGAGAAATTGCACAAAACGTGCAATTTCTCCTTTTGCCACAATGTTTTCCACTTTTTGTCATAGGTTATTCAATTATGGAGATTTTCTATTCTTTGACAAAATACGTTTAAAGTCGTCTGCTGCAGAATTGTCGTATGAGGGAAAGGGTTAATAAGATTGGCAGAACTCATGAATCGGGTCACAATCGGGTCACAATCGGCTGTTATCGGCAGTAGAGTAACTGGTCATTATCGGACTTCTTTCAAGCAATAATATGGGTGCTATTAACAATATTTTGAATTTAAATCTAAAATGGTTGTTCTTAGATATAAAGCTAATCCGAATGAATGTAGATCTTTTGGATTGCTTCTTAATTTATAAATCCTACATTGACTTTTGAGCGGTGTTTGAACGACATTACATCCTGAAAACCGAGCATCGGAGATCTACGGAGATCGTGCGGGTGTGTTCCGATGTTTAGCTTATTATAGTTCATATGCTCGTGATGCTTCCTATAACCAATTAGTCACAGAAACCATTTGATAATTCTTCCATTTTTTTAACTGCTGAACATATGAATAGAATACCATGACAAAATGTGTAGAAGGAAACTGTTTAAGAAAATAAAAAGTCTATATTTAATTAACCATGGATTGTTTCAATCACCAACCATATTACAGTTTTGCTAAATTTAGACAAATATTTTGTTATTCCAGATCGTTGTTCGCTTCTAGAAGCAGACAAAATACAGACATTGCAGGATAAATTTGTGGAATGCCTTCAATACCACCTGACCAAAACAGTAGCCAACCCAATGGTCAGACTCTCCCAAATTTTTGACAGACTCCTCGCAATTCGAGACGTGACCCATCTTAATATGCAAACCAACAGACAGTTTCTTTCAAACTGGTCCTTCGTCATGCATGACTACCCCTTGTGGAAAGAAATGGTATCTTTTGATGAAGTATGAGGTCTCAGCATCCTCAGCATCCTCGCCATGAGATGGGAATCAAACTGAAGTGACCTATTTAAACTGATGGGACGATTGGTTAAGTAAGATCACGTGACCTAGTCTGTAATGACGTAAGATTGTACAGAAACTGACATATGAATATGTGTGAAATAGTCTAATATTCAGTGGGATCTAAATTATTGTTGTACTACATTCCAACCGTCGTGAGTCAGTTTATGTCGTTAAAGAAGGTAAAGCGAGAGGGATATTCAAGGCATTGTTCAGAGACGTAAATTCGATTTATTAGTTTCTGGCAGTATCTACGAAGAAAGGATGAAACCAGTCAACGGCCTCCACTCATGTCATGACTCTAAGAACGTCGATGAGGGGGAGAACTGTTCAGGGTTTAATAATTTGTATTAGAACTAGATAAACCCTTTCCCACATACAACAATTCTGCAGCAGACAAATTTAAACAAATCTAGTCAAAAATATGAAAACTCACTACAAAGGAATGTTTAGTTATTGAATAGAATTGAAAACTGTGTGGCGAAAAGGAGAAATTGCTCATCATGAGCAATTTCTCCTTTAGTATCAATGTTTTCAAAAGTCGTCAAATGCTTAGGTGTCCAAAATCGTCAGCAAGTGGAAAATGAAAATGGACACCAGTGGGAGAGAGGAGTGACTTTTGTTGTTAAAAGTTCGTTCTAAATGATCAAAGACTAAGAGTATTAACTAATAATCAATCAATGCTGGTATATCAGCGTATATATCTACTAGACATGTTGTGAAAGGGATACGAGTCGGACTTGTAGGTAAAGTAAGAACATAGATTATGTGTTCGTTACTTCTTATCCGCAGAGGCCCAGATAAGGAGGGGTATTCCGCTATTTTCCCCACAATTTCTCTCTTATTATTAAAGCAAACCCTATGTTGTGGATACTCATAAGAATCGTCTCACTGAGACGATTCTTTTGAGTACCCACAACATAGGGTTCGAGGGTCAAATAAGCATTTTAGAACATGCAAAACGCCCCTTATCTAGAGCTCTGTAAATATACGATGTTGTAATTTATTTGTTGATATTTTAATCCTTTCCAACATACAACGACTTCGAAAACATCTATGCAAAATTATGGTAAATATCTATACGGGAAATATTATTATTGAAAACGGTTGAAAACATTTTGGCAAAATGAAAAATTGCTCAGTTGGGGCATTGTTTTCTTTCGTCATTATGTGTTCGAAGGTCTTCTGCTGCAGTGGCCTCACAAAGCGTATGTATGGAAAGGGGGTTTAACGACTTATGGCATTGAGACAGTTCTTTGAGCATCCATAGCGCCTGTTAAGTAATGAGTTTCTTACCAGGGCCTCGAGCAATTTTTAGAGAATTGTTGTAGTCACTTTTTTATTCAAATGTATGTAAATAAATAGGGCAAAATTCATCACATTTCATTGAAAAATTTCAACGTTTTAGCATAGTCACAAATATACAGGGTAAAATAAATTTAGCAGAGTTCTGGTTTTTGTATGAATCTTATATTGAGTTAAAATCCTTTCCCTGGTACAGATGACAGTTCACCCATGTGCAGCAGACGACTTTTTAAATCATTACGTGTAAGGGAGAAAATGCCCTGTATAGCAATAGCTCCTTCTAACAATGTTTTCAAATTGATATCAAAGTTCAGCGTCATGTTTGTTTGATGAAACCTTATTTTTCATCAGAGGTTTCAAAGGGGATGACTCTTACAATGCCTTACGAGTCTGTTGAGGAGAGGTACTTAGTGGCAAATGTGAACAGTGTAGATCCAGATCAGGCTGTGAATCCGCACAGTCCGACCAAGATATACACTGCAAACAGTTTTAGAATCTGAACCTACGTCGCTCTGAAATGCCAATGTGTCCCTTTTTCGAAGGGACGGGCTCGTAGCAGGTAAAGGATTATAGGATATATGAGATACTATGCTGTTGGATTAGATAACCTAAAAAGTAAAAAAAAACCTTCCCATATACAGACGACTTCTGATGCCTCTTCTGTTCAGACATCTTTGGAAAGTATCGTGACAAAAGGAGAAATTGCTCAAAATGAGCAATTTCTCCGTTTGCAACAATGTTTCTCAACGTCTTAAATCAGTTCAGAGTCGTCTGCTGCAGATGTATTGTATGTGATATGTAAAAGGGTTAAAGAATCCTCTGCTCTCAAAACAACACTTCTGAGTGGTCTGTTTCAGGACTTAATTTGCTTCGGATCCGTGAGCGTTAACTCTGAGAACATTATTTTGGGTAATAGCTTCATGTCCAAAGTTGAGATGATGTATTATATCCGCTGTAGTATGTGTTGTATGTGAATACTGAAGAACGTATATTAACATAGATGATAATAAGATGCTCAATTAAACCCTATATTGTTGATACTATTGGTGATACGATTCTTTTGAGTACCAACAACGTAGGGCTTTGGAGATCAAACACTGATTAAAGAACATGAAATAAACCCCTTGTATATTACCCGGTGCCAAATACTTGTTGGGACTGAAACAAACTGTTGATTTTGATAGACGTGTGTATATATATATATATATATATATATATATATATATATATATATATATATATACATGCATGTAAGTATGTTAGATAATCTGCTATTTTATCACATGGAAATTATACGTTGTTGTTATTATTGATATGTTAGTTATATTGTTTAATATATGATTTATATGTATATAAAAATATTAAAATCATTTTGCAAAGAGAATAAAATAGGCATTTTGTTTTTGCTTGAATCTGTGATGGCTAAATAGAAACTGCGGAATAATAAGACACGTAAATAATGAACTGCATACAACCTGTCTAATTTTAGCTTTAGAAACGTGTTATGAAAAGGGATATTTCTCGATGATAAGAAGCGTTTGGACCCATCCGTAACATACGACGACGTTTGCAAACATTGATGCAAAGGTAGTTTAAGTTTAATTAGTTTAAACTTATTTGTTTACATCGATTGCGAAACTAGCTTTAAGCTTATATTTTTTAACCCTTTCCCTCATATAGACGCTTTCTGACGCTTCTGCAGCAGACGGCTTTTTGAAAACATAGTGACAAAAGAAGAAATTGCACAAAACGTGCAATTTCTCCTTTTGCCACAATGTTTTCCACTTGTTGTCATAGGTTATCCATTCAATTATGGAGATTTTCTATGTTTTGACAAAATACGTTCAAAGTCGTCTGCTGCAGAATTGTCGTATGAGGGAAAGGGTTAATCAAGCTCGATGTCTGCTTCCTGGATACTTATCCAGTACTTGCGCCGTTTGTGTGAAAAAAATCCGAAGGCTGAACCCGCTCATCACGGTATCGAACCCGGGACCTTTGGTACAAGAGGCCGACGCTCTCTACCTCTGTACCACGGTCTTCCACTGGCAAACGTAGAAATAGCGATTGTATGTTGGAAAATATTAAATGGTTGTTCCTGCACACTGTCCACAAAAAATAGTGTCCTATCTATATAGTACAACGATAATTTGGATGATTTTAGCATGCAAAGTATGCGCGTGGACTTAAAAAGTATTCAAATTCCATAACGCCTCTTTACGAAATATCTTAAAAATATTTTGGTCATAACAGCTTGATGTGCGATTATGGTACACAGATACAAGTGCTTTATTTTGAGTATGCCGTCGACGAACAGTTTATTTCAAAATTGCGTTTTCGGCCGTGCGTTTTCTATATTACTTTAAAAGCTTTTTCCAGAATATTGCCAATACTTTATTCCATGTAACATGTTGTATATATAGGAACATGACAAGTCCTTAACTCTTCTAGCGACAAAGGCAATATTGCGGCTTTTACAATCAATACAGATTCAGGTGAGACAGCTCGCAACGAGCTGTCTCACCTGATATATGCACTGATTGCATTTTAAGTATCAAAATATTTCAAAACTCTTATCACATGACAAATTGAGTTGCCCGATCTTGAACATGGATAATCTTAATTTGGAGAATTGATGCGCTGAAAGTGTTACGAAGATGCATGAGCAGGAAGAGGAGAAGGAACGAGAAACGGGGACACATCCTCTTGCCTGGTTTAACGATGATGTTAATCTGTTTGAATAACAAATTATATATTCGAAAATAACAAGGTCTGCCGAAAATTATTTATTTCCCGATTTTAAAGTACAATCTAACTCCGAGAAAATGAAAAGTAAAGTAAAAGGGGTGCATGATGGTTCATTTCCGTCATTCATTGTGTTAATCCAATAAAGGCGTCAAGACACTGGAACGAAAAAATGACGCGTTAACACGGCACACACAGCATTTAGCTTTTAACTGGGGCGCCAGTTGGTTTGTTGGAACACCCGCCCCCCACTTCCCCCCCCCCCACCCCCCCCCCCTCCACACACACACACACCACCACCACCTCCACACACACACACCACCACCACCACCAGTACGCCAGCCGGTCTGTCATTTTGTCTGGTGCGATAACGCGGCAAATTCATGTGTCGTTTTGGTGCCCTGTCAGTATCTGTATTAGCCAATGCGAGTTGGGAGCAAGCAGCTACAATACAACTCCCTTATCGCGTGTTGTGAATGTATAACTGCAAGACCACATCTGTCTTCTTCACAGACATGATAAACTACGAAGGTCAGACATGTTCAAAACCAACATTCATTATACTGCAAAACAGTCGTAACTACATTGTGTAACAAGATGTAGCTACAGCTGTTTTGTTTTAAGCCTTCGAAATGCCAGGCCATGAGTAAACCATGCCTTCGACTATGGTCTGGCCCTAATGTAAAAAGTCCCAACAATAACACGTACCTGAAAGATGGCTTATCAGCTTTTCTAATGAAACACAAGCTGTACATGTTAACACCAACGTTTCTGATTAGAACCGTTGTATACAGAGTCTTGTCCAAAAGATGGCTATGACTAAGGGACTGTGTTCTTTTTAAATTGCATGACTTTCAAAATACCCATGGTAGGCAAAGAGTGGTCGAATGCCATGTCCGAACACCGCAGGATCAGCTGTCACCGTCCGTCAATACTTTTAATAGTCGTTGGTGTGACTTTGGTAATCGACGAGAATATGAAGATGAATTCCGAATGGTTTCACTCCCATGCTCAATTAACCTTGCCAACATGCAGCAGACACATTGCTTATAACGAGTAATTTGTCCTTTTGCCATAATTATTTCAATTATGTTCAATGATTAGTTATTAATTCATAGAGATTTACCAATGATTGCCTAGATGTTTATGTGGGATAGGGTTAATTTTTTGCCCAAAACAAGGATGCAAAAAGAATACTTTTTGCCCGGCGCGGTATGATAGTGATAAGGACAAAAGGTTCACGTGAGAGTCATTCAAAGACATTCTAGAGATACACATTTAACAGGTAACAACACTCTTGTTTTGTTTATTTGATGTAAATATATTCGTTTTCTGGAACGGTGTTCTATGCGATATAATTGCAAGTATACCACGGCATTTCCTGAGTTATCTACCGGTACTGGTACTGGTACTAGTAGGTTTCTTCTTATGCTAGTCAAACGATGTAATTTGGTTGATTGATTCAGCTGTTACGTGCAGAGTGCTCGGTGTGTTAAGACCATTTGATTGCGCCTCTGACAGAATTGCATCAGTCGCAATGCTATCCTCACAAACCTTTGCACCAAGGGGGAAGTCTCTTTCATAAGTAGTTTATATGCCCTGGCCCGGACTCGAACGCTCTTCTTAAACACTGCATTAAACGCTCTAATCACACAACGCTGAGTCGGCTATCGAAATATACTCTATGCATATTCGAATATCTCAGTTCACATTATTTTATATTTGTTGCAAATAAACTTTAAATAAAAACGCATTTAATATTTACTAAGTGCTCATGGAAATACATTTCGTTATCTTACTGTGCGTGACTTTTAACAACGTTTTTGAAAAATATATACCTAGATATGTCTGCACATCCGTGTAGTCTAATCTTAATCGATATAATTCGCTTCCCATTTATTAATTTAGCGGAAAGTCTACTCCTTTGATATGCAAGCATTTCTCAAACGTGATATATACAGCAGGAATACGGGTAAACAACAAGAACACAATAAATGACTTACCGTTCTGATTACAGAAATGAAGGTCGCAATACTGATATGCTTGGTGGCCGTGTGCCGGGCTAACTTCTTAGACACTGTTGTGAATGGCGTCAAGGACGCCGCTGGAACTGTCGCACATGGTGTGAAAGATGCCGCTAACACAGTCGCGGGAGGTGTCAAGGACGCCGCCCATACAGTCGGAGAGGCCCTAGGACCAGTGGGTCACACACTCGGTATATATGACGTTTCATTGCCTGTTTTACACAGTGGATTATTGATAAATAATAATGGATTGTATTCTGATAAACTCACTGTATTGAACAGTAGGTTTCATTAAGTTTTAATTTCACTGTTTAGTCTGTCTAAATCCACATGTAAATGGTGTAAGTAAGTTAACACTTTCCCCCAAACGACAAGTCTGCAGCAGACGACTTTGAACGTATTTTGTCAAAACATAGAAAATCTCCATAATTGAATGGATAACCTATGACGAAAAGTGGAAAACATTGTGGCCAAAGGAGAAATTGCACGTTTTGTGCAATTTCTTCTTGTATCACTATGTTTTCAAAAAGCCATCTGCTGCAGAGGCGTCAGAAAGCATCAATATGAGGGAAAGGGTTAAAGCATTACATAACTCGAAAACATGTTGATTTAGATGAATGACTGAGACCCATTCGTGAACACCAAACAATCGTGTAATACTCAGGACATAGCCACTCATGAAAATATCACTTTTGGAGCTTACACAATGAAAATAGATTTCGATCTCTCTCTGGCATAAACGATACTTATTACATGTATACATTATGTGGTTTGCTTGTAGAGAAAGTGCTTGAAATATAATCATAAATTAAATCATGTGCGTATATGCAAATGACACACAAGAACGCTAGTCACTTGTCAATAAAAATAGATTTCGATCTCTCTCTCTCTGGCACAAACAATACTTATTACATGTATACATTATGTGGTATACGTTTAGAGAAAGTGCTTGAAATATAATCACAAATTAAAGCATATACAGATAACACAAGAACGCTAGTCACTTGTCAGTTATCATTTAAATATTGTCAACACTTCAACACTGTTATACATACATATAATCATGATTTAAATGGTGTACATATATTCAAATGACACAAGAACGCTAGAACACTCTTATACATATATATACTCATGAATTTAATATTGTACATATATTCAAATGACACAAGAACGCTAGAACACTCTCATACCTACATCTACCTGTGACACCTTGACTTCCGGAACCGATTTTTTGAAACATGTGTCACCAAAACATCGTCAGGCCAGCCGACACATTCGCGACGTGTAACCAAGCTCTTTTAAAACTGTTGACTGCGCATCTCAACATTTAAATTATCTTGATACTCCTAAAATTCCTAACTTGGCTATCAACTCTTCCAAATGCAAAGCTGGTCAAGTCCAATTTCAGAAAGTCAGCAATATTACGTTCTATAAACCCATTTCCAAGATACAATAAATCTGCAGCAGACGTCTTTGAAACCATCTAGGCAGAAGTATTGATTTTTTTTATAAATAAAGGTATAATTACTGAAAAAAAGTTGAAAACATTGTGGCAAATTAAGAAAATGCTGGTTTTGAGCAATTTCTTCTGTTTTCTCCTGTTTTCAAAAAGTCGTCTGCCGATGCGCCAGAAAGCGTCTGTATGTTGGAAAGGATCAAATGATTTTTTTGTAGAGGGAACTTTCGGAGACGTTTGGAATGTAGCTAAGGACCCTCTGGAACAAGCCGGAAAGGAAATCCTCATCCAAGCCGGAACATTCGCCCTTGAACAAGGAATTACCTTGGCACTGAGTGCCCTGGCTGCCGGTAAACGTGAACTGCCGTGAGTAGCTAATTGGTCCTCTGTCCCAATATAATAAATCTGTGGGACTACACAGTGACCAGGATCACCCTGTAACTCATATATACGCTTTATGATGCCTCCTCAGCAGACGGCTTTTTGAAAACATAGTGACAAAAGAAGAAATTGCTCAAAACGAGCAATTTCTCCTTTTGCCACAATGTTTTCCACTTTTAGTCATAGGTTATCCATTCAAATATAGAGATTTTCTATTGTTTGACAAAATATATTCAAAGTCGTCTGCTGCAGAATTGTCATATGAGGGAAAGGGTCTACACTTCTGCGAAATTTGTTCTACAATCAGTAGAAGAAAGAGAATATCTTCAAGAAAACTGCGCTGGTATTCTCTGAATCGCTTTATTGTACACATTGTTAGGCTGTCGTGCTGCGTAGATTAATTATAACATATGCAGACATAATCCTCTTCTTACCTTTACGGTCTGTGTTTATATAAAAAAAAATGATTGCATTGACAAACTCTTCTGAAATGTAAGGAGGACGTGAGAATTTATTCGGCTAGTAACAATGAACTTTTAGTTGAATATTGTGTGAATGACAAGCTCTGCGGTTTTCGATCTCAGTGGGATGACGATCAAACCTTTTACTGCTGGAACTGAATGTGTGAAGCCGATACATTCGCACCTTTAGGACATACTCTATATGTGATGGCTGCTCAACTCAATATATAATCCAGGTATTCCAAGAATTGGATATTGACTACCAAATGCATAGCTAGACAAGTCCATTTTAAAAATTCAGCGGGATGAGAATATATCATATCATATAGTCTTTCTACCACATTCCTCTGTAGTTCTTGTATACTCATTGCACACTTACCTGTCAAATACACATGCGGCAAAACGTCAGTTTACACAGCAATATATCCGTTTTGTTTTGTGTTCACTGACTGTATGACCCAGTTCAATGTACAAGAGGAATACCAATCACGCAATGTACTTAGTAATTGAGCCACGTAATAGGAAAAATGACCTTCTGGAAATTACCGACCAACGTATACACAACTCAACAGTGTATTAGTATTAGAGTTTGATCAATACAAGACGAAACATAAATTTGCAACTTCAGACGAAACATAATTTTGCAACCTCATGGTAATGGCCATTCGTTTTAAGTCCAATGAAGGTCTTTATTCGTATAACTCCGCTTATTCGTATCACTGAACAACATGTGTGTCAGATGATGCATCTAAGACTGAATAACATATAGACGGACAGTGAAGGCTCTGATGAGACCATGCAGAATAACAGGCTGGTCTGAGGCTTCTTCATAAAACACAGGTGCATTAAGATTCCAAAATCGCTTTGCGCATCTCACATGGCTGACTCTCACGTGCATGTTTTTGATTTTCAAAGTTGGGATTTGTTTTTGCAAATACACATTGCGTGATAAACGCTTCATATATTACATTACATGAAAATGCACGTACAGCACTTTATTATAGATATGTACTCTAGGTCAGGATCAGGTCAAACTTGTCGGGTAATAGTGAGCAGATTAATTGACCGCGTTCGCACGCCGGAATACATATTCAAACTACTGAAATATATAAATATCAAAATACGTAGGTATAGTGCTTGTGCGTTTATTCATACAATCCAGTCTCCACATCTTAAACTATAAACTTCGCTTAAGGGAGGTAAATCGATTCCTAACGACGCTCTTTAAGAATATATATTCTCGAATTTACCGTCTCTACCTTTAATCGAGGGCAATAATCCGACGGTTGTATTCAGATGTCCACGGTCAATTTGTATTCTCAATCTTACACTGGTTGTTTACAGAAGCACTGACGGCCTCAAGATGTACCTTGCTAACGAACTTCAAGCCGAGTACGACCATTGGAGACAAGACACGGAGCAACAGATCCTCGGCTCGAAAGATGAACTCATGAACCACATGGCTTCAGTCACGCACATTGACAGTCTCCCTACTGACATTAAAGGTATTGCCAACAAAATATTGCCTTACAGATAAGGGGACTATAAAAAAAGACCCGTCAGAAATTCTCAAAGAATATTTATTATCCTAGATAAAATTTAAAAACTGGTTTTCCATATATATATACTATTTTCACTATCAGACAAGGAAAAAATACCAAACATTATCAAATAAAACAATTCCAGTGCATCATCCTATTCATATTTACAATGATTTTTTAAATTCATTGATACGTATTTAATGCAGTCTGGTGAAGGTAGACATTCCTTTCTAGGCAAACACAGTTTTTGTAGTGATTATTTGCCAGTAGATCGTATGACATATTGTGTATACGTTGACAATACAATACAATACAATATTGACCTATACTATATTCACATGGGTTTTCTCCCCTATTGATAATTTGCGGTTTTTACGCGATAATTTGATTGGCTGATGCAAAAGGTCAAACTGAGACGACGTGTAATCTTGTATTTACGTGCGTTTGCTACTGCAGCGAAGCTAATGTCTGGTTTAAATGAGAGTGGATGAATGTTTATGTGGCCCTTTATGGGTACTTGCAGATTAAAAGATAAATCATTCTCGAATTTCAATCATTCACCATGCGACAGTAGTTATACAGTGCTTTCACTTTGTAAACTGAAAATAGTGTCAATACATGTAAATATGTACTATGCCATGCCTTTTCCCACCGTATGTATGTTTGTATATTTTACTTTGATCTTTAACCCTTTCCCCTATACGACAATTCTGCAGCAGACGACTTTGAACGTATTTTGTCAAAACATAGAAAATCTCCATAATTGAATGGATAACCTATGACAAAAAGTGAAAAACATTGTGGCAAAAGGAGAAATTGCACGTTTTGTGCAATTTCTTCTTTTGTCACTATGTTTTCAAAACGCCGTCTGCTGCAGAGGCGTCAGAGCGTCTATATGAGGGAAAGGGTTAATACGCTATATATCTAAATTAAGTTTATATTCTCTTTCGTTCCGTTGTAAACATAAACATACTTTTAAATAAACATATACATCCCTTACAGATTACGTGAAAGACTTCCAACAATCCGCAATTAAAGGTGACGTCACAGATTTCGTCAACAAACAAGCTGCAAAGGCATTTGAAACCGCCACTGATTGTAAGTACAACTTTGATGTGTATTCAGATTTACCTAACACACCAAATACTCGCGTGTGAGCTAGTTTAACCCTTTCCCTCATATAGACGCTTGCTGACGCCTCTGCAGCAGACGGCGTTTTGAAAACATAGTGACAAAAGAAGAAATTGCACAAAACGTGCAATTTCTCCTTTTTCCACAATGTTTCCCACTTTAAGTCATTGGTTATCCATTCAATTATAGAGATTTTCCGCTTTTAGTCATTGGCTATCCATTCAATTATAGAGATTTTCCGCTTTTAGTCATTGGTTATCCATTCAATTATAGAGATTTTCCACTTTTAATCATTGGTTATCCATTCAATTATAGAGATTTTCTATTTCTTGACAAAATATGTTCAAAAGCAGAATTGTCGTATGAAAGAAAAGATTAAATCTGTAATTCGATTGGTGGATTCGGCGAATAATCTCCTGAAACTTCCCAGTAAGATATCTAAATACAACCCAAGTAAACTCGTAAAGATGGCTTTTAACGCATAATGATGAGACTGGCAACTGGTTACCGCAGACACGGTCACGTGCTTGCTCATTTCTCTCTCTATTTACAATATACAGTGGAACCTGTGTATAAAGACCACCCAAGGGCAGACAATAATCAGGTCTTTGTTTGAAGGTGGTCTTTATTTGCGGGTTCATTAAAAGCATAACAATAGTGATTGTGAAACTAAAAGTTTGGCTGTTATAGACAGAGAATTGATATTTAAGGATGGTCTTTATCACAGGTGTGTAAAGACTTAATAAAGCAAACAGAGAAATGCACACAGATTAAATAAAATCTGATTCCCATTGTTTTCTTTGATAATTGTATATTTTAAGTATATTTCGATAAATTAAAACCACTCACACCTTAAGTTTTCGGTTCTAGTGCCAGCGTATATACAAAGTATATGGCATCCATTGGTGCCAAACTATTCGTGGGATTCGCTCCTTTGCATGGTATTATCGAAGTCCGTTAGCATACTAGGTTATAAAATAACATTATACATATGGATTAGTAGGTCATTGAATAAGATCTGATATTCACGGACAGATTTTCATATTGACCTTGGCGATAACCAATAAAAGAGCGTTTATTTTTAAATTATATAATAATGAAAGATATTTTAGAAAAACTGAACCAACTTCTCTTTAGAAATGTTGGCGAATAACACGAGCCATTGCCTTATGTTCGTGAATAATACGAGCAATTACCTTATGTTCGTGAATAAAACGAGCCATTACCTTATGTTCGTGAATAACACGAGCCATTACCTAATGTTGGCGAATAACACGAGCGATTACCTTATGTTCGTGAATAACACGAGCCATTACCTTATGTTGGTGAAAAACACGAGCCCTTACCTTGTGTTCGTGAATAACACGTGCCGTAAGCTTATCGTGAATAACACGAGCCGTTACCTTATGTTCGTGAATAACACGAGCCGTTACCTTATGTTCGTGAATAACATGAGCCGTTACCTTATGATCGTGAATAACACGAACCGTTACCTTATGTTCGTGAATAACACGAGCCGTTACCTTATGTTCGTGAATAACACGAACCGTTACCTTATGTTCCTGAATAACACGAACCGTTACCTTATGTTCGTGAATAACACGAACCGTTACCTTATGTTCGTGAATAACACGAACCGTTACCTTATGTTCGTGAATAACACGTGCCGTAACCTTATCGTGAATAACACGAGCCGTTACCTTATGTTCGTGAATAACACGAGCCGTTACCTTATGTTCGTGAATAACATGAGCCGTTACCTTATGATCGTGAATAACACGAACCGTTACCTTATGTTCGTGAATAACACGAGCCATTACCTTATGTTGGTGAATAACACGAACCGTTACCTTATGTTCGTGAATAACACGTGCCGTAACCTTATCGTGAATAACACGAGCCGTTACCTTATGTTCGTGAATAACACGAACCGTTACCTTATGTTCGTGAATAACACGTGCCGTAACCTTATCGTGAATAACACGAGCCGTTACCTTATGTTCGTGAATAACACGAGCCGTTACCTTATGTTCGTCAATAACACGTGCCGTAACCTTATCGTGAATAACACGAGCCGTTACCTTATGTTCGTGAATAACACGAGCCGTTACCTTATGTTCGTGAATAACATGAGCCGTTACCTTATGATCGTGAATAACACGAACCGTTACCTTATGTTCGTGAATAACACGTGCCGTAACCTTATCGTGAATAACACGAGCCGTTACCTTATGTTCGTGAATAACACGAACCGTTACCTTATGTTCGTGAATAACACGTGCCGTAACCTTATCGTGAATAACACGAGCCGTTACCTTATGTTCGTGAATAACACGAACCGTTACCTTATGTTCGTGAATAACACGTGCCGTAACCTTATCGTGAATAACACGAGCCGTTACCTTATGTTCGTGAATAACACGAGCCGTTACCTTATGTTCGTGAATAACATGAGCCGTTACCTTATGATCGTGAATAACACGAACCGTTACTTTATGTTCGTGAATAACACGAACCGTTACCTTATGTTCTTGAATAACACAAACCGTTACCTTCTGTTCGTGAATAACACGAACCGTTACCTTATGTTCGTGAATAACACGAACCGTTACCTTATGTTCGTGAATAACACGTGCCGTTACCTTATCGTGAATAACATGAGCCGTTACCTTATGATCGTGAATAACACGAACCGTTACCTTATGTTCGTGAATAACACGAGCCGTTACCTTATGTTCGTGAATAACACGAACCGTTACCTTATGTTCGTGAATAACACGAGATGTTACCTTATGTTCGTGAATAACACGAGCCATTACCTTATGTTGGTGAATAACACGAACCGTTACCTTATGTTCGTGAATAACACGTGCCGTAACCTTATCATGAATAACACGAGCCGTTACCTTATGTTCGTGAATAACACGAGCCGTTACCATATGTTCGTGAATAACACGAGCCGTTACCTTATGTTCGTGAATAACACATGCCGTAACCTTATCGTGAATAACACGAGCCGTTACCTTATGTTCGTGAATAACACGAGCCGTTACCTTATGTTCGTGAATAACACGAGCCATTACCTTATGTTGGTGAATAAAACGAACCGTTACCTTATGTTCGTGAATAACACGAGCCATTACCTTATGTTGGTGAATAACACGAACCGTTACCTTATGTTCGTGAATAACACGTGCCGTAACCTTATCGTGAATAACACAAGCCGTTACCTTATGTTCGTGAATAACACGAGCCGTTACCTTGTGTTCGTGAATAACACGTGCCGTAACCTTATCGTGAATAACATGAGCCGTTACCTTATGTTGGTGAATAACACGAACCGTTACCTTATGTTCGTGAATAACACGTGCCGTAACCTTATCGTGAATAACACGAGCCGTTACCTTATGTTCGTGAATAACACGTGCCGTAACCTTATCGTGAATAACATGAGCCGTTACCTTATGTTCGTGAATAACACGAGCCGTTACCTTATGTTCGTGAATAACACGAGCCGTTACCTTATGTTCGTGAATAACACGAGCCATTACCTTATGTTGGTGAATAACACGAACCGTTACCTTATGTTCGTGAATAACACGTGCCGTAACCTTATCGTGAATAACACGAGCCGTTACCTTATGTTCGTGAATAACACGTGCCGTAACCTTATCGTGAATAACATGAGCCGTTACCTTATGTTCGTGAATAACACGAGCCGTTACCTTATGTTCGTGAATAACACGAACCGTTACCTTATGTTCGTGAATAACACAAACCGTTACCTTATGTTCATGAATAACGCGAGCCGTTACCTTATGTTCGTGAATAACACGAGCCATTACCTTATGTTGGTGAATAACACGAACCGTTACCTTATGTCCGTGAATAACACGTGCCGTAACCTTATCGTGAATAACACGAGCCGTTACCTTATGTTCGTGAATAACACGAGCCGTTACCTTATGTTGGTGAATAACACGAGCCGTTACCTTATGTTCGTGAATAACACGAACTGTTACCTTATGTTCGTGAATATCACGAGCCGTTACCTTATGTTCGTGAATAACACGAACCGTTACCTTATGTTCGTGAATAACACGAGCCGTTACCTTATGTTCGTGAATAACACGAGCCGTTACCTTATGTTCGTGAATAACACGAGCCGTTACCTTATGTTCGTGAATAACACGAGCCGTTACCTTATGTTCGTGAATAACACGAGCCGTTACCTTATGTTCGTGAATAACACGAGCCGTTACCTTATGTTCGTGAATAACACGAGCCCACGAGCCGTTACCTTATGTTGGTGAATAACACGAGCCGTTACCTTATGTTCGTGAATAACACGAGCCGTTACCTTATGTTCGTGAATAACACGAGCCGTTACCTTATGTTCGTGAATAACACGAGCCGTTACCTTATGTTCGTGAATAACACGAGCCCACGAGCCGTTACCTCATGTTGGTGAATAACACGAGCCGTTACCTTATGTTCGTGAATAACACGAAACGTTACCTTATGTTCGTGAATAACACGAGCCGTTACCTTATGTTCGTGAATAACACGAGCCGTTACCTTATGTTCGTGAATAACACGTGCCATAACCTTATCGTGAATAACATGAGCCGTTACCTTATGTTCGTGAATAACACGAGCCGTTACCTTATGTTCGTGAATAACACGTGCCATAACCTTATCGTGAATAACATGAGCCGTTACCTTATGTTCGTGAATAACACGAGCCGTTACCTTATGTTCGTGAATAACACGAACTGTTACCTTATGTTCGTGAATAACACGAACCGTTACCTTATGTTCGTGAATAACACGAGCCGTTACCTTATGTTCGTGAATAACACGAGCCATTACCTTATGTTGGTGAATAACACGAACCGTTACCTTATGTTCGTGAATAACACGTGCCGTAACCTTATCGTGAATAACACGAGCCGTTACCTTATGTTCGTGAATAACACGTGCCGTAACCTTATCGTGAATAACATGAGCCGTTACCTTATGTTCGTGAATAACACGAGCCGTTACCTTATGTTCTTGAATAACACGAACTGTTACCTTATGTTCGTGAATAACACGAACCGTTACCTTATGTTCGTGAATAACACGAGCCGTTACCTTATGTTCGTGAATAACACGAGCCATTACCTTATGTTGGTGAATAACACGAACCGTTACCTTATGTTCGTGAATAACACGTGCCGTAACCTTATCGTGAATAACACGAGCCGTTACCTTATGTTCGTGAATAACACGTGCCGTAACCTTATCGTGAATAACATGAGCCGTTACCTTATGTTCGTGAATAACACGAGCCGTTACCTTATGTTCGTGAATAACACGAACCGTTACCTTATGTTCGTGAATAACACAAACCGTTACCTTATGTTCGTGAATAACACGAGCCGTTACCTTATGTTCGTGAATAACACGAGCCATTACCTTATGTTGGTGAATAACACGAACCGTTACCTTATGTTCGTGAATAACACGTGCCGTAACCTTATCGTGAATAACACGAGCCGTTACCTTATGTTCGTGAATAACACGAACCGTTACCTTATGTTCGTGAATAACACAAACCGTTACCTTATGTTCATGAATAACACGAGCCGTTACCTTATGTTCGTGAATAACACGAGCCATTACCTTATGTTGGTGAATAACATGAACCGTTACCTTATGTCCGTGAATAACACGTGCCGTAACCTTATCGTGAATAACACGAGCCGTTACCTTATGTTCGTGAATAACACGAGCCGTTATCTTATGTTGGTGAATAACACGAGCCGTTACCTTATGTTGGTGAACAACACGAGCCGTTATCTTATGTTGGTGAATAACACGAGCCGTTACCTTATGTTGGTGAATAACACGAGCCGTTACCTTATGTTCGTGAATAACACGAACTGTTACCTTATGTTCGTGAATATCACGAGCCGTTACCTTATGTTCGTGAATAACACGAACCGTTACCTTATGTTCATGAATAACACGAGCCGTTACCTTATGTTCGTGAATACAACGAGCCGTTACCTTATGTTCGTGAATAACACGAGCCGTTACCTTATGTTCGTGAATAACACGAGCCGTTACCTTATGTTCGTGAATAACACGAGCCGTTACCTTATGTTCGTGAATAACACGAGCCGTTACCTTATGTTCGTGAATAACACGAGCCGTTACCTTATGTTCGTGAATAACACGAGCCGTTACCTTATGTTCGTGAATAACACGAACCGTTACCTTATGTTCGTGAATAACACGAGCCGTTACCTTATGTTCGTGAATAACACGAGCCGTTACCTTATGTTCGTGAATAACACGAGCCGTTACCTTATGTTCGTGAATAACACGAGCCGTTACCTTATATTCGTGAATAACACGAGCCGTTACCTTATGTTCGTGAATAACACGAGCCGTTACATTATGTTCGTGAATAACACGAGCCGTTACCTTATGTTCGTGAATAACACGAACCGTTACCTTATGTTCGTGAATAACACGAGCCGTTACCTTATGTTCTTGAATAACACGAACCGTTACCTTATGTTCGTGAATAACACGAGCCGTTACCTTATGTTCGTGAATAACACGAACCGTTACCTTATGTTCGTGAATAACACGAGCCGTTACCTTATGTTCTTGAATAACACGAACCGTTACCTTATGTTCGTGAATAACACGAGCCGTTACCTTATGTTCGTGAATAACACGAGCCTTTACCTTATACTCGTGAATAACACGAGCCATTACCTTATGTTCTGCGCGTTGACCTCCTTTTGTTGAAACCTTTTCACTTTTTCGAATGCATTTGCGACATTTCTGAAACGAAAACATTGATGGAAAAGAAAAAGAATTATCCTTGCAATTTCTATATGTTTTTTTCTATAATTATATTCCATCCGATTATTTCCATATGGCTAGATCCTATCAGATTCGTTCATTTTGGGAGAATCTTAGTAAAGAAAACGACACTATGGGTTTTAACCAGATTATTGTTTATCTATTTCCAGCACTCCGAGAACGCCTGCGAAGCAGACTGTTTTCTGCCATTGAGAGTCTTAAGAATTAATTATTTTCGTTAAGTAAATAAATCTCATTTCCTTGTTTTGTTTATTTTTATTGTGAAACCCGGTTAATAGATTTCAGTGGCTCTCGACACGAAGCTTACCCTTTCCCATATGCAGATACAATTTTTGAAACACGTCAGAAGCATACGACTTTTGGAAACATTCCGGCAAAATGAGTAATTGTTGGAAAAGAGCATCCCCAACTATGTTTTTAACTGTTTAGAGTTGTTAGAATTGTATTTATAGATATTTTCCATATCTTAGCCATGATGTTTGAAAGTCGGCAGCTGTATACCTGTATATCTGTTATATGTGGAAGAGGGTTAATAATAGTTAGTTGATATATCTAGAATCCACATTCGCTCATTGCCAGCAGACAGCAGTTGAAAGCATGGAGAAATTAAGATAGTCCTTTTTCGACATTGGTTACTGCACCATTTTAAAGAAGAAAATATGTAGTGAATAAAGCGCTATTTGTTTACCCTAAACACTGGTCACAAGGAGTTTATCCGCAAACGATCGGTCTACGAACACCAGACTTAAAATCATGACAATAACGGTAATCAAACAGGTCTGTGCAACCTTAGTTTTACAGATATTTTAAGTAGAGTTACAGTTTTAGCGACCAATAAAATAACTTCTTACAATAAGGATCAAAGTATACAACAAAATCAGAAAACTTTAATTTTTCGAATGTACTCACAATTCATGTGATCATGAATAAACAAATTGCGCTAAGGAAGTTAAATCACTCATAAATTTCATTTCAAGTGTTTATTATTATATGTCATAGGAAGTTCATGCTGAAACTAGTTTGACAGGTTTATAGGTTCATAAGCAGAAGTGAGCTCGAAGTAAGGTTGCAGACTGTGCCCGACCTGTCAAATTTCACCCTTAGTGTTGCGATGTTAAGTTTGGTGTTCGTAAACCGATCGTTTGCGGATACAATCCGTGTGACCAGTGTTTAGGGTAAACAAATAGCTACATGCTGAGATAAATTACATGCCTGTTTATTTTCCGGTGGAAATACACACAGATTGACATGCGCAAATACACCACGACAGATTAAAATTCCGTATCTATATGCGGTGTAAATACAAGATTGTGACGTCATACAGTGACGTAACCGGTTTGATGACGATATTAGTACTATTTACTATTAATAAAATGTAAACTCAATAAATTTTCGCTGCTCATAGATTGTAGGTATGTAATAAAAGAAATATTATGTTGTGGGGTGGATAATAGAGTTCGTATTAACGACGCGTAGCGTGGGGAAATCCATATCTTAGCTCGACCTACGGTCTCGTAAGATATCGATTTTCCCACGCTACTTGTCGTGGAATACGAACTCATTTATCCACCCCACAACATAATATTCCGTATTTATAAGCGCTTTATTCAATCATACGAAAAAAACCCATGAATGGGTTTTTTCGCTTATGGTTAACGGGTGTGAGAATTTTTTTTTTTTTTTTTTTTTTTTCAATAACCCATGAAGCTTTCTGAAATGAAACTGGCCAAATCCATGGGGGCCGCCATTTTGGGTATGTATAAAATGAGACGAGAAACACGGATTGAAAAAAAATTATTGTCGTCTTTTTAATAAATTTTTTTAAATCGATATTTTGGGTATGTATAAAAATGACACGAAAAACACGGATTTTTAAAATTATTGTCGTCTTTTTTTTTTTTTTTTTTTTAAATCGATATTTAAGATCACTAAAGTGCTGTGTTTTATGGGAATTAACATTTGTACGAAAAGTTAAAAATAAATGGAACTTTGTAAGAAATATGTTTTTCCGACAGCATTAGACTTCTACGCCCGAAACTAAATTTTGACTGTATCGTAGCCAAAGAAGGACGTGATGTCATTTCCGTAACACTTCATCTTGGCGTAACGTCAATGGAGCGACGTCGTTTCCCGCAAAAAAGTGGTATCAACATGAAATACCCCAAATTCCTATACATGAGCTATTTATCAAACATTGTGGCAAAAGGATAACTTTCTCATAAGGAGTAATTGTCCTTTTAGAGACAATCTTTCCCCAAATCGTCTGTTGCAAAGGCCCCATAAACCGTATCTAATAGGGAAAGGGTTTAGCAGAAATGTGACGCCTTACATCATTTGTTCCAGTCATATTGACTGGTTGAAAAAGGCAGTCGCCAGGTGGTATCAGCAAAGGGCTGATCTTTTTGCTTCTTTACCATAATGCAGGTGATCGATTAAGGATCATCTTGGCCATCATGTTTTAACCTCGTTCATTATAAATGTATTCCTTGATTTTTTGAAAGTCTTTACTTTATTATTTTCTGTTCGTAATAATAGACGACAGCAATACGAATTCCAAATATTTTTTGATAATGCACGAAACATGACATTAACATTAGTATTGTCTAGTCAATTACTTATAAATCCTTTTTTATGGCCAAAGTATGCTCTTTAATTTTTGTTTATAATTATCTTGCGTTTTTTCGTAAATAGGTAGCACCTATAGATATATTATTTTTTATGTTATATCGGACCAAAATGCAAACATGGGTCATATCTAGCTGCCGAGGAAATTACATCCCTTGTCTATATATTGCTATAGAATGCCACCGATGGTAGGTTTAACCCTTTCCCTCATATAAGCGCTTTCTGACTCCTCTGCAGCAGACGGCTATTTGAAAACATAGTGACAAAAGAAGAAATTGCACAAAACGTGCAATTTCTCCTTTTGCCACAATGTTTTCCACTTTTAGTCATAGGTTATCTATTCAATTATAGAGATTTTCTATGTTTTGGCAAAACATGTTCAAAGTTGTCTGCTGCAGAATTGTTGTATGAGGGAAAGGTTTAAGATCAACGTTGACCTTTTCACAACAAGAGTACCAAAGCCACAAAATACGCCCGTCAGGAAGGTTATGAATGGTACTCGATGCATTCACGAACTAGAACTATCACTAAAGGAAGTTTATACTCATGAAAGGGGCATAGTTTAGGAAAGGGAAATTTTATAAGTCTAAAAAGGGGAATAATTTTGTCAAAATAACAGTCACATTTATGGAACTTGGTATGTGATGTTGTCTTAAACACAAATATAAATTTTAATTTTTTTATCTGTAACAGTTCTAGAGATATTGATGGAAATGTGAATTTTGGAATGTTTTTAAGTCTAAAAAGGGGCATAACTCTAGGAAATAGGTACGGAGTTACCTCCTTTTTGGGCGCACACAATATCATGCGCTGGTGATTTTTTTTCTACCAAGTTTGGCATCAATATCTTAAACGGTGTAGGAGAAGTAGGCCGGACAAAAAACGGATGGACGGACGTACCCATGAAGTGTATTTGTGGGGTTATTTCTTTTTTTTCAAACTTGTGGGTTGCAACCCACAAGTATGCTATTCATTCCGTAATTATTCCCCGTAATTAATATGCAAATAAGATACCTGTTATAAAACAAACAAACAAAAATATTTGGGTGGGCTTTAGGTACTCGGTCACCAGGACAGACATACGGACGGACAACGCCTCGCCATAATACGTCCCGTTTTTTTCAAAACGGGCGTATAAAAACAGACGCTTCCTGACGCATCTGCATCGGACTACTTTTGAAGACATTGTGACAAAAGGAGAAATTGCTCATGATGAGCAATTTCTCCTTTGTTAACATTGTTTTCAACTTTCTCTCATATATATAGTTTTTTATATAATTTACTAAATGGGAAAGAGTTGACATAACCTAATGTTAGTATACCACATCATGTTGTGCCAAGATGTGTTTGCATACATATCTACGTTGATATAAGTCTTATATAAAATATGTCCCGGACAAGACTTATCTACAAGCTGGTCAAGGGTCAATATCAAAATCACAGTGACCAAATTAGGCACACAACTCAAGGAAACAAGAATTGTCCCATTTCGAGCTATTTATTTCACTAGATTCTTGTAACAAATATAATTTCCATGATTTGGTGGAAAGGAAACCATTTATTAAAACATGTACTCACTATAACGTTCTTTTGAGCAAACTAGTGAATTGGTGATTCAATGTCCAACCAAACCAGTGATGGACAGTGGCCGTTTCTTGGTAAACCACGGACCTAAGGCAACTACTTTTGTTTTAAATCCCATTATAGCAAACTTCCATATTCTATATTCGACATAAGAATCAGGATAAGATGCTTGTCATTATAAGCCTATGATCTTAATCAATAGGCTAGATCGCCCTGATTCTGAGTATGAGACCTGGGTTTGATTCCCTGTCGTGTCATACCAAAGACTTTAAAAAAGGAAGAAATTACTTCCCTCTTTGGCACTCTTGGGTTACTGGAATTGCACCATGATTGACACATCGATTCCAGGACTAATACTACTGGTAGTTCTGGGTAAATTACCCAGGAAACATCGTGATATAACTGAATTACTGTTAAAAACGGCGTAAGACACTATTCAAAATCACATCGCCTTGTGAATAATTGGATTCAAAAACTAAAAAGTAATTGCCAAAGGATAACTGGTATCCATTGACTCCCGTCGATTTCAAAGAGTCGATTGATGCAACCAAAACAAATAGATTCCTAAAATCAAGTTTCAGTGTCATTCTCACCTTCCTAATGTGCTACCAAAACAAATAGATTCCTAAAATCAAGTTTCAGTGTCATTCTCACCTTCCTAATGTGCTAATGACGTCACGTCCAGCTCTATTACATTGCCAGTTTCCTACAGGCAGTCACAGTGAAGTAGAACGGAGCACGCATTGCTGAAGAGCATTACAATACATAGAATACAAACAGATTCCCTAACACATAGTATTATACAAGAGAACAAATGAACACATCAAGAAAAAAAAGATCGAACATATAAAAAAAACATTGAGAGGATTTCTTTTGCGTACCCGCAACATAGGGTTGGTCAAAATAGGATTTTAGAACATGCAAAACGCCCCTTATCAAGAGCTCTCGACTTATTGTACCTCTTCATATTTTTATATTTCAAACACTAACTAAGTTACCTACTAAATGAAAGTATACTTATTGAATATAGATAAAAGCACTTTTGTTTAAAGGAGAAACATAACAACAGAAATAACTTTTCTATTGAAAAGAAAATGTTTTTGATTGCAAGCCTAAATATAATAAAACCCGCATTCCAGAAGTAATATGACGAAGTAATGCAGAATTGTAGGTCCTTCCGAGACAAGATGACGAAAAATCACTCTGCAGATTGATGGACACTTTAAGGACGTATGGATAAGAATACATCATTTACGACAACTAAAGCGTTGAAAACATTGTGATTAAGGGCGAAATTGTTCACTACGAGCAATTTCCCCTTATGTCACAATGCTCTAAAATGCCTACTATTGATGATGGGTCAGAAGTCGTCTAGATGAGGGAAAAAGGTAAAAAACAACATCACATATCAAAACACAAAAGAACAAGCACATAGCAATGAGGATGGATACTCATAATTACAATTACATAGTGCACATACTTTAGACATACACAGAAATTTTTAAAGAAAACTTTTCGGACATAAAATAAATATTTTTAATTGCACGACTAGATATAGGATATAGTCCGCTTTTCAGAAATGATATGAATAGGTAATGCAGAATTGCAGAATCCGAAACCAATTGACGAGAATTCACACTGCAGATGAATGGATGGGATAAGCGAATGCATGGATATCTGGATGGATACGTCGATGGATTGGTGGATATGTAGATGGACGGCTGGATGGATAGGTAGATAGGTGGCTGGGTGGATAAGTTGACGGAGTGATATACGTGGACTGGTTGGATCGTGGGTGGATGAGTGAGTGACTCACACGGTATACGATTGAATGAAGTAGCATTGTGTGAATGAATAAAGGAATGAATGAGTAGTATGTCTGACATAAATGTTAACATAACTACACTAGAAATGTGTATAGTCTCGATAAAGACAACTCGTGTCTGTGCTTTGTAAAGGTCACAACCACAATAGCAGACAACAGAAATATAGAGGAAGGCATATCATATAGATTTTACGTGTCCATATACCATCTCATACATATCTCTAGCAACTACCAGCAAGAGCTTTTCGGAGTTTTGAGAGTCTATACCATAATGGGACAATCCACCTAACAGATCTACCACCTCTGAAACAGAGGATTGAGATTTTAGTTCATTAAATACTGCAACACCTGTAACACCAATGATTGACTTCATCGAATGATACCTAAATACTGTTGTTTCAACTGCAGTGAAGTATAAGATGAGCAACCGGGCGTTCCGTCAATAGCGTGCAATTAGGACAGATACGAGGTTTTTCGAATGTGAACAGTTTGCATAGTATATAAACTAGCTTCGGTACATACCATTTAACCTGGGCTATTTAGATTGCAGTGCCCAAATATAACACGGTCTGTGACTCTTAAATAACGCATCCCACTGACGAGGGGATAACTTCGTTTTTTTTTACTTTTGAGTACGGTCTCATCAAAATTATTTATCCTGTTGCGGATAACATTCTTCCATGCCAGTTTTGATGGAAAAACACTTGATATTTGTCGATGTATCCAGTAAGATCGTATTTAGCTAAAATGTCGTATAAATCAGGGATAATGCCTGAGGTTGTTACCGGATCATTACCGAACCTAATCAATCGATTAACAAAAAGTCCTTTTGAGAAATAGTGTCATGGTAGTCTACATAATTGACACATATAGACCAACTTCTTATACTCAATTTCTAAAAGGATAGGTTTAATACCAATTGCTGCTCTGGATACCATATTTCTTGAACTTAAGGGCAATCTTTGAATTACTGTGTAACAAAAGAAATGAGCTCTTTCAAGTTCTGAAATATTTGTTGGGGACATTCGACACCATAGTTCACAACCATACAGGGCCACCTGCAAAACTATAGCTTTATACATTTTTATTAATGATGTAGGATTAAAGTCACCCAAATTCAATATGCTAAGCATAGTCCGTCTGATTTCAAACAAACAATTTGTGATAAAAACAAACTAATGTGATGAAGATGGAAATGCCTTACTCCTTTTCCACATGCAATAAATATGCAGCAGTCGACTTTGAAAACTTCTAGAATGTCTCTAAAAAATAATAATAAATGTAGCAAAAGGAGAAATTACTCATTATGAACATTTTCTCTCTCCATTAGCCGCAATATTTTTAAAAGTCGTCTGCTGTAGATGCGTCAAATGACGACGATTTATGGAATTCGATATCTGAAGTGTAACGTGTTTTGTCAGACAAATAGTATAAGGGAGACAATTCATTAAAAAACAAAATTAAAAGATATCTCTTTAACCCCCCCTTTCCCACACACAACACATATGCAGACGACTTGAAAACATCTACTCAAGACATGGAAAATATCTAGAAATGAAAGTATATTTACTGAAAAAAAAGTTTAGAGCAATTTCTGTTTTGTCACAATGCTTTCAAAAGTCGTCTGTTGCAAATGCGTCTTTAGGTGGGTAAGGGTTAACTAGTAACAATTTAAACGGCTAACCATAATCCATGTTACGTTATCCAAGCCGATTTTTTGGAAAGAGCGTTCTGGTATCTAATTCCTGACAATGAAATCAAAACAGTTTACCATAATATGAAAAATATTGAAATCTGACAGTCCTAAACTCTTTATTTCATGCAGACTATTTTTTGAAAATCGTGAAAAAGGTAGAAATTATTTCTAATGAGATTTTTTGTTTTCACAATAGATATATATCCTTATTTATTCAATAATTATATTTGTATGGTTTTCATATTTTCAAACTCGTCTGCTTCCGGTTTGTTGTCTGGGGAGGTTTAAAATGAAAATCACCTGTTGGAAAGTTTACTAATATATTACGGTCCCTTTTCAGTAAGGGCAGAATCTAAGCACTCAATGCTATTTTTGTTTGAAACATGGTATTTCAAGCAAACTGAAAATGCATTGAAGTGCATGTTTGCTTTGCTTATTCTACATTTCATGCACCTAGCAATTGGGGGTAATTGCTCAAGATTAACTTTTCCGTTTGTCACAATGTTTTCAAAAGTCGTCTGCCGTCGAGACGTCTGAAAGCCTCTGTATGTGGGAAAGGGTTAAAAATTGTAGCAATGGCTTTCTCTCTTTTGTGCTCAGAGTTGCCAGGTTAGCATTAACCCTTTTCCTCATATAGACGCTTTCTGACACCTCTGCAGCATAGCTTTTTGAAAACATAGTGACAAAAGAAGAAATTGCACAGAACATGCAATTTCTCTATTTGCCACAATGTTTTCCACTTTTTGTCATAGGTTATCCATTCAATTATGGAGATTTTCTATGTTTTGACAAAATACGTTCAAAGTCGTCTGCTGCAGAATTGTCGTATGAGGGAAAGGGTTAAGACAGACTCGCTGTTGTCAGGATAAATGCACCAGAAGTACTGGTAACTTAGGAAACAATATTGGAATAGGCATACAGCACCATAGAAACAACAAATATTTGTTTTATTGGGGTTTTACGCCGCTTTCAACATTATTTCAGTTATATCACGGCAACAGTTCACTTATTCATGATCCCTGGGTAAACAAACCAGTACTAGGCTAGAAAATGTGCCTTGACTAAGGGCACTCCACCATGACTGTCATGCCGCGACTGGGGATCGATCCCGGTTTCAAATCACCGATGCTAACCACTCAACCACGGCGATTTTCACAAACTAATATAAATGAATGATAGGCAGTTCTATTTGAACATGCCAAAACTCCGGAAGATCTTAAACTCGGATAACCCTGAAAGTATGAAACAGATGCACATCTGATTGAGATATACATTTGAAGTTTACCATAAAGTTTTAACCCTTTTCCACATATCGAAATAACCAGGACATACGGGTTGTAATATGCAATAGCAATAAACATGTACAGTGTACAATCTTTAAACTTTGTCTCCTGGGCTATCAAGAAGAAAACACATTTCAAACTTTAAATTTTAATATTTACTATATAACATAGCAAACTATTATATTACAACAGCCGCACAGCAGAACAAAAACTCTGATGATTCTGTTTTAATTTAAATTTCATGCTTTTGGGATAGGTTATGGAGAAATATAATTGGATTATATTCTGTTTCAAACAGTGAATTTGCTAAGTAATAAATGATTATGGTTTACTCTACTTTTAACCTATCCTCTACAAATGCTAAAAAAACATGAAAGAACCATTCAATTAAGATATGAGAGCTTTTCCGGTTGTGACATCAAAATGAGCTACATTTAACACTTTTGGTGTTCATTGTGGAAATATATCGCACATCTTACACTAAAACTAACACAAACTAGAACTATCATTGAAGATGATAAATACCCCCAAAACAGCACCTTGATTCAAAATATGGCTTCCGACCGACCAACAAAAGGGCCATAACTCTGTAAAATTACATGCAATTGTAAGACCTGTAGGGTATGCACATCTCCTCTTGGTATAGAAGCTTCATGTAAATTTTTATTGAATTCCACCCAGTGGTTTGTAAGAAATAGGCTGGACAAAATATGGCTTTCTTAATAAGTAAAAGGGCCATAACTCTGTAAAATAACATGCAATTGTAACCCCTTTAAGATATGCACATCTCCTCTTGGTATAGAAGCTTCATGTAAATTTTTTATTGAATTCCACCCAGTGGTTTGTAAGAAATAGGCCGGACAAAATATGGCTTACTTAATAAGTAAAAGGGCCATAACTCTGTAAAATAACATGCAATTGTAACCCCTTTAGGATATGCACATCTCCTCTTGGTATAGAAGCTTCATGTAAAATTGTATTGAATTGCACCCAGTGGTTTGTAAGAAATAGGACTGGACAAAATATGGCTTACTTAATAAGTAAAAGGGCCATAACTCTGTAAAATAACATGCAATTGTAACCCCTTTAGGATATGCACATCTCCTCTTGGTATAGAAGCTTCATGTAAAATTTTATTGAATTCCACCCAGTGGTTTGTAAGAAATAGGCCGGACAAAATATGGCTTACTTAATAAGTAAAATGGCCATAATTAATAAGTAAAAGGGCCATAACTCTGTAAAATAACATGCAATTGTAACCCCTTTAGGATATGCACATCTCCTCTTGGTATAGAAGCTTCATGTAATTTTTTTATTGAATTCCACCCAGTGGTTTGTAAGAAATAGGCCGGACAAAATATGGCTTACTTAATAAGTAAAAGGGCCATAACTCTGTAAATTAACATGCAATTGTAATCCCTTTAGGATATGCACATCTCCTCTTGGTATAGAAGCTTCATGTAAAATTTTATTGAATTCCACCCAGTGGTTTGTATGAAATAGGCCGGACAAAATATGGCTTATTTAATAAGTAAAAGGGCCATAACTCTGTAAAATAACATGCAATTGTAACCCCTTTAGGATATGCACATCTCCTCTTGGTATAGAAGCTTCAAGTAAAATTTTATTGAATTCCACCCAGTGGTTTGTATGAAATAGGCCGGACAAAATATGGCTTCCGTCCGACCGACCGACACAGTGACTCCTATATACCCCCCCAAAACTTTGTTTTTTGGGGGTATAATTATTTGATGGACCTAGCAATATTTCCCACATACAGGAGCTTTCTGATGCCTTTGCAGCAGACAAATTTTGAAAATGTTGAGGAAAAAGTAGAAATTCCTCTTATGATATCCTCCTTTTTCCTCAAAATGTTCAACTCTATTCAATAAATGTACTTTCATATATATTTTTTTTCTCCAAATTTTATAACTAGATAATTTAAATTTCATCTGCTGCAGATTTATTGTATGTGTGACAGATTTAACCCTTTCCCTCATATAGACGCTTTCTGACGCCTCTGTAGCAGACGGCTTCTTGAAAACATAGTGACAAAAGAAGAAATTGCTCATAACGAGCAATTTCTCCTTTTGCCATAATGTTTTCCACTTTTAGTCATAGGTTATCCATTTAATTATAGAGATTTTCCATTTGTTGTCAAAATATGTTCAAAGTCATCTGCTGCAGAATTGTCGTATGAGAGAAAGGGTTAAAAGAAAGGAAAGAGAGAACAGATACAAACAAACAATGCTCCATCCACAAATCATATCTGATATGAAAAGTATCAAACACATTTTTGACATAAAATATTAACCTTCACCCTTTCCCTCATGCAAACACTTTTTGAAGCCTCTGCAGCAGACATATTTTGAGCAATTTCTTCTTTTGCAACAATGTTTTCAACATTTTTAAATAATTGAACTATTATTTATAGATATTACATATTTTAGATGTATTCAAAGTAGTCTGCTGCAGATTTGTTATATGTAGGAAAGGATTTAATCAGCCTGAGTGTTTAATTTTCACTATGACCTTAACCTTGGAGGTACTAGGTCCCCTAACTATTTTCTATGTGGCGACTTATTAATATGTCAAGTTTGATCAAGGCTTGGGTGAGTAGAACAGCTTTCCATATTATTAAAATAATCCAGCTAAAAAAAAATCTACATCAGTTAATTCAACACAAAAACTAAAACCAATATGTCTCCAATCAAAGACGAGACATAATTGTAACAAGGTAATATTTCGTTTTAAGTATTGCACCATAACAACAATCAAACAGGACCTGTGCTCCCTTTAACCAGTACAAAAACAATCACAGGTTCTTTGTTTACAACAAACAAAACTTTCAAATCATAGGTCTATTTGCAATCTCAATTTTAAAACTATATACTTTGCAACCAATGATGGTCAATAATGGCCCAAAAATAGTTTAAGACTGGGCAGAAACTAATTCATTCTCTGTATTCAACTTTCAGGGGTCTTATTTAAGCACAGAGAAGGTTGTCAAAGTTATATAAGTTTTGGGGCATGATATATCATGACAACCATATCTGAACTTTGGTATTTTTGTTAGATAATTTTCCAAACAACTGACCCTTTTCCACATGTAAACACCTTTGGACGCCTCTGCAGCAGACGACTTTGGAAAACATTGTAGCAAAAGAAGAAATTGCTCATAGAGAGAAAGTTCTACTTTTGCCAGTGTTTTCAACTCTTTTCCATATATTTGTCCAGATTTTTTCAAAGTTGTCTGCTGCAGATGTGTTGTATGTGGAAAACGGTTAAAGGAAACATTAAGAAGTTAAATTCACATTCTAAACTGCCTTTAAATTTTGGACAAGCTGGCAAACTTATGAAAATCAATAAGTCACTTGTTTTATTGACAGCTAAGAAAATTAATTACTAAATCTATATAATGTCAATAAATTGACCTTTCAATACTGAATTTCTAAATGAACTTGTCAAGCTTTGCATTTGTAAGAGTCCATAGCAAATTCTACTAGGAATATCAATATAAAAATGTTGAGTTGAAAAGCAAACAGTAAAAACCCTGATCAGACAGGGTGAATGCCTGGCTCTTTACTTGTGGCACAGGCTTCACAAAATCAACAGGTTCATATTTATTGTTTGGAGAAACAACAGGAGAATAACAAGCAGTTACAAATACACTATAAATAATGGATTCTCACTAAGTCACACACAACATTATTGATACTTATTTGATAGATAATTAAATAATACTTGAATATATTGATATATGTGTCTAGTTTTAGTTATCATGTGCACCAATAAGAAATGATGAGGATTCTAAAAAGTTATAACATGACTTAACCTCATCCCTTTGCATTTTTGAACTGCAATGATTCAGATCAGGCCTCACAGGATATTCATATTCATATTGTTAATCAAAAAACCTCCAGCTATCTTTGATGTAAGCTGGCAAGTTCTCATTTTTAACCCACATTATTGTGTCGATTGATTTGGGTTTAAAGCCATTTTCAACAATTGTTCAGTCATATCACTGCGGCAACTTTACCTATCCATGTGTATCTCGCACAAGTAATCCACAGGCTTTTAAAGCAATGGACTGCTTTTCAACATAGACCACAGGCGTCTGAATTTCTATTACAGTAAAAAATGCGAAAAATCACACAATACCTCGTTAAAATACTAAAGAAGTCTCTCTATATTGTCTATACACATCATAATGATCATAATGGTAATTTGGGGAAATCCCGCATGTGTTACTATAAATAGCCCCTCTATATCTCCATATAGTGTAATAATAATGACAAGGTGTGCAACTGCATGTTACCCCCTCGCTCGATACGGGCTATAATTTTTGCAGAAAAACGTTCAAAACGACCTGGTCCTAGGTAAAGACAGGTTCATAAATGATTTTTCTCGTGATCCACCAAATCAATATTTGCCAACCGACAAATGCGCTGGCGTTTTTAAGCTTAATGTTCATTATATTTGGAAATTTGCATTTGTCCTTACCGCCATGCGCTGACATCACAATTTGCAACATTCCGCAGCGACAGATTAATCCAACAACGATTTAAAACACGGTCTAAAAATTATTTGTTATACTTCTTTCGAAAACGTTCAAATAAATACCGTATTTTTTATGAATAATATTATTTTTGGAAGAAAAATGATTAAATGGCAATCCCAACAAACATTGCTCAGGTACAATATTCTAAAAAAGCGCGTCATTTGCGCGTTAAATATTCGCTGCGGAACGTGATTATTGTGACGTTAAGCTTAAAAACGCCGGCACATTTGTCGGTTGGCAAATATTGATGTGGTGGATCACGAGAAAAATCATTTATGAACCCGTCTCTACCTGGGACCAGGTCGTTTTAGACGTTTTTCTGCGGAAATTATAGCCCGAATCGAGCGAGGGGGTAAAATGCCGTTGCACACCTTGTCATTATTATTACACTATATGGAGATATAGAGGGGCTATTTATAGTAACACGTGCGGGATCCCCCAAATTACCATTATGATCATTATGATGTGTATAGACAATATAGAGAGACTTCTTAAGTATTTTAACGAGGTATTGTGTGATTTTTCGCATTTTTTGCTGTAATAGAAATTCGGACGCCTGTGCATAGACTGTAACCCCGCCCATTAGTGGAATACAAATGATGCCTTACACATTGCCACTGGGTTTCAAACACACAATGCTGGATTAACAGCCAGTGTCTTTACCCTGGCTCATCTTAATGATGCAACTATTTAGGACTAGGAGACTCTTTTTATACTTGTAAGGGTAATAGGTTTGAATATTTAATAAGTGTCAAATAGAAATAAAACTGACAGATCTATGTGTAAAGAAGCTTTAGTCACTAAAGCTTTATAATAAATTCCTGTAACAATCACAAAGATGTATTTCTATCACAGAATACCCTTTCCAATTTGATGCATCTGCAGCAGATGTCTTTTGAAAACATTTTGGCACAAGATGAAATTGCTTATTGTGAGCATTTTTTCCTCTTGGCACATGTTTTCAACTCTATGCAATAATAACGGTTTCATTTAGGGCTGTTCCAGAAAAAAAAGTCTGGGGGGGGAGGAACGACCAGCAATTTTGAGGGTACCCCCCATAGAATTTTAATTATTTTTTGGGCACCCCCCATAGAATAAAATTTCAATTTTACCCCCCACCTAGAGAATTTAAATTATCACATTCATAGCAATTTTATTCATGTTTTATACTTTTTAACACATTCCAAATTGGCTAATATTGAGGGATGTAAAACAAACTCTTTCTAACCGCCATTTGCAATGTCTCCTTTCCTTACATTTTTTTCTTTTTTTCTTATTTAAAAGAAAAAACAATTCACAAACCATTATTAATAGCTTTAAATGCATATATAGCAGACAGCGTTTGAAAACATTGTGAGAAAAAGAGAAACTGCTTATTATTAGCGATGCATCCTTTCCCTACATTTTTTGTTCTAGTTTCAAAGTTGTTAAACAAGGGAAAATAAAATTCCATACCCTTTAAAATTCTTTCCAATTCAAAGTTAATTTATCCAATTTCAAACAAAATGATGTAATATCTCTTTTTGTCACAATGCTATAAAAAGAAGTCTGCTGCATGTGCGTCAAAATGCGTGTGCAAATTGGTAAGGATTAAATCAATTTTCCGTAAATCATTGACCCCGATAGAACTATTCCCCCCCCCCCCCCCCCCCCCACACACAAATGAGCTACGTCATACGTCCAGTAAATAGAACAAAAGGGTCCTTAGGTATGACGTAATTTTACTGAGATCTTGCCATGTGATTATAAGGTGACCGTGACCTTATGCTTATGTAATCTTAATGGATTTTCCCAAACATTTACATCTGGACCAGTCCACGTAACATATCTTTACTTCTGTGTAAATTACACACAATTTTAATAGGCTTCAACAATGCAATTACTTTTGACTCAGTTGCAGCAGAAAGCTTTTGAAAACATTTTCAGAAAAGGAGAAACATGACTGTAATGGCCTATTTCATGCATGCATCAGTGTGAAATCGGACAAATTTATTGCATGGTTGATACTGGCACGTGGTTTAGAAAAACAACACCGACACCCCACTAAACCCTTTGTTCGATTTTCGCGCTTTTATTTTTATAAGAAAATATTAAGGAGCAATATTTTTTTGAATTTGGAATAATCATTTGTTTTTGCTTATTTTTGGATTTATAAAATCAGGTTTGTGCTTTATTTATCTAAATGGTTTCTTTCTCCAGTTTTGCAATGAGTACCATGTTTTACAGAATTATGTCATTTTTTTGTGGACATTTTTTTTATTCGAAATTGTATTTTTGAGGGGTTCAATTTTCAAATTAAATAGGAAAATAGGCTCTTTTTTCAAGATTGCAACGGGAGCCAAGTCGCCATTGCGTTCTACTGAATATCGCGTTGTACCCGTGCGCGAATTATCCACATTCCAGTGTAGTAGGTAACTGGCTGTCGTGATATAACTGATAAACGGCGTTAAACTTGAATCAATCGTATTTATATAATTGGCTGAAATATGAGGCCAAGTTTGTAACGGATATGCCAATGCTAAATAATAGTGTGGCAAACTGGTCTAGTATGGAGAAATCCACAAAATGTAATTTGGACTAGATGAAATAATGAACATGTATTTCAACGTAACCGTATTTCAAGCCATCTTGTAACCGGTGTCGTAAAAATCACTGAACCGTCATTATCACCAATATTTATTAGCGAGCTGATACAGTAAATGCGATCTCATATCCAACAATTAAAAATTAGAAAACGCTCGATATTGAATTCCCGCCGAATTTATTACGGGTTTTTTATACATTAAAAAAAACCGACCACCCACAGAATTAAAATACATCTTTTGCCCACTACCTAGAGAATTTTATTTAAAAAATACCCCCCACCCACAGAATTTAAATAGCTTGTCGTTCCTCCCCCCCCAGACATTTTTTTCTGGAACAGCCCTTAGACATTTTCCATATTTTTACCCAGAAATGTTTAAAGTTATCTGCTGCATATTTGTTGGAAAAGAAAAAGGTGCTGCAAAAAACGTGTACATTTTATACTTTGTTTTGAGGATGCGAGATTAAGAAAATAATTTCAAAACACTATCAGGGCAAGTCCTGTATTGTAAATACAATTGATACTTGTCAAATTTGATAAAATCAAACATAAATGATTAACCTTAAATTCAAGTTAACATGTATATTGATTAGTGAGACTACTCTGAAACAGATATCTTGTTAAAAACCCATTTCAATAAATAACAGTCAGTCAGCATGTTTTTCCTTCCAATGCTTTCAAAAAGTCTTAGTTTTTTGTTTGAAATATTGTCTAATAACTTAAAAAGCTTTTTGCTGTAGGTGTCAATAGCCTATACAGTAACAGCGGAGAGGTTTAAACATGCATCACTGAGACATCTAAGTACCTTGAAAATATTGACTACTGAGATAGAAAGAGAGAGAAAAGGAGAGAATGAAAGTATATTTTTATCTTCTAATTTGGCAGTTTGATAGATTTGCGGACTCCATGCAAAACTTAAGGAGCCACATCTTGTTTCAAGACGCAACTACAACTGTTTTGTATGAAGCCGTGGATTGAGTACAATAAACCCACAGCAACAAATGAAAATACCCTATCACATTACTCTGTTGTATCCATACTATCCACAATTTGTTGTATAGAGCTCCAGTTTAAGTTTGGAAATGTTTCCGTATTTTCAACAAAAGTTGGATCCAGTCCACATTCTGTTAGAAACTTTGAGAGATTTGGATTATTTACATCAGGACTACCATCTTCAAACTTGTCAGGTGAATTAAATGACGGAATGGAGGCAAAATCTAACAATGATGCATTTGGACTCTCAGTAAGATTTGCTGAAGCCTTTTTTAATCCATAAGGACTTGGTGAGAAACCAAGAGCTTTTCTATCAGTGATTGTATCTAAAAAGCTTCCGTCAAATAAACCCGAGTTTCTCAATGGTGTAAATCCCGAGATTGGAGAAGGTAACTGAGTTACGGTAGAATTGTCCACTTTTTTCATAGGTGTTGAGGTAGTAAGACGATCCTCTATATCCCGTTCTGTAGATTTCATAGGTACTGTCAGATCTTTTACTAAATTTGAGATAAATTTCTCTCCTTCATCTTCTTCTTCGTCTGAACTATCATTTAACAATGGTCTTTCTTTCTGCTGAAGTTTCCTTCTCTTTGAGCCAGTAAGTTTCACTTCCCTTTTTTTATCAGCATACATTCTTGGCTTAGGGAGGCCAGAGTTTAGAATTCGCGGTCTTTTTGATTTCCCACGATTTTTTGTAAATTCACTTGAGCTTGCCATTTCATTTGAAGAAGTTAACTCAATAGATGTTATATCACTATCAACAGATGAGGTTATGTCTAGACTTTGGCTGTCTATCCAGGCTTGTTTGACAATATTCATGGTTGGCACCTTGTTATATTTGTGTTCTTTGATCAGTGCAGTAGAGTGGCCTTGGTCCATGGGAATAGGACTTGCGCTCGATACTTTTATAGAGGCAACTGCGGCAGACACTGAATAAACAGAAACATTAATTATACAAATATTGCATAACATTATAAGCTACTTTTAAGCATGTACTGAGATTTCCATTCATGAATAAGAATTGACTTTGATGGCTTCTATATTGTAAGATTTGAAAAATGAAAATTAAATAATGAGAATTTTTTCAATATTTTCATACATTTTCATAATGTTCCTCCAAATAAAACATTCTTTATTATTTGAACAAAACATGTTTTCAATAAAGAAGGCTCTGCAAACTGTATATTGATCAAGGAAAGGATTCTTCATAAAACTTTCATATAATGTGTTTGCAAAGACAAAATGTCAATGATTAAAGAATAATAATAAACTACAAATTTAAATTTTCCCTGATCAACCCGTTTGAATACATCAGTGAAATTGAAATTGCTCAAAATACACATTTCCTTCAGGGCATCCGATGTTGTGCGCCAACTGTATTTTTTATATAATTTGGTTTTTGCTTTTTTCTTAGAACAGTAAATCAAATAAGCAACCACTTTGGTTATCTGTTTGGTTAGCGCCGAGTGTGAATTGCACTCGACGTGATAAAAAACAAGAGCGCCAAATGTCACAAAATACGCCTGTCCTGTTTTTTTGAGACCAAGTATAGTGGTAATTGGTTGTACGTCAGCCAAACTTAGAGAGCGGACACTGTTTATTAATAGTACAGTTTTGGCCATTTCGAGGGACATAATTGTGTAGTGACTAAGATAACGTTGTAAGTTATCAAACGTAACCAAGATATTCTGCCCATAAACATATTGTCTAAATTTGATGATGATCGGATAAAGGCTTTACAAGTTATTTAGCTGACAAGACCAATTTTAGGTAATTTCTATAATTAAAGGGCAATAACTCTCTATCGACTGGAGCAATATGGCTAGTTATCAAACTTGTCCAAGATATTACGCCAATACACATTCTGACTAAATTTGGTGATGATTGGACAAAAGCTCCCAAAGTTATTGAGCTGACAAGACCAATTTTAGGTAATTTCTATAATTAAAAAAGGATAACTCTCAATTGACTAAAGCGATATGGCTAGTTATCAAAATTATCCGAGATATTATGCCAATACACATTCTGACCAAATTTAGTAATGATTGGATAAAGGCTTCTAAAGTTATTGAGCTGACAAGACCAATTTTAGGTAATTTCTATAATTAAAGAGCGAAAACTCTCAATTGACTTAAGCGATATGGCTATTTATCAAACTTGTCTGAGATATTATGCCAATACACATTCTGACTAAATGTGGTGATGATTGGGCAAAGGCTTTTAAAGTTATTGAGCTGACAAGACCAAATTAGGGTAATTTCTATAATAAAAGGGCAATAACTCTTGATTGACTAAAGCGATATGGCTAGTTATCAAACTTGTCCGAGATATTAGCCCAATACACATTCTGACCAAATTTGGTGATCATTTGACAAAGGCTTCTAAAGTTATTGAGCTGACAAGACCAATTTTGGGTAATTTCTATAATTAAAGGGCAATAGCTCTTGATTGACAAAAGCGATATGGCTAGTTATCGAACTTGTCCGAGATATGATCCCAATACACATTCTGACTAAATTTGGTGATGATTGGACAAAGGCTTCTAAAGTTATTGAGCTGACAACATACTGGACGCCGCCCGCCCGTACGCCGCAGGTAAAACTATAATACGATCCGTTTTTTTCAAAACGGGCGTATAAAAACCTATATGCAGTGGTATTTACATGTCAAGTGGTTTATTGCTGAATTTCATTGGTTAGGGGAGAATGTATAATTGGGAAGATGATCAAAGCATCTGAACTCATGTTTCGTCCAATTTTATTCAACATTACTAAGACAACAACGACATTGCCGTATACATAATGATTATGGGAAAACTAGAGACAATATAATCAGAAAGCAGCCAATCATTGCACAGTCAATTATTGAGATGTTGTGATTTTTGTTTATGAATTAGTGATGTGCCCATCTCTTTTAAGGGTGAAATGGACAAAAGTAAATAAAACTAGAAATATCACTGAAGGTGCCTGACAATATACATATGTATGAGACATTCAAGGGGCCATAACTCATTTAAAAATAATTCCAGTGCAACACGCCCACAATATGCACAACTAGGCTTGGTATCAATTATTCTTGTGAAGTTATATTGAATTCTGGCCAAGGGTTGCTGAAAAATAGTGTTCACAAGAAATGTCTACAGACCAACTATGTATGAGAAATTCAAGGGGCCATAACTCATTTAAAAATAATTCCAGTGCAACACGCCGACAATATGCACAACTAGGCTTAGTATCAATCATTCTTGTGAAGTTATATTGAATTCTGACCAAGGGTTGCTGAGAAAAAGTGTTCACAAGAAATGTCTATAGACCAACTATGTATGAGAAATTCAAGGGGCCATAACTCATTTAAAAATAATTCCAGTGCAACACGCCGACAACATGCACAACTAGGCTTGGTATCAATCATTCTTGTGAAGTTATATTGAATTCTGACCAAGGGTTGCTGAGAAATAGTGTTCACAAGAAATGTCCAGACCAACGGAACGACCGACAAGCGTGACTCCTATATAGCCCCCATATACTATGTATCTGGGGGTATAATTAACTTAATATAGCTAATTCTGACCACAAGACAGTAAGTTTAGTCATTGAAAAGAAAGGAAATGATCCACATAAAAAGCTCCAATTCATTCAAAATGGAAATGTCATATAACTACTGCTGCGAGTACTGCATATTCAAAGATAACTTGCATTCTCAAGGTAGATTGTAAGTATTTTCTCTTTAAAGATTTAACTTTATTAGAAGTTTTTAAGTTAAAGGACTACTCACTTTCTGATATTCCTGGACTAGGACACGCCGAGACCTGACCATTGTTATAATTGACTATCATTGGTTGTTGACATTGTGACACTGGAGCAGTTCCAAACTGTTGGTGGCCTACACTGTTAAGCGGTATAAGCGCATACGCCTGGGGAGTAGTATATGGGGAGGGCCTTGGCAGGATTGGTGGGGGACCTGAAATTGTTGAATGAGAAATAAATTTAATAAACTTAACCTTTTCCACATACAACAAATCTGCAACAGACAACTTTGAAATCATCTTGACAAAAACTATAGAAAATTTCTTAATATGAAAGTTAAAGTCTCAGCATTCTTTTGAGAAATATTTATGATGTATTTTAGTGAAGCAGGGCGCAAGAAATTTCGAAATGGCGAAAAGTTCCTTACTTGTTTTCTGTTGAAATAATGTGGCAAAAGGAGAATTTGCACAGTATGAGCATCTTTACTTTGAAATAAATTCTTTTAAAAGTCTGTGTAATTATGTGAAAGGGCTGATAGTACTATTAATTATAATTATTCATTTCAAGTAGTAAATAATGGCCAGATATGTGGCTCAAACATTGGCTCCAGACTTGCGAATTTGGCGCAAACTTTACTCATTTGGAGAAAGTGATGGCGTAAGAAAACTAGAATGGAGTGCTCCGCGGAGCACGCGAGGCACCTGCTCATTGAAAGTGTGACGAAAAAGTATGACGGACAGACAGACGCCGGACAAAAAAAAGTAATCCCTTAGTGCCTACCATGCTACGCAGGGTGACACAAAAATGTCTAGGGTGAACCCTGGTGTAGACTTATAAACTTCAAAATTCTATTTAATTTTCTAGTTCACAACAGTGTGAATCTTTTGCAAATTAATAAACTTTGTTAACTACTAGAGTAGATGCACATTTATGATATCCAGAATTATACATACATGTCTCTTTAGTGAAGATGTTTGATTTCAAAGAAAGCAAAATGCAAAACAAGTATGGGCATGAAACCATCTTGTTTTTATCTAGTCGTAATAGACCATTATTCATTTTACCCCTAGCCACTAATATATCTGCAGCAGACAACTGCGGAAACAAAAATTATCATAGATATTGAAGTTTCTCATTGATCTCTTTTTCTAGTGTCCCTTTCAAACAAGACGATTTTCCCTATATATCTCTTTGTAAAACAAGTGACCCCAAGATGCATGATTTGAACAATCTAGGTAAAGGACCACTAGACAATGCTATACACCAAATATCTTAGCTGTACGGTTTTCTGTTTCAGACAAGATTTTCAATTATTTTTTTTCTTCAAGTTTTTCCTTTTGGTTGACATTGACAAATCAGAATTATGCATCAGCAACAGGGAATTTATTTATTTAAATAATTTTGAAAGGGCACCACTCAAGCAACATTTCTATTTCTATAACAGATTCATCAAAATTGGCCAAGCCGGTTAAGAGATGTCATTTGAAGCAATTGTTTAACAGATGATGGACAAAAGACGGGAGAGTGCTCATCTGAGCTAAAAAAACTTTTGATTTTCCCCCCCCTATGAATAAATTACCTTTTTTCTTACTGGCTGTACAATTAGTAGAAATTTGTGGTTGCATGTACATAGAACCAGGGGTAATGGCAGATAGTTGGCCCATTGAACTGTACATAGGTATAATAGGTATCATTGCACCTGGGGTTTGACATGGCAGTGAAGGCGTTGAACATCGGGAGGAGTCTGAATCTGAAATAATGAATAGGTCTATAAAGTATAACACCGAGATAAAACAAATATGTTTAAGAACTAAATGAAAGTGTGGCAGACAGACAGAATTCCTACCTGTCACCCTGCAAATGCTGACTGCACAAAAACAAGGTGTCTTATTTATATCTGAAGCAATTTTTTAACCCTTTCCCACATACAACAAATCTACACCAGAAAACTTTGAAAATATCTTTGCAAAAGTGAAGTAAATCTCTATAGATTTGCGTTTAATCATTGAATACAGTTGAAAACAATCAAAACATTGTAGCAATTTTTCAAAATGTGTGTGCTTAAGGTCCCAAAAGTCACTATAAGTGGGAAAGGGTTAAGATAGATGTTATGTTAGCTAATTCAGGCAAAAGAACATATAGCAGCTTCACATAAGTTGTAATTGGTAGGTAAATTCACAACCTATTTGCCTCTGCAATCATATAATATTTGAAGAAAAGAATAGAATATCTGGTCCTTTTCCCAAAATGTCTCTAGAAGTAATCTGCAACAGAAGCAGATAAAAGCAGATAATTAAAATACATTTTATCAAAGGTTGAGCCCAAAAGTACCAGTACCTCCAAACTTCCATAAGCAAAAAATCCTTACAATATCTTACCTATAGTTTTTACCAAATAACTAGAATGGAGTGCTCCCCGGAGCATGTGTGTCACCTGCGGGGCCTTGTCAGAAAATTTTAATTTTTGACAGAAAAGGGGCAATAACTCTGATATAAAAATATTTGGAATATCCTTCTTTTGTGAACCAATCACACACATTGATATAAACATTTGTCAGAAGTTTCAATGTAATCCTTTGAGTAGAAAAAATGTTATTTGAAAACATGACTAAAAAGTGTGATGAAAAAGTGTGGCAGACGGACGGACAGATGCCGGACAAAAAAAAAAGTAATCCCTAAGTGCCTACCATGCTACGCAGGTGACACAAAAATGACTTGAGGAAACTGATAGAACTAACAGGTCACCGAAGAAATATTAAAATAGAAGCATCTCATAATGTGATAAATTTTTTATTGTTTCAGTTTGGATATAAATGGTAACACAGCCCCAACCACTGGTGGCCAGGTATGTTGACCAATCAACATGACAAGAAAGAACCTGGTAGAGGATCAACCTAGCAACATTTCTATGACAATAAATAAAAGTTGGACCAATATTTTCTGAAAAGATACTTTTCACTTTAGTCATGAGGCAAAACAGTCCTGCACCCTGGCATTCAATGATTCATATTTTTGGACAAACTTGAAGTCAGGTAGAGGATCAACCTAGAAATTTTTATCCAGTTAAAACGTTTTGAGGGGAATTGTATTAAAACTTTCATTCACCATCCACAAACTTTATAGGGAAAAACAGAACTGGCGACCATATTTTTGACCAATCAACAAAGAAGGAATCTGCTAGATGGTCATCCAAAGATTTTTTTTTTAGAAAACATTTAAAATCTGGCCAATATGTTTTAAGAAGTAGATTTCTGCATGGATCTAAAAGTTTTGAGGGAAATTAGCCAAGGAGATTGAGAGGATTTGCCTATGAACCTTCTGACCCAGTGGTTTGAAGACAAAAGAAAAGGGACAGATGGACACACCACTTTACTAACACATAAGCTTGATAGGCTTAAAGTTAGTAGAGCTATAAACAAACACATTTAGAAAGGCCAAGAATTATTGAAATTCCCCGCTTTAAAAAAAAAAAGTTCATTCTGTGTGTAACCTATTGCAGAACAGTTTATAATATTTCAAGACAACCATATAATATACTCACTAAAACCTTTGTCCTTGTACTGTTTTAACTTTGGTTCCATGTCTGGTTTTATAGTCCAGTAGGATCCATGTCTCTTGGCAGGAGATCTCTCAAATATATTATAAAGGGACAGATTGTGGCGAATGGAATTCTGAAACAAAGAAATTAAATTGATATATGATACAACTTCATTTTAAATTCAATAACTCATGTAACATGCAAGGGACAGCTTTGACCTTTTACCACTGCTATAAACTAACATCAGTCATGTTTTATTTTTTTATTTATATGTTTATTATAATAATGAATAAAATTCATGGTGGACTTATAATCCTTGCATTCTGAATCAAGGGTCAACGTTTGGCTGAAAATATATTTACAGCCCAACTCAATCTTGATCTGTTTCTTGTCATAAATAAAACTATCGAAAAAGACAAAAGTGTCATCTGCAAAATTGAATTAAAAAATAACTTGATCCAAATTCAAAGTGTAACAGACAGATAGATGAAAGCAGATGAAAGCAGTTAGCAGTAAAACTCTAAAAAAACACAAAACCAGACAGAACTCAAGATGAGGAGCATTTTTTATGTTCTCAATTTCTTATTTGACACTAAAATCCTTTGTTGTGGGTACACAAAAGAATAGTTTCAGTGACTTTTGAGTACCCACAATATAGGATTTGATTTGAGTTATAATGGAGTAATTAGAAAAAATACCAGTTTATATCCTCCTTATCTAGTTCTCTGCAATCACATCAAGATCATCAATACAATAGCTCATTCTGGGCACTAAGTGTTCAGGCCACTTATCGTGAGCTACTTATTTTAGATACTTACCCTCCATCCTTGTTTGGCAGTATATTTATAGTATGGGAACACGTCTTCAATCCATTTACAGATCTCTTTCAGCATCATTTTGCGATCTTCACGACTTACCAGAGCCATCTGAATCATGGTCATGTAGGAAAAAGGTGGTCGCTTGTCAATACCACAGTCTTCACTTATCTAAAAAATACAAATATTGAGTCATGATCCAGGAAAACCAGAGAAAGTGTGGGTGAAGATCTGTATCATGGGCAATCATCATGATGTGTTCAGATTCAAATGAACAATGTTTGTAAGAATTTAATCTTCTGTGACTATTCGCGAAGTTGCTTTGCAGATTAGCAAGATCAGCGCAGGTTGATCTGGATGTACACCTCATAAGTTTTTGTCTTAACCCTTATACCAGCACAGCTTATACACATGCAGACAATTTGATTCACTAATGGGTTATCAGCTGACTTTTGACAATGTTTTTTCTCTATTCAATATGATACTTTCATTTATAGAGATTTTCCATAATGTCGCCTATAATATGCTTTCCGACTCCTGCTGCAGATTTGTTGTATGTGGGAATGGGTTAAGGTTTGTTTTCCTGATGGGCAGCTTAAATTGTGTTCATACACACAAAACAATTTACACCTCCCAGTCTGATCTATTACTATAAGAAGTAGTAGAGTACCTGTCTGATTTCGTCGCGTGAGAGAGACTTCCATTGCACCATTGGATTCTGTTGAGGATGATGACTATAGCCAGATGAAGCCTTCTCTTCCTTTAATTGCATCCCTTTAAGCCAGTGTATATTAGTCAGAGACTTGTTAAGTACTCCTGGAATAAACGAATAAGAATTTATTTGCAAACCTGATTATATTTTACTATTGTTTTTGTTATAGGTGATGAGACCTATACCTGCAAGTTTTTATTGCTTCCGCTCAAACAGATAACACTACGAGATTAACACTGTGACTAACAGTTCTTTTCTGAATCTCAATACCCACCTTTAATATTTAGTATGTAGATTTGTTCTTTCTTTGAACATTCATTTTCTTTTTTGTCTTGCTAAGTATTCCTGGGAGGATTGAGTAACTTTGAATGCATAGCATTCTATCACTTTATTAACGCCCCACACACAGACAATATACTCAGTTATGATTGTATGCCATTATTATAAAAGAAAAAGACAGCAGATCAATTTTTAAAACATAGTGGCTCACGGAAGAAATCTTTTTCGACATACTTCATATATCTGAAGCCGACGACTAGTATAACAAGAGAACCGCATACAGCACAGACGCTCAACTGATAGGGAGAAAACAGAAAGAAACAAAATGAGCTAAACAAAAAACATTAACCGGACGACCACGTTGCCGACGCCAGGGTCATGACAATAGCTCTCGTTTTTTTCAAAACTCGAGCTAAAAACATCAACACAAAAATATAAATGAATATAATTATTGAACAAGAATTGAAAACATTGAAGAAAAGGGAGAAATTTCCCATTTGCAGCAAAACATTATCTCCTTTTGCCACAGTGCTTTCATGTTCATCTGCATGTGGCAAACAGTTAAAAAAAAAAGAGAGAAACTTTAAAACCATAACTGTACCTCTCTCTACAATATCGCTGACTTCTGACTCTTGTGAACTGGAGACGGAAGGTTCCGTCTCAGACTCCAAACCGATTCCACCATCTTTGTCTTCCTCATCAATAGACACAACCACTCCCACTGAACCATCATTCACTTCATAAGTCTTGGTAGCTACACTCTTTCTAGCATAAGAATGTAGATAAGGACTTTGTTTTCCTTCCGTTTCTTTAGATAACCGAGCATTTTTAGGGTCACACATTTCCATGGGGCTGTATACTCTTCCAATGTCTTTTGTTATTCCAGGGCTATCAATTGAACTGGAAGCCTCGAATAACTCAAGGCTACTTGAGCCACTTATAAACCCAGAGCTATTGTTCAATGTGGGCACACTTGACATAGCTATCAAAGATGATTCAGATTCATTTGCTGGGTAATTGATAAAGGAGCCAGACGATTCAGCAGAAATCTGGCGTGAAAATGGGGATTGTATTACGTAAACAGGTCTCTGTGTTGATGATTCATGCCTGATTTGTTGTAATCTTGGATTGCTATCACTCATTACTGGAGTTGATGTTAACGGTCCTTGAACACCAAATGCCGGTGAAGTTGAGGGGTTTATTGGAACAAAACTGTTGGATGGCACTTGTGTTTGAAATTGATTGATCGGGGAAATGTTGTTGAAAGTTGGAACTGCTTTTGGATTTGTCTTTTTCAATAATGACACAGACCCACTGAACTCATTCACTTTGGATTTTCCCATTGTAGGGACAGCTTCATTTGTGTATGCAACAGATTTCTTTAAAACTCCACCATTACCTTGCTCTGGAGTAACAAGAAATATTTTTCTGGCAGTAGAATTGCTTAAATGTTTGTCCAAAAGGATAGGAGTATTATACAATAGTGACTGTTTACCACCTGAAACCTGAGGAGATATCATAGGAAATGTGTGCTGTGCAATGTTGGCTCTTTTCTCCTGTTGAACAGTGAGTGGAGATGGTATGACGTAAGTATTCATTTTCGATTTTTCACAGAAGTAGGACCTAGAATGGCTTGATAAACTGTCAGATTGTTGATAATTTGTTTCAGAAATATCAGCTTCTATAGCAGAATCATGAGAGTTTTCAACATCAAGTAACTCAGGTTTAAGAAAAACATTTGTAGCAGAGGTATTGCTATCATATTCGTCATCGTTTATATTAGACAAGTTCAGTTTCACATCCTCTTGTGGGCGAGGAACATGGCATTGATTTTCTTCATGTTCAAGTGTTGGAGAATCAAAATCGCTATCTTGTACATTAACACAAAGTGGTCGTCTCTGCACAGCTCTACCATGATTACCAACAGGAGGACACTTTATAATAGGAGGCCCTTTGGCAGACTCCCCTTTAATACAGTCTTTGCTTAGGATTAGAACATAAGTATTTTTGCTCCCTTCCTGGGAAATCTTTTGTATGTTCCCAAATGGCAGGGAGGCTTGTACTGACTGTTCCTGGGGACTGTAATCGGCTTCATTCACCGTTCCAGGTCTAAACATGGTGCTGTCTCAGGAACACTGGAACAATGTCTGAAAAAATACAGATTTTATTTCTTGTTATAAATTCTATTAAATTTATTTTAATCAGTGTCCGAATTCATGCAGAAATTTATGTTGAATGAATCTTGTATAAATTTATAATTAATCACATTAAAATTCTAAGCAGAGTGGTTACATGTAACATTCATCCTTTTAAAGTCTTCAAATCTTGTAACCCCATTTTTTAAGATGGTACAAAATGCTGAAAGTTTGTGGATCCATGTTGATATACACATTGCAGTTTTTATTTATTCCTGCTGCTAATTGAAGTCATTCATGGCTGGTTGATAGAGGCGACTATTGAGTTCAAAAATCACTATTGCGATAGTATTGATATTTCAGAAAGTACTATTACAATAGTTTAACTATTGCACTTATATTGACATTGTGATGCATTGCAATACTATTACTGTTCTTGTACTGTTCAAATATGTATACTTAAGTCTTATTACAAGGAAATAAAAGTATCAAAAAGAGTACTGTATAGTTTATTTTTATTTCCAAACTTAAAAAGAGCTACAGCACTCTAAAAAATAACTTAATTTAGTTAATTATCTCATATAACTCAATAAAACTCATATATTATATATAAACAAAAAAAGAAGAACTAGATAAATCAACTATGGGGATCAGACTAGAACAATGATTAACTCTTTCTGTTTAAACATCTAAAACATAGAAAAGAACACTTCACTTTTCAGACAACAAAACTTGTTCACAACAGACAAATAACATATAGTCTATATTCTAGGGCTTCCAGTTCTTTTTTAGAAATATCAGCTTATCTGCATATTTAAATTACAGTGCAGACCTTTGTGCATGTACATGAACTATCGATAGTTCAAAACACTATTGCCGATAGTTATCAATATTCAGTTTTACAATTACTAAGGTCCTTGTCACCATTGCAATATATCAATAGTTTGATCCATCGTTACAGCCCTACTGGTTGAGGATGTATTTTACTGTAGGCTAAACTTGATTCTAAGTAAACAGATAATGAAATTTATATGCAGAAGGAATAAGAAAATAAAAACATCAGATTGATCAAGCTATTGAGTGTTAGAATAAGTTTTGAGAACGCTGTAACAGGAACGGGGTATAGGTTTAAATATCACTGCTATGGCCTTGTCGTAGGAGCAGGCTTTCATAGCAACGTTGGTAGAGTGACCTTTTCATAAAGTTAAGCAACGTTCATCATGGTTTATAGTACCTGGATGGGTGACTCGCGATGGTTTATCGGCGGTACACGTTACAAATGGTGGGATTTTGGGTTGATATCACCATCATCCCCGGACCCCGGTGGTTCCCAGTGATGTTACATAGACTCCGCTCTGGTATACTGCTTGTGTTCAGTTGTGTGACTTCGGGTCGAAGTCAAGAAAAAAGAGGGAGAAATGTACAGGAACCGGGTATAGGTTTAAATATCAATTAAACGGCCTTGTCGTAGAAGCCTGCTTTTATAGCGATGTTGGTAGAGTGGTTGACCTTTTCAGAAAGTTAAGCAACGTACATCGCAGTTAGTACCTGGATGGGTGACCCGCGATGACTTAACGCCGGTACACATTACAACACATCAGATTCAGAATAATCAGTCAAATTGATTGATTGAATGTTGTTGAAAGTTTGAACTTTCACCAAATAACATGCTCATGTTTTGCATTTACATCCGACATATGATATACCTTCACCCTGTGTGGAAAGTTAGACCATGTATCAAGTAAATCCTGAAATATAAGAGGGGGGGAGTGCGATACAAATTCAATTGCTTACGTTCTTCTAAAATTGGAATATCTTCCATATCCTCAAGTAGTAATAACATATTTATTTTTTCAAAACTTAAGAGACCTTTAAATACTTAAGTTTACAATATTAACAAATTTGTAGTACATACAGAGTTTTTTGTATTAAATGACAACACCTGCTTGTGCTACAAAACTAGCTGATTAGGTCTAAAAATAACTTGTGTGCAAGATGGGAAAACGCGATTCTAGGCAAGATTTTCGGTTCAACATGAGCGTCTGTGCTCTTTTTTATATCTTTACGTGTCAAAGTGAATAAGGTGGTCAAATAAATGCATTCTTATCATTAGTTACCAGTTCAGAAAAGGGATTTCCAGAAAATTTTCTTCACTTAGAGCATGCCTGTACAAGACTGTCAACCATTTTTTAAATTTCGAATCGTTCTCTTTTTGAGCCAATCAACGGCGTACTTGATCGTATCGCGCGAGTGTACGAGATTTAAGGAAATTACACAAATGTTATAATAGAATTCATTGGTCGAGATAAATTGTTTAACCAATGAATGAAGTTTTAACAAATTGTGTCATAGTTTACAAATGGCTTCCCAATCAACAAAAACCAAGTTGTGACATGTAAAAGCTAAAACTTCATATATCTTGTCATATATACTTTTCCGCGTTTCTGTTTATTCATGTTTTGAGATAGCAGCTTGCATTGTGCAAATAGATAACTTGATAATAAACAGTTCTCGTACTTACATATAACTAAAACATTCATTTGCCAGAAATATTTAGTAAGTCCACAGAAATTCAGATTTGTTGATAACGCCCACAAAATAATTCCCGGCCAGTGTATTGGCACTTGTTATTCACGGTACAATTATTATGAACATATGAAAGTTCTATTTTTAAAGTCTTGGGCTTAGATACATGACACATTCTGCTTAAAAATAGATTTCTTAATAATTCAAGATCTTTGCCTAAAATTGACACACATTTACTTTCATTTATAAGAGTTACAGAAAATACTTAACACTCATACCTTTTGCTAGCTTTTTTATCATCTGTTATTTATTCGTCAACCAACGTGTTCATATGCAGAATAAAAATTAAACAAATGTGCATTATATGCATGCCTTTCCATGATGGCCTATCTTTAACAAAACTAAAGACCTGTTTGCATATACAGACAGTTTCTGACACCTCTGCAGACAACTTTTAAAACATTGTGGAAAATAGAGAAATTGGTGAAACAAATAATTTTTCCTTTGTCACAATGATCAACTTTATTTAACAAGACTTAGTGTTCTTTTATATATAGAGAGTTACTGTAGGTTTGACTCAGTTTTAAAAGTCAATCTGCTTCAAATTCCTTGAATGTGGGAAAAGGTTAAGGGCTTTTCCTCACGTCATTTGATTTTGAATGGATGACTTTAAAACTTTGAAGGAGAATATTGTGCATTGAGTTAATTTAATACATACTTAATCATACGGGTAAACAAATCGACGGCGAAGCCGGCAATGTTTCCCATCAATAGGTAATGTGTATGAACTTTGCAAAATTTTGCTATACCGTCTTTCCAAAAATTGTGTCCAGAATGGATTTTTCGATGCAGTCACGATTCTGCTACAGTGCTACGTTTTGATTGGATGAAAAGAAAATATCGAATAAAAAAAAACTTCTAGAGCAAATAATTAAATATGATGATATGTACTCGATAAAGGAACGAGCACAAGTAATTTTATGTGTGATAATTTCCGTTTAATAACACTCGTCGTCTATTTCTAAAACGAGTTCAAATAACAACTCGTAAGGGTTTTTTGACCTTTGACTTTCCGGAAATTATATTTCCAAATTCCTGTAATATGAAGTCATAATAGGACGTCATTCTATTAGTGGTGCAGAGGTAGAGCGTCGGCCTCTTGTATCAAAGGTCCCTGGTTCGAGTCCCGGGATGAGGGGGTCCTGACTTTGGGATTTTTGCACACAAACGGCGTGAGTACTGGTTAAGTCTCCAGGAAGCAGACATCAAGCGTGATTAATATAAGCTGAAAGCTTGTTTTTGTTTCACAATTTTCACAATAAATAAGTTTAAACTAAATGAACCAAAAGGAAAACAACAGAAATTATAGGAAACGTTAGTTTGACTCGTCACAAATGTAGTTCCGTGAATTATGGAATCGTTTTATTTGAAGTACTTTATGAAGGGCAAGTTGATTATTTGTTGTACCTGTCATCATAATTTCATGGATGTAAAAAAACTTTGCTATATTTTAAAGTTAAATATAATCTTAACCTGATGATGATTTTTATTTTCTTTGCTTAGGTCGGTAGGACTCGTAATTGACGTAAATAACTGATCATGCTGCAAGCAAGGGGCTAACTGCAGTTCGCGGGCAATTGATTCACCAATCACAACATATAATAAATGTTTACCCGAAATAGGTAGCACCTATACTCATATTAAAATCATAAAGAACCCCTTAGCCTACCCAGAGACATATAAACACAGTGTTTATATGTCTCTGGCCTACCTTACACTAATTTTGATATTATTTTAATGTTCCTACACTTTAAATGAAATCAATTTCTATCATTTCTAACAATATTAATTTTATCGTGAGAAAAACGGAAATCATGTTTTTTTAACTGTTTCTCTGCTTCCCGAATACAACAAAATCTACAGCTTAACAAAAATTGAAAAAACATATAATTTCTATAAAAATTAGCATATTTATTTAATAGAGAAGACATTGTGACAAAAGTCATCTGCTGCAAATGCATTTTAACCCTTTCCCTCATATAGATGGCTATTTGAAAACATAGTGACAAAAGAAGAAATTGCACAAAACGTGCAATTTCTCCTTTTGCCACAATGTTTTCCACTTTTAGTCATAGGATATCCATTCAATTATAGAGATTTTCCATATTTTGACAAAATATGTTCAAAGTCGTCTGCTGCCGAATTGTCATATGAGGGAAAGGGTTGAGGGTTAAATCACATTTTTTGTTTTTATATATATAAATTCGTTATTTTATTAATTTTTTATTTTGTTGACCAAAACATGAATAGAGAATGAAATAAAACTGAAAACAGTAAAGCAGAAGTTGCTCATTTTTATGAATTTCTCCGTTTGTCACAATGTTTTCAAAAGATGTATGCTTCAGAGAAGTCATAAAGCACCTTCTATAATTTGTGGGAAAGAGTTAAATCTTCGACTTAATTTTTTTTTTTGCCAAGTTCCGATACCATTTTTCAGCAGATTTTGAAATTAAAAATACTTCACATTGTAATGACATAGCATGTTTGACTCAAATAAGAGCTCTAGATAAGGTGTGCAGTTCATGTTCTTAAAATCCTTTAACCCTTTACCTAAAAAAATAGAAAATCTCTATAATTGATTGGATAACCTATGACTAAAAGTGGAAAACATTGTGGCAAATGGAGAAATTACTCGTTTTGAGCAATTTCTTCTTTTGTCGCAGTGTTTTCAAAAAGCCGTCTGCTGCAGAGGCGTCAAAAAATAAAGCGTCTTTTTGAGGGCAAGGGTTAAATCATTATTTGATCTCAAACCCCTATATTGTTGGCACTAAGATGAATTGTCTCCATAATTAATTTTCTTTATAACCTGTTGGAATATAATACTCTCTACAGTAGGATTACATTATTAAATCAGTACATGTACATTTTTTCAATTGCTCTGTATTCAGAGTTTAAATGGGTAAAATGGTGTCATCTTACAAGTGTTCCATTAGTTAAGTGCTGGGTCTGACCTGAACAGATAAAATACTTGTGTACTTATTAATATGATCTCTTAAACCATTCAAATTTGATCTGATATGAAAAATGTTAAGTGACACAGTCTTTCAAATTGAATGTCTAGACCTGATAGCTCTGTCGGTAACACCAAGGGCTATCTATCCATGGTTCATGAGTTCAATCCTCGACTCGGCCATATATTTAGATTTAAAAAAATCATAGTCACTTAGGTTATTTGCCTTGCACCAATGGGCTAAAAGCAGTCTATGTTGGAAGGCTGCCAGGTGCTGGGAAGAATGTTTTGTAAGCATATGTTGCAAGAAAGTCTGGAAACACATGGTCAGGCGAAGTCATCGCCATGATAAAACTCATATGTACTTGAAATCAGCGTTACTCAAATCAATCAATTAATCAATCAAAATTGAAAACTTATGAATAAAATTATAAATTAAACTAAGTATGGAATAATTGATAACAATTATCATAGGATACTTTAGAAAGCAGAACAAAATACTTTAGCTCACATAAGTATGAAGTTCTAAAGCTGAGCTATTGTGATCACTTTCCGTCCGTCGCCCGTAAACATTTTTTAAAACTGCATCTTCTAATATAATCCGCTTGGCTAATTTTGATGAAACTTCACAGGGATGTTCTTTTGGTGGTGCCCTTTCAAAATTGTTCAGAGAAATTAATTCCATGCAGAACTCTAGTTGCCATGGCAACTGAGAGGATTTTAAAAAACTATTTGAAGATCCTCTTGTTTGAAACCAAAAGGCCTAGAGATTAAATATATATTGTGTGTAGCATTGTTTATTGGTTCTCTACCAAGATTGGTTGGCCCCTGGGTTCAAAATTGGTCCCACCTCGGGGTTCACCTGTTTTACATAGAGATGTATAGGGAATAACTTGTTCAAGCCTTGTCAAGCAGATGGGCTATTTAGGGCGAAGATGGCCCGCATGTTTTTATATTATCTCTTAAAACAATTTAAGTTTTATCTGCTTTGACCTTTGTAAATTGCAAAACTTCTGCAGAAAAGAATGGTTAATCTGCAAAGAATAACGTTGAAATTATTATAAGATATTTTATCAGTAAAAGAGGAAATTCTAATGTAATTATTGTCTTACATTATATTTTCAGATTTTTATTTCAAGATGCCCAGAAAGAAGAGAAAGTCAAGTTTTCAAACCAAGCCGTCTCTCTTGTTCACTGAAAGCCCAGTCAATATAGTTAAAAATGTCCTGTCACCAGTCATGTGTGCCCGCTACCCTCCCACTGCAACATCTGTACCTATTAATGAACTGGAAGAACTTACTTGGGTACGAATGAACTCATTAAACCCTTTCCCACATGCAATAGATCTGCAGCAGACGACTTTGAAATTATCATGTTCAAAATATAGAAAATCTATATAAATGATAGTATGCTTATTGAAATGAGTTGAAATCGTTGTGGCAAATGGTGAAATTATGAGCAATTTCTCCTATGGACACAATGATTTCAAAAATCATCTGCTGCAGAGGCCGAAGAAAGTGACTATATGAGGGAAAGGGTTAGCTTTTTTGAAAACATAGTGACAAAAGAAGAAATTGCTCAAAACAAGCAATTCTCCTTTTGCCATAAAGTTTTACATTTTTAGTAATTGTTTATCCATTCAATTACAGAGATTTTCTATTTTTTAACCCTTTCCCACTTACAGACACATTCATAATCTTCTGCAGCTGATGACTTTTGGGAGATATTGTTGCAAAAGGAGAAATTGATTATGATGAACAAATTCCTCTTTTGCCACAATGTTTTGAACTTTTTTCAATGATTACACATGTACTTTCCTTTATATTATAGAGATTTTTCACATTTTTGCCAAAATGTTTTTAGCTCACCTGTCATCTAGTGACAAGGTGAGCTTTTGTGATCGCTCTTTGTCCGTCCACAATTTCTTGTGAATACAATCAAGTCTTCATTTATTATCCCATGTTACCAAACTTAGGCAGTAGCTACATATCCATGAGAGCTCGGTTCCTTTCGAAAACCAGCCAGATCCATTTATGCATGACTGGATTATGGCCTTTTAAAATTGGCAAAATTGCTATAATTGACCTTGTGAACAAGATTAAGTCATCATTTATTATCCGATAATTACCAAACTTATACAGTAGCTAGATATACATGAGAGCTCGGTTCCTTTTGAAAACTATGGCCCTTTATAATTGGCAAAATTGTTATCTATTTTTGTAGAGCATTTATATTAGGACCCTAAATCACTTACTCAGGTGAGCGATATACGGCAATCATAGCACTCTTGTGAAATCGTCTGCTGTAGATTTGTTGTATGTTGGAAAGAACAAACACTTTCCTAGAAAAATACAATTTTTAATGCCTCTGCAGCAAATGATTGTTTTGAAACATTGTTGAAATATAAAAAAAAAATGCTCAATATGTAGTTGCATTTTTAGCACACCTGAGCTAGAGGCTCATGATAGGTATTGTGACTGGTTTTTGTCCGTTGTCCGTCATCATTTTGTTTTAAACAACATCTCCTAAATCGCTTGGTAATTTTGGATAAAACTTCACAGGGATGTTCCTTGGATGGTCCCCTTTAATGTTAATGTGACAATTCAGTATTGTGGGGGAATTAATAACTTTGAGTTATTACTAGGGTTGTTTTATTATTCTTTCTAAATGATACAACAACTTGCCTTTTACACTTAACCCTTTCACTGGCAAATCTCACAATGTTGACTCTTCCATGTTGAAAATTGGACCCCTCAATTTTTCCTCCAATATGAAATTTGGTAAAATTTAATGTATTAGTGGCAAACAATGTAAATTTCCGTAGAGACAGCTCGTTACCAGCTGTCTCACATGAATCTGCATTGTTTTCAAAAGCCTTTAATTGCTTTTGGCAGCGAAAAGGTTAATACAATCCATCATTACTGTTTTTACAATTTATTTACTTACAAATTTGTAATATCTACTTGAATTAATTTTAGCCAGTATGCAATTTGAACCCTGATCGGATCAGATGAAAATATGATGAACAAAAGTGAAAGTTAATTAAAAGGGCAGAACTATGAACAGATTTTTCTTTTCTTAGCAAAGTGAGAAATGGTTTATTATAAAATTTGTCCTCTCTATTTAAGGTATCTCCTCAATTTTCAAGAGTTCCTAGTACAGGGGGTGTTTTTGGTAGACGCAGACCAACCAGACAAAGGAAAAGTCTCTCTGCAAACGGAATAAACAAGGAAAACACAATTCATCATGCAGGTCATAATGGTATAAATAACAAGAGAAATAAGTTCAAGTCTCTGAAGTTTCTTAGTGAAAAAACAGTTGAAGAAAGTACAGCGGAGGAAGTGAACATTTCCTTTGAATCTGTTAGTAATTCTGATGTGGATTCTGGTAATGACACTAAGATTAGTGAGCAGGAAAGTCCGTCTGACCAAACTTCGGTACAAAATAGAGAACCTTTAAAGAGAAATCAGAAACGTTTCAGTGCAAGACTTACAAATATTAATTTTGATAATGATTTAAATCATTCAACCCCAAGAACAATAACAGGAAACATTAATCTAGATAATAATTCAAATCTGAATGAAAGTTCAGTTTTAGATTTAACCAAATTAAAACCAAAATATATAAAACCTATAATGAAGTCACCTGTGAAACGGTTGTTTGCAAGTCAAATAAACTCCTGTGATATTGACGATGATATAGGATTAACTGACAATGATGATGGACTATCCACAATTCCTACAGCATCCGACTGGATTTCAAATGAAGTGGATAACATCAAGGAGTCAGATATCAGTTCAAACAGTTTATCGGATGATGAGCATGTTCCAACTTCCGATAGAGACCTTGATTCAAAGATGACCTTGACCTCAAATGGTGTCCGAAGGTCATTACGAGTTCAGATGTTGCGAAAATTGCTTGAACAAGGCGTTTCACCTGAAAAAGATATTAATCCGTTATCTAAAATTATTGTACCTGATACCCCGGAAGAAAAATATGGCTGGCCATTGAAGAAATACCAAATTAGAGAATGCTTCTTGAATAAAAGATGATAAACCCTTATTATCTGTATAAGTCCTTCTTTGTCTATCCTTCCAACATACAACAAATCTGCCACAGATGACGTTGATATTATATTAACTCTTTCCCTCATATGACAATTCTGCAGCAGACGACTAGAAAATCTCTTTAATTGAATGGGTAACCTATGACTAAAAGTGGAAAACATAGTGGCAAAAGGAGAAGTTGCCCGTTTTGAGCAATTTCTCCTTTTGTCACTGTTTTTAAAAAGCTGTCTGTTGCAGAGGTGTCAGAAAGCTTCTACGTGAGGGAAAGGGTTAAGTAAAAAATATGGAAACTATGAATGAAAACGAATCTTTTCCGAAACAAAAGCATAGGGTTTGATTGTCAAATAAATATTTTAAAACATTAAACATAACAGTTTAACCCTTTCCCACATACAACATATCTGCAGCAGAGGACTTTAAAAATATAAAGTAAAAAATATAGAAACTCTTTTATAAATTAAACATTGAATAAAGTTGAAAACATTGTGGCAAAAGGAGACATGCTCAGCATGAACGATTTCTCCTTTACCAAAAAATATGCTTTCAGAAGCTTTCTGCTGCAGAAGCGCCATTAAATATCTGTATGTGAGAAAAGCTATAGATATGAAACCTTATGGGTATGTTTTTTCGCAATGCATACTTCATATAAAAGAAGAATTATTGAAACATTTGAAAACATTGTTGCAAAATAAGAAGTGCCAACTATGATCAGTTTCTCCTTTGCTCCTTATGTTTTCATAAGCTGTTTGCTGCAGAGTGTCTGTATGTGGGAAAGGGTTATGCTGAAGTCCTGAAACTTAATTGGTATGTTAAGTGTTTTCACGATGCATACAACATGTACGGACACATTGTGTGGTTGTGCACCGGTAGTATTGATTTGTCATTTGAACAGTAATAACACAGTTATGGCCCTTTACATTCAATAACATGGTACATGTATACATAAGTTGGGCACAATGCCAGTATCGGCTGTTTCGAGTACATGATATCCCATCTTTAACACTTTCCCACTTGTGGACGCATCAGCAGCAGACGACATTATAAGCATTTTCTCCTTTTACCACAATGTTTTCAATAATTGTTCTTTCGTTTAGTCGTCTGTTGCAGCTCCGTTTTATGTGGGAAAGGGTTAAACTTGTCCAAATTGAAAACATCTAAGATATTAAATCTTGGTTTTTGTGATCTCCTTGTGTCCCTCATCAACCATTTGCTTGTTTTCTCTCTAGAGGCCACTATTATCATCCAATATTCATTAAACTTAATCAGTTAGTTTATTTTGCTGATTTCAAGGCCAAGTTAGAATATAGGTCATGTCGGGTCAAAAGGTCAAATTGAAGGAAAACTGCCACTCGAAAGAAAAAAGAAGATATATCAAAACTTGTTGCTTTGTTGTGAGCACACAATCAGTCCAAGTTAGTCTTTCCCAAACCTATACCTAGCCCTCACCTCTTCAGGTCAAACTATGCCAAATACATCAGGTCATGCTGATCTACAGCCCAATAGTTCCTAAAAAACTTTGTGTTAAAATTAGTGTATACCATCACCAGAATGTATTGAATATATGACATTGAGTTTAAATTCATTGTAAATGTGTATAGGATGCACTGGAAATGATTGATTTGATCACTTTTAGTATTTTGACCTTGTTTGAAATTGAAAGTAGAGAATGTTAAACACAGGTTTTGGTCCAAAATGACGATAACCATTTTCGTCTGGTGAACACTTTCTTGCATAATGCATGACACCCCCCCCCCCCCCCCATTTGTTTTAGATTGTTTTAAAGCTTAGAGGTTAATCTTTTTAATGATGATATATGGTGTTCTAGATGAGAAACGCTTAGAAAGTGTGACAATTGATGACTGAAACTGGTCGATTTACATGGAAACAAAGAAGGATTTTTCTTGGTGTATTGTAACCTTCGGCCGACATATGCACATTAGTGTTGGTTTGGCGATTTTGCCGATTCCTAAATAAAAGGAAGGTGGCCATATTTATCCCATAGTTAAATTTTAAATATTTAACCACCCTTAGGACCAGGGTTAAAGTAAACTGCATTTTATCCATTTTTCTGAACAACCACTATCAGTTTTTTAACCAAATTGGATAACTTTAACAGGCATTTAACCCAGGGTTGGTTAAAGTTTCATGTTTTGAAAAACCGGCCCCTGGAAGCTGCATTTTTAAGTTGAGCATGTTGAAACTTTGTCAGAAAAAATTTCTTGATGATATCTAGGCTAATTTCGAATATAGGTCTTGTCCGGTTAAAAACTAGGTCACTAAGCCAAAGAGATTGCATTTTGAAACTTTGTCAGAATGTTTATTTTGATGATATCGAGGCCAAGTTCGAATATGGGTCGTCTGGTCAAAACAGGGTCACCAGGCCAAATTGAAGGGAAATCTTGTTTACACTCTTGTATTTACTTACATGACCGCAAAATGAGTTAATGTCTTTGACTATGTGGTTGGCTTAAAGGCTATTCTGATCACTCTGTCCATTGTTGTCGTCCGTCGTTAAAACATTTAGCTTTCAACGACATCTGCTCCTAAACCAATAGACCAATTTGAATAAGAATTTCACAGGAATGTTCTCTTGGTCTACCTCTTTCAAAATTGTTCAAAGATTTAAATTATATGTAGAATTTGGTTGCTGCTGCATCAGAAATGGGGGAGAGGTAAATGCCCAAACTTTAAAATAACTGAATACTCTAGTTTCTGCAATGTTCCTTGGGTGATCCTCTACAAAAAATGTTCAAGCCATACTGATTGGTTTAAAAACATTGTGGCCAGGTGGCATTAGAAATGGGGCAAAATGGCAAAACTTTAAAATTCCATTCTTATGAAAGTGCTTGTCTGATTTCAAGATAATTGGGTAGAAATGTTCCTTCAGTGACCCTTTACATAATTATACCCCCCGGCAAACAAAGTTTGGGGGGGTATATAGGAATCACCCTGTCTGTCCGTCCGTCTGTCCGTCTGTCTGTCTGTCCGTATGTCCACATTTCTTGTAAGCACTACTCCTCCTAAACGGCTCAATGGATTTGGTTCAAACTTTACATGAAGGTTACACATCATATGTAGATATGCATGAAGGAAGATCACACGCCTCGGACTCTTCCAAGGGGAGATAATTTAACTTAGAGGTTATCTGCGAGGGACTCCTGTGCACATACCTCCACATTTCTTGTAAGCACTACTCCTCCTAAACGGCTCAATGGATTTGGTTCAAACTTTACATGAAGGTTACACATCATATGTAGATATGCATGAAGGAAGATCACACGCCTCGGACTCTTCCAAGGGGAGATAATTTAACTTAGAGGTTATCTGCGAGGGACTCCTGTGCACATACCTCCACATTTCTTGTAAGCACTACTCCTCCTAAACGGCTCAATGGATTTGGTTCAAACTTTACATGAAGGTTACACATCATATGTAGATATGCATGAAGGAAGATCATACGCCTCGGACTCTTCCAAGGGGAGATAATTTAACTTAGAGGTTATCTGCGAGGGACTCCTGTGCACATACCTCCACATTTCTTGTAAGCACTACTCCTCCTAAACGGCTCAATGGATTTGGTTCAAACTTTACATGAAGGTTACACATCATATGTAGATATGCATGAAGGAAGATCACACGCCTCGGACTCTTCCAAGGGGAGATAATTTAACTTAGAGGTTATCTGCGAGGGACTCCTGTGCACATACCTCCACATTTCTTGTAAGCACTACTCCTCCTAAACGGCTCAATGGATTTGGTTCAAATTTTACATGAAGGTTACACATCATATGTAGATATGCATGAAGGAAGATCATACGCCTCGGACTCTTCCAAGGGGAGATAATTCAACTTAGAGGTTATCTGCGAGGGACTCCTGTGCACATACCTCCACATTTCTTGTAAGCACTACTCCTCCTAAACGGCTCAATGGATTTGGTTCAAACTTTACATGAAGGTTACACATCATATGTAGATATGCATGAAGGAAGATCACACGCCTCGGACTCTTCCAAGGGGAGATAATTTAACTTAGAGGTTATCTGCGAGGGACTCCTGTGCACATACCTCCACATTTCTTGTAAGCACTACTCCTCCTAAACGGCTCAATGGATTTGGTTCAAACTTTACATGAAGGTTACACATCATATGTAGATATGCATGAAGGAAGATCATACGCCTCGGACTCTTCCAAGGGGAGATAATTCAACTTAGAGGTTATCTGCGAGGGACTCCTGTGCACATACCTCCACATTTCTTGTAAGCACTACTCCTCCTAAACGGCTCAATGGATTTGGTTCAAACTTTACATGAAGGTTACACATCATATATAGATATGCATGAAGGAAGATCATACGCCTCGGATTCTTCCAAGGGGAGATAATTCAACTTAGAGGTTACCTGCGAGGGACTCCTGTGCACATACCTCCACATTTCTTGTAAGCACTACTCCTCCTAAACGGCTCAATGGATTTGGTTCAAACTTTACATGAAGGTTACACATCATATGTAGATATGCATGAAGGAAGATCATACGCCTCGGATTCTTCCAAGGGGAGATAATTCAACTTAGAGGTTACCTGCGAGGGACTCCTGTGCACATACCTCGTAAGCGCTAATCCTCCTAAAGGGCTCAGTTGATTTGATTTAAACTGTATATGAAGGCTACACATCATATGTAGATATGCATGAAGGAAGATTTTTCTCCTCAGATTCTTCCAAGGGAAGATAATTCAACTAAGAGGTTACGAGGAACTCCTGTGATACCTTGTAAGCGCAACTTAAACTTTACCATTGTATCCGATGCTTTGGGAGGGGAGCGGGGGGTATTCTTCAGTGAGCTTTGCTCACAGTATTTCTAGTTTTTTATAAAGTCATATTGATTGGTTGAAAGACTCCAACCAGGTTACATCAGGAAAAGGATAAAATAAACTTTTAGGTTCAAATGACATTTCCTGATCCACAGGATCAATTTCAATAAGCTTCACGGGAATGTCCCTTTGGTGGTCTTCTTCCAAAATGTTCAAAGATATAAATTCTATATAGAAATTTGGTTGCTTTGGCATCAGAAAGGTAGAAAAACACTCAAACTTTAAAATTCTTCTCCTCTGAATCTGCTTGTCGGATTCCAAGATATTTTGGTAGAAATGTTGTTCAAGCCATATAGATTGGAAAAATAATTTTTTGGCTTCAAACGACATCTCCTTTAAAACCAATGGACCGATATTAACTCATTCAAATTGTTCAAAGTTTCAATGCTGATTTACAAATGTCTTTACTGATAACCTATTTCATTAACAGTATCCACGCCTTGCAGTTTTATTCCCACTCTTGTTTTCAAATTTTCCCTCATATTAGTAGTTACATATTTGCTACTATACTATCCCTCGGGTGATCAGTTTACAGCTGTCTTCGCTCTATTTTTGTTTGAATGCTGTTTAATTCATTCATTTCATGGATTGCCTGTGTTATTATATGTCTGCATGTCATATTGTTTATCTTAACATTTTATCATCAGTTTAAGACTTTTCCCTCATACAGACTGTTTCTGACACTTCTTCAGTAGACGATTTTTGATAACATTTGTGACAAAAGGAGAAATTTCTCATAATGAGCAATTACACATTTTCCTACAATGTTTTCAACTCATTTCAATAGTTATAAACTCCATTCATAGCTTTTTATACGCCCGTTTTGAAAAAGCGGAACGTATTGTAGTTTAACCTGCGGCGTCCAGTATGTTGTCGGCTAAATAACTTTAGAAGCCTTTGTCCAATCATCATCAAATTTAGTCAGAATCTGTATTGGCATAATATCGCTTACAAGTTTGATTAACGGGCCATATCGCTTTAGTCAATCAAGAGTTATTGCCCTTTAATTATAGAAATTACCTAAAATTGGTCTTGTCAGCTCCATAACTTTAGAAGCCTTTGTCTAATCATCACCAAATTTGGTCAGAATGTGTATTGGCATAATATCTCTGACAAGTTTGATAACTAGCCATCTCGCTTTAGACAATCAAGAGTTATAACGCTTTAATTATAGAAATTACCTAAAATTGGCCTCTCAGCTCGATAACTTTAGAAGCCTTTGTCCAATCATCACCAAATTAGGTCAGAATGTGTATTGGCATAATATCTTGGACAAGTTCGATAACTAGGCATATCGCTTTAGTCAATCAAGAGTTATAACCCTTTAATAATAGAAATTACCTAAAATTGGTCTTGTCAGCTTAATAACTTTAGAAGCCTTTGTCTAATCATCACCAAATTTTGTCAGAATCTGTATTGGTGTAATATCTCGGACAAATTTGATAACTAGCCGTATTGCTCTAGTCAATAGAGAGTTATTGCCCTTTAATTATAGAAATTACCTAAAATTGGTCTTGTCAGCTAAATAACTAGTGAAGCCTTTCGATCATCACCAAATTTAGACAATATGTTGATGGGCAAAATATCTTGGTCAGGTTCGATAACTTACCACGTTATCTTAGTCACTACACACTTATGTCCCTCGAAATGTTTTGCTGATGTACAACCAATTATCACTATACTTGGTCTCACAAAAACAGGGCGGGCGTATTTTGTGACATTTGGTGCTCTTGTTTCTTTATAAGCTTGTCTGATTTTCGAATAAATAAAGTCAGGGTATTGTGATACATATCCTTAACGTCGTCGTCACAAAACTTTAACTTTAGCTCATAACTCAAAAACCGTTTAATAATTTCAAATGAAACTTGGTACACATGTTCCTAGGAACATTACACATGTCTATACCAAGTCATATTACTCTGGTTTAATAATTATTCAGTTATTCAGCCCCTTTTTCGACTTTTGTAAAACTTTGTGGCAAAAGTAGAAATTATTCATGATGAACAATTTCTCCTTTTGTCACAATGAATTCAACTCTATTCAATAATCAAACCCTTATTTATGGAGATTTTTACTAATGTCATCAAAGTCATCTCCTGCAGATTTATTATATATGTGGGAAAGGGTTAAAAATCAGGGTAAAAATATCCAAGAAGAATTATTTATTTTTCACTTAATGCAGAAAATAGAATAACAAGTTCACCCCACTTGTCACAGTGGTGGCAATGTTTTTTTGTAGATTGTCAACCAAGGAACATATCTTCAAAATCATTTGAAAGTCAGTAAAAAATTATCTTTTGGTTATCATGGCAACAAAAATTCTGCATTTATCCAAAAGTTTTGAAGGATTTTAAGAGAGGATGCTAACTATTTAAAAGTTTCATCAAAATTGACTAAGTGGTTATAGAGGAGAAATTGTTTGAAGCCAAAAGTTCACACCTGGACAGAGGACAGATAATGCACCATGACATAAGATCAAAGCTTTCTGACGCCTCTGCAGCAGAGGACTTTTGAAAACATTATGAAAAAGTAGATATTGCTCAAAACAAGCATTTTCTCCTTTTGCCACAATGTTTTCAACTCTTTTTCAGTAATCATACCTACATTTATAGAACTTTTCAATGTGTTTGCCTAGATTGTTTCAAAGTCTTCTGCTGAAGGTTTGTTGTGGGAAAGGGTTAACCCTTTCCCTCATACGACAATTCTGCAGCAGACGACTTTGAACATATTTTGGCAAAAAATAGAAAATCTCTAAAATTGAATGGATAACCTATGGCTAAAAGTAGAAAACATTGTGTCAAAAGGAGAAATTGCTCGTTTTGAGAAATTTCTTCTTTTGTCACTATGTTTTCAAAAAGCCGTCGGCTGCAGAGGCATCAGAAAGCGTCTATATGAGGGAAAGGGTCAAGTCTTCAATTTAATGGAGTTGATCCATTCCCTGGTTCTGAAGACTAGATACAGTCATATTGATGCATCCGCAACAGCCAACCTTTGAAAAATATTGTGTGAGAAGAAGCGTTTTCACAGAATGAGACATTTCTGCTTTTGTCACAATAATACAAACTAGAAATAATGTGAGCAAAGCTCACTGAAGAATACCCCCCGCTCCCCTCCCAAAGCATTGGATACAATGGTAAAGTTTCTACTTTGCTGTTGAAATTCCAAATGTCTTTCTGATAAAATAAATATCGAATGTTACATAATATTTAGGAGGAGTAGCGCTTACAAGGTATGTGCACAGGAGTCCCTCGCAGGTAACCTCTAAGTTGAATTATCTCGGAAGAATCTGAGGCGTATGATCTTCCTTCATGCATATCTACATATGATGTGTAGCCTTCATATACAGTTTGAATCAAATCAACTAAGCCCTTTAGGAGGAGTAGCGCTTACAAGGTATGTGCACTGGAGTCCCTCGCAGGTAACCTTTAAGTTGAATTATCTCCCCTTGGAAGAATCCGAGGCGTATGATCTTCCTTCATGCATATCTACATATGATGTGTAACCTTCATATACAGTTTGAATCAAATCAACTAAGCCCTTTAGGAGGAGTAGCACTTACAAGGTATGTGCACTGGAGTCCCTCGCAGGTAACCTTTAAGTTGAATTATCTCCCCTTGGAAAAATCCGAGGTGTATGATCTTCCTTCATGCATATCTACATATGATGTGTAACCTTCATGAAAAGTTTGAACCAAATCCATTGAGCCGTTTAGGAGGAGTAGTGCTTACAAGAAATGTAGAGGTATGTGCACAGGAGTCCCTCGCAGGTAACCTCTAAGTTGAATTATCTCCCCTTGGAAGAATCCGAGGTGTATGATCTTCCTTCATGCATATCTACATATGATGTGTAACCTTCATGTAAAGTTTGAACCAAATCCATTGAGCCGTTTAGGAGGAGTAGTGCTTACAAGAAATGTAGAGGTATGTGCAAGGAGTCCATCGCAGATAACCTTTAAGTTGAATTAACTCCCCTTGGAAGAATCCGAGGCGTATGATCTTCCTTCATGTAAAGTTTGAACCAAACCCATTTAGCCGTTTAGGAGGAGTAGTGCTTACAAGAAATGTGGAGGTATGTGCACAGGAGTCCCTCGCAGGTAACCTCTAAGTTGAACTAGAGATTGCTTTTTTGAAAAAGCGCTTGTCTCCCCATTTGTGTGGTCGTATGGTAGGAAAAGAAATGATGGAGATGAATTTTTTAGTTTTGGACTGGAGATGAAGCAACAGTGACAATCCTCAGTTATTGAGCGGAAACCATTTTTCAGCTGAGGGTTACCATGACCTTGGTCTTTGACCTAGTGACCTCAAAATCAATAGGGGTCATTTGCTGCTGGTGACCAACCTGCACACCAAGTATGAAGTTCCTGGGCCCAAGCAATCTTCAGTTATTGAGCGGAAACCATTTTTCAGCCAAAGGTCACCGCAACCTTGACCTTTGACCTACTGACATCAAAATCAATAGGGGTCATCTACAAGTTAGGACCAAGCTGCACACCAAGTATGAAGTTCCTGGGTATAAGCGTTCTTGAGTTATTGAGTTAAACACATTTTTCAGCTGAAGGTTACCGTGACCTTCGACATTTGACCTTGTGACCTCAAAATCAAACAAATTCAACAAAGGTCATTTACTGGTTAGGACCAACCTGCACACCAGGTATGAAGTTCCTCAACATAAGCATTCTTTAGTTATTAAGAGGAAACCATTTTTCAGCTGAAGGTTACCATGACCTTGACCTTTAAGCTAGTGACCTCAAAATCAATAGGGGTCATCTACTGGTGGTGACCAACCTGCACACCAAGTATTAACTTCCATGGCCAAAGCATTCTACAGTTATTAAGCAAAAACAATGTTTCAGCTCATTGTCACTGTGACCTTTCAGCTCAAGGTCACTGTGACCTTGACTTTGACCTCAAAATTATTAGGGTCTTCTACTGGGCATGGCCAACCTGCATACCAAGTATGGAGTTCGTCTGCCCAAGCGTTCTTCAGTTATTGAGCGGAAACCATTTCTTACCTCACAAGGTCACCATGACCTTGACCTTTGATCTTCTGACATCAAACTCAATAGGAGTCATCTACTGGTCATGACCAACCTGCATACCAAGTATGAAGATCCTATGCCCAAGCGTTCTTCAGTTATTGAGCGGAACAAGTGTGACGGATGTGACCTTGACCTTTGACCTAGTGACCTTAAAATTAATAGGGGTCATTTGCTGGTGGTAACCAACCTGCACATCAAGTATGAAGTTTCTGGGCCCAAGCAAAAACTATTTATCAGCTCATTGTCACTGACCTTTCAAGCTCATGGTCACTGTGACCTTGACCTTAGACGTACTGACCTCAAAATCAATAGGGGTCTTCTACTAGGCATGGCCAACCTGCATACCAAGTATGGAGTTCCTCAGCCAAAGCGTTCTTCAGTTATTGAGCGGAAACCATTTTTTACCTCACAAGGTCACCATGACCTTGACCTTTGACCTTCTGTTATCAAAATCAATAGGGGTCAGCTACTGGTCATGACCAACCTGCATACCAAGTATGAAGTTCCTGCGCCCAAGCGTTCTTCAGTTATTGAGCGGAAACAAGTGTGACAGACGGAAGGACGAACGGAACGGGCAAAAACAATATGTCACCCCCATGTAATGGGGGAGACATAATTATCTCCCCTTGGAAGAATCCGAGGCGTATGATCTTCCTTCATGCATATCTACATATGATGTGTAACCTTCATGTAAAGTTTGAACCAAATCCATTGAGCCGTTTAGGAGGAGTAGTGCTTACAAGAAATGTGGAGGTATGTGCACAGGAGTCCCTCGCAGGTAACCTCTAAGTTGAATTATCTCCCCTTGGAAGAATCCGAGGCGTATGATCTTCCTTCATGCATATCTACATATGATGTGTAACCTTCATGTAAAGTTTGAACCAAATCCATTGAGCCGTTTAGGAGGAGTAGTGCTCACAAGAAATGTGGAGGTATGTGCACAGGAGTCCCTCGCAGGTAACCTCTAAGTTGAATTATCTCCCATTGGAAGAATCCGAGGCGTATGATCTTCCTTCATGCATATCTACATATAATGTGTAACCTTCATGTAAAGTTTGAACCAAATTCATTGAGCCGTTTAGGAGGAGTAGTGCTTACAAGAAATGTGGACATACGGACAGACGGACAGACAGGGTGATTTCTATAATAACATATTCAGAAAGGGTTCAAATGAAATACACAAACAATTAAATTATAATTCAGGTTTTATTTGATCAATAATTAGTACCATTTAGGGTACCATAACAATAGTATGACAAAATACAACAATACAAAATCAAACACTGACCAATCCTTATTCTCATACAAATACTATTAATAGACATCCATGCATGACTTTTTGAAAACATAGACGGAAAAGGAGATATTACTCTAAATTAAAATTAGCAAATTCTCCTTTTCCCACATTTTTGTCAACTTTATATTATACCAGTAATTATTATTTCCTATTTCTCGGACGTTATGCTTTTCAAAGCATGACTCCAAACATAGCCTACTAGAGTAATTGATTTCAAAGCAGTGCTTAATTTAACCCTTTCCCACCTGTAGATGCACCTGCAGCAGACGACTTTTGAAAATTTTGTGACAACTTTTTCCAGTAATTATGCCTAAAATAATAGAGATTTTCCATATTTGTGAGTAGGCATTTTTAAAGTTGTCTGCAGCAGATTTGTTGTATGTTGGAAACTTTTGCCACTTGCAGTCAAGATATTTGAAAACCTTGAGGTAAAAGTACATATTGTTCATTATGATTTTCAGCAATTTCTCCTTTTCCAACTATGTTTTAAAAAATCATAGCCAATCCTCCTTTTGACTCAATGTTTTTACTTTATTAAATAAATACACTTTCATTACTGGATATTTTCCATAAATGATACTTTTGTCCAGATGTTTTTTAGTGTCATCTGATGCAGTTTTATTGGAAAGAAAAGTATATTCTTTTACGTTCACAATATCCATTTCCTGATAGACCATTTTACAAGTTGACCTCTTCCAATACAGGAGAGATGACAGAATACTTTAAAGAACTTATGTCCTTTCTGCACCTGTCATGGCATAATTCTTCAACCATAATTCTACCCAAAGACAGATAACTGAGACAAAGATATAGGGTATACTATAGTTGTGCAGCAATCGTTAGATTGTCATTCGACACCTGTACATCACAGTGCTGCTTAACAATTTCCCATATACAGACGCCTCTGAAAACATATAAGCAAAAACATGGAAATTATGAAAATATAATTACTGAAAAAAGTTGAAAACATTGTGGCAAAAGAAGGATTTGCTTGTTTTGAGCAATTTTTTCTTCTGTCACAATTTTTTCAAAAAGTCGCTCAAATGTTTCAGAAAGCGTCTATACGTCGGAGAGAGTCAAATGTAGACATTCTCTGTATGTCATGATGCGGGGGAATCGTATTTTCTTGGGATATCTGGAACTATTGTTGTGAAGTCCCCATCTTTGACGGCATGTACTGCATCTCCACACACATTGATCAGACATTGACTCTATAAATAAAATGAGATACAATATTACTAAGTCTCATCAAAACCTTAACTTTGCTGTAGTAGCAAACAAGCTTATAGATCTGATTGCTGTCTATTGCAGGTCGTTTCAGATTGTCCTTTGGGTCAGTCAGCCAATCAAATTGTTGCCTACAAAATCGTTATGTATCAACAGGGGAGATAACCCATATAAATAAGTGAGATAGAAAAGTGTTGATGGCAGAGTGTTCTGATTTCATAGAAATGATAGTTGGTTGTATCATGTGATTTCATTGGACAGAAAATTCAGCATCTGATCTTGAACACTTTAACCTTTTCCCTCATACGACTATTCTGCAGCAGACGACTTATTTTGTCAAAAAATAGAAAATCTCTATAATTGAATGCCAATGGATAACCTAACTATGACTAAAAGTGGAAAACATTGTGACAAAATGAGTTCTTTTGTCACTATGTTTTCAAAAAGCCGTCTTCTACAGAGGCGTCAGAAAGCGTCTATATAAGGGAAAGGGTTAATGTTTAGGGTCAATTTGAAAGGCCTTTTATGCTGTATTGTCAGATCCAATACATATGTAATATGTAATGTGAATTATTTTGGTCTGATTTCAATGAGACTGAATGTTACTATAAATATACCTATGAATAAACAATCACACAGGTTTACAATCCTATCCCTGATACAGATGACTTTTGACACCTTTGCAGCAGATGACTTTAGAAAACATTGTGGGAACAGCAAAAACTGTCAAATAAAACATTTTTAGCTCGACTTTTGAAAAAACGAGAGCTATTGTCATGACCCTGGCGTGGTCGGCGGCGGCGGCGGCGGCGTGGTCGTCCGGTTAAGGTTTTTTGTTCAGCTCAGCTTTTTTTCTTTTTTTTATCAGTCGAGCGTCTGCGCCGTACGCGGTGCTCTTGTTTATGTGTGTATCTAAATTATACTTCTTTTTTTTCTAGATGCGTGTCTTAATGTTTTCGAAGAGGTTTAACAAAAATGCTTTTGGAAATGTATAACACACTAATTTTTCACTTGATACAGGAGACAATCTTTGAAAACATTGTGGCACATTTAAAAAGATAGTTTACATTTTTTAACATGCAATTTTTTAAGTAGTCTGAAACTGTTTTTTTTAAAGGGGGCAAGGGTTAGTCTTTTAAGAATTTTTTCCAACAAAATCCAGGAAATGTAAATATTTAAAACATGAAACCTTACTAAATAAATCAATAATTTACCTGGTTTTTATGTTCTGTTGTCGTAAGCACACACTGTGACATTTTATAAGCTACGAGGGCGTTTCCACCGAGTGATGAGACATTAGCCCTAACAATGGCTAGGACTTCCGCCACAAAACTCTGCATGAAGCCACAAACACCACCAACCTGAAATTGTACAATCCAATATTGTTTAATTTTTTAACACTTTACTGCATACAACAAATTTGCAGAAGATGCCTTTGAAATGGTAAATGTTACACTAATCCAAAATCGAATAGAAAGACCCATTACCATCTGGCCTATTTCTTACAGTAGTTCATGTTCACATACATCTATGGAGAATCTGGACAAAATAACTACCGGTATGTAATTATTTTTTTGGGGAAAAGGAAATATTATTGGGTGTTTTGAAAATATTTCCTTTTTACCATCACAATGAAAGTAAAAAGAGGACCATATTGGTCCTAAATCGCTCGCCTGATTTAATAGAAATCACAGTTTTCAATGTTCTTACGATTTGCAAGGAATACCCGCAATTCGCCCTTGTGGCCATATTTATCAATGGATTGTTATAATTTAAACAGTCTTGGTAGAGATTCACCAAAAGAACATTTGTGCCAGATTATTTTAAAATCAAGCCTATATGTTTGTACAAGAAGATTTTTGAAAGCTTTACTATATATGTATATACATACAAGCAACGCCCCCTTGTGGTCATATTTATCAATGGATTCTAATAATTTCAACATTCTTGGTAGAGGGTCACCAAAAATAAATTATTTTTAAATCAGGTCAATACTTTTGGACAAGAACATTTTTAAATTTTCACTATACATGTATATTCATATAAGGAAAACAAGCTCTGCCCCCTGGTGGCCATGTTTTTCAATGGATCAGAATGGTTTGAACAATTTTGAAAGAGGGTAACCTAAGGAACATTTGTGCCAAATAATTTTCAAATCGGGCCAGTGCTTTTGGACAAAAAAAATTTCTTCAGTTTTGGCATTCCCACCCCCCCTCCCCCCCACCCTTTTCTGATGCGGCAGCAACCACAGTTCTGCATGGAATTGAATTCTTTGAACAACTTTGAAACAGGACCACCTAAGGGACATTTCTGTGTGAAATTATTTTGAAATTGGTCCATTGGTTTAGGTGGAGAAGTTGTTTCTAGGAAAATGTGAACAAAATGTGAACAGACAGACAACGGACTGTGAGTGATCACAAAAGCCACTTTGTGCTCAGGTGAGCTTAAAATTGTCAGTAAAAACTCTTTCAACGGAATTAAGGACTATGATCAAAGTAACCCCCCTTTCCCGCATGCAATCATTTTTTTGACGCATTTGCAGAGACAACTTTAGAAAAAAAACATTGTGACAAAATGTGAAATTGATCATAATAATCGGATTATCCATTTCTACTTTTGCCACAAGTTTTCAACTGTATTCAATTTATTTAACTTTCATTTCCAGAGATTTCTTATGTTTTTGAAGATGTTTTCAAAGTCTTCTTATGCATTTTTGTGAAAGAGTTAAAACACCAAAATATAAAAAAAGATTGCAAGTTCTTAAACATTAATTATATCATCAGAGTGTATACCACTTAATTTCATAACCACAACTGAAGTATAACTAAAATGATTAACCATTTTCTACTTGCAGAAGCATTTTAACATATTAGTAGCAGACGACTATTGAAAACATCATGAGAGAATACTCAATAAATATAATATCATTTATAGAGATTTACTACATCAATTTATCCAGAGATGTTTTAAGAGTTTTCGGCTGCAGATCAATAGATGTGAGAAAGGGCTTCTGTATACATGTATTTCTATCAAATTATCTTGAAATCAGATAAGCATTTTTGGATATTTTTTATACACCCTAACTGTCCTGTTTTGTAGCCAATCAATATACTAAGGTGTCCATGAATAATATTTAATTAACTCTTTCCCTCATATAGACGCTTTTTGACGCCTTTGCTGCAGACAACTTTTGATTACATTGCGGCAAAAGGTGAAATTGCTCATAATAAGCAATTTCACCTTTTTCCACAATGTTTTTTATTTTATTTGATTATTGTACCGGTACTTTCTATTAAGGACATTTTCGATGTTTTTACGTAAATATTTTCATATTTATCTGCTGCAGATTTGTTGTATGTAGGAAAAGATTAAAGAAGTAATTTAAAAGTCATCTGCAGCAGGAGTGTCTGTATATTGGAAAGGGTTAACATGGCTTTGAACAACTAATGACAAACTGTGCCTACCTCTCGTACTGATGTTGTCTCTCTGATAAAGAAGAAGTTATAACTGCCGATGTATTTTTCTATTCTTGTCCCAGGTACAAAGGACTGTGGCGTAATTTCTATCACATTTAGAGGTTTTTGTAATATCTATAAATAAACGGAACATTACATTGAATGTTGTTACGTTAATTACCCAATTTGTCGATCACAGATGACTTTTGAAATGTGATTATAAATCTACAGCTGACAACTTTTGAAAAACATTGTAGAAAATTCAAGCAATTTCTCCTTATGCCACAATTTTTCAAAAGTCGTTTGCTGCAAACACTTTTAAAAATATCTGCATGTGACAAAAGGTTAAGATAGAATTGCAGATAGTTTACCTATCCAGGTACTGCCTGACTATCTTTAACAAATAATTTTTCCACCAGCAAACATTGATATTATCATGCGTACTTTCCCTCGTCATTTTACCTTGCAATTTACCATACGTGCATATGGGTACAAAAACTGAGTTACATCAAACTGAGTTACATCAAACTTGTAATCATTTAACATATTCTTGGATAACTTTGAAAAGTTGCTTATTTTGAACATTGTCTCATTTTCCTTCAGTTTTCAATCCCTCTCAAATTTGTCAAACATTGTACTTTTTTGTTCTGATATTCAAAAACTCCTACTGCCTTCTATTTCACAAAATGAGAGTTGTGATATTTGCAAGGAGATTTGTAATGGTATAATAGGTAAATGAAAAAGACAAAATAAGATAATAGACAAGAGTGCTGCAGAGTGAACGCCAACGCTCATCTGTGTTTTTCTAAGAGGAAAAAGGGGCATTACTGAATAATTATTAAAGCCAGAGTTATGTGAATTTGTATAGACATGCATATTGTTCCTAGGAACATGTGTACCAAGTTTCATTTGAGTTATGAGGTATGGTTTAAGTTTTATGACAACACAGACGTCAAAGCCAAGGGTATCTCAATGGACAGACTTGTTTTATTCTAACTAATAAAACAAACTTACTCTGACAGGGACAGGTCTTTTCTTTATAATATCTGGTTTTGTCTTAATCACTGAAATAAAGAACACACTTATCTTGTTTTTATACAGATGAAGTTAACCCTTTTCCTTTATCCCTTTCCCACATATAGACACTTTCTGGCGCATCTGCAGTAGACGACTTTTGAAAACACTGTGACAAAAGAAAAAATTGCTCAAAATGAGCAATTTCTTCTTTTGCGACAATGTTTTCAACTCTTTTCAGTAACTATACCTACATTTATGGACCTTTTCTGTGTTTTTGCCAAGATACATTTAAAGTCGTCTGCTGCAGATTTGTTGTATGTGGGAAAGGGTTATAAAGTTGAGTTGGATAGCTCCTTCTGTAATGACAAGGGTTATCAACACAGATATCATGAGTTTGAACATCAGCTCAGCCATTCATTCTTTCTGTTGGTTGACAACTGTTAAAGTGATGAAATCTATTCAACTTCCACCACAAGGCTTAAGACCGTCTATGTGGAAAGGTAGTCACGTACCTTGGAAGAAAAGATGCAAGAAAGCCAGGAAACACACTGTGATATAACTGAAATAACTTTGAAATCAATGTTAACCCTTTCCCTCATATAGACTCTTTCTGACGCCTCTGCAGCAGATGGCCTTTTGAAAACATAGTGACATAAGAAGAAATTTCACAAAACGAGCTTTTAGTCATAGGTTATCCATTCAATTATAGAGATTTTCTATTTTTTTGACAAAATATGTTCAAAGTCGTCTGCTTCAGAATTGTCGTAAGAGGGAAAGGGTTAAAGCAGACGGCGTTTTGAAAACATAGTGACAGAAGAAGAAATTGCACAGAACGTGCAATTTCTCCTTTTGTCACAATGTTTTCCACTTTTAGTCATAGGTTATCCATCTGACAAAATACGTTCAAAGTCGTCTGCTTCAGAATTGTCGTAAGAGGGAATGGGTTAATCTCAAATCAATACATCCTTTATACAATCCCTGTAATTATGAGCAATTTCTACTTTAGACACAATATTTTCAAAAGTTGTCTGCTTCAAAAAAGCACAGGTGACATCTGAAACACAACAATTTCTACTTATTTCTTTAACTGGTTAAGGCAACACTAGAAACCTTTGTAGCAGTCAACTTTTTAATACAATGTGTTTGGCAGAAGGAGACATGGCTACAAACAATTAATTTTGCCTTCAAACTCTGTATGACTAACCATGCAAGGACCTCAAAGTTTCCAGACAGTATCATGTATAAAAAATATTGTTTAGAAAATCACTTTTCAAATTCGAGCCTTGCTTTACGAAAGCCAAACAAAAAGCATTTGCTATCAGTGTAGATTCGGACCAACTTGTGAATCAATGGCTTCTACATTGATTAGTATCAGAAGGTTTCAAGAAATATCTGAAAAACATTGTTCATATAACCAGATAACATGGAGGCATAGGAAGATCTTTTTCCACACATGTCATTATCATGATAGGTAGTAACACTGTCTCTGCTTCACACCTAACGCTGGCAAGTGATAACAGGCAAGTATTACAAAGTACCTTCCCATTGAGTCGTTGTTGCATGGTTTTTGTAGATGTCTCCAATTCATGAATACACAAATTTATAAAAAAGCTGGTTTTGGAAAAAAATCACGAAATTTTAACCTTGCGAATTCAAAGTGTTTTACAGTAATCAACTTTCTGAAGCTGATTTGCAATGAATTTGCAGTGACCAGCTCACATTATTCGTTGTTTCTCAAGTTTCATCTTTGGTTTCACGATGGTACCAAAATTTAGCGGTTTATTATAGAAGATGAATATGAACTGTAATTTGTTAACAAAAACATCAAAGAAGGTGATAAAAGAAAAATATATATATTTCCCACATACCGCTTTGAAAGCATCGGTGAAAAAATATATTAAATCTTATTAAAGGAAACTAAAATAATTTGATAGAGGTGAAAAAGTTCTGGCAAAATGGAGATATTGCTCATAATAAATTGCTCATTATGAGCCAAGATGTTTCTGCAAGTGGAAAATGGATAATTGGCATTAACCCTTTCCCTCATACGACAATTCTGCAGCAGACGACTTTGAATGTATTTTGTCAAAACATAGAAAATCTCTAGAATTGAATGGATAACCTATGACAAAAAGTGAAAAACATTGTGGCAAAAGGAGAAATTGCACGTTTTGTGCAATTTCTTCTTTTGTCACTATGTTTTCAAAAAGCCGTCTGCTGCAGAGGCATCAGAAAGGGTCTATATGAGGGAAAGGGTTAACAAAAGTTGAACCAGATGTTACTTCATTCCTCACAAACAGAGGCTTTCTGGCACATCTGCTGCAAATGACGTTTGAAAACATTGAGACAAAAGGAGAAATTGCTCATCTCCTTTTACAACAATGTTTTCAGCTACCGTCAGATAGTATAGTTTCATTTAATGATTGTTTTCCATAATTTTGCTTGAATGATCAACAGTTGAAGAATTATTGTATGACGAAATCATCGCCAAAATGAGTTAACCCTTTCCCACATACTACAAATCTGAAGCAAATTACTTTAAAATCATCAGTATTCTGGGCAAAAGTGTGAAAAACCTGTTAGTGAAAGTATAAATTTTAAATTCAGTTGAAAATGTTTTCAACCGTCGTCTGCTACAGGTGCCAAAATGTGTCTATATTTTGGAAAGGGTAAAATTAACCCTTTCCCTCATACAACAAATCTGCAGCAGACGACTTTGAACATATTTTGTCAACAAATAGAAAATCCCTATAATTGAATGGATAACCTATGACTAAAGGTGGAAAACATTGTGGCAAAAGGAGAAATTGCTCGTTTTGAGCAATTTTTTCTTTTGTCACTATGTTTTCAAAAAGACGTCTGCTGCAGAGGCGTCAGAAAGTGTCTATATGAGGGAAAGGGTTGAACTGCCTCATTTCCCGACAATACGCTACTTTTAAGTCCCGATGTACTGGATGCCTCGGTAACCTCCTCCAATCGAAAACATCATGAGCAATTTCACCTTTCTGTCTGCTACAGAGGCGCCCAAAGGTGTCTTTATGTTGGAAAAGGTAAAATTAAACTGCCCCATTTCCGACAATACGCTACCTTTAATTCCTGATGTACCTGAGGCCTCAGTAACCTCTTCCATCGTAAACATCATGTCATCCACATTCTCACCGCTAGCTCCAACAACGGTATTACCTGCTTCAAAAGAAACATAATGATCTGAGATATATAAAGGAAATGAGAAGCAAAGGTTTTTGTTATTAACCCTTTCCCACATACAGCAAATCTGCAGCAGTTGACTTTGAAGATATTCAGTAAAATAATTTGAAAATCTCTATAAATGAAGGTAAACAATTACTGAAAATGTTGAAAACATTGTAGCAAAAGGAGAAATTGCAGATGCGTCAAAATGCATCTTTAGCTGGGAAAGGGGTAATTAATTAAATAAGTAAAGCTATTACTCGACAATATCGAGCGGCTCCCAACAATCATGCGAAGATATATATCATTGTGACATGACCCTTTCCCACATGTAGATGCTTTCTGGCGCCACTGCTGCTGACGAATTTTGAAAACATCGTGACAAAATAAAAGGAGAAATTGCTCAAAACAAGCATTTTCTTCATTTACCACAGTGTTTTCAACTTAACCCTTTCCCTCATATAGACAATTTCTGACGCCTCTGTAGCAGATGGCTTTTTGAAAACATAGTGACAAAAGAAGAAATTGCACAAAATGTGCAATTTCTCCTTTTGCCACAATGTTTTCCACTTTTTGTCATAGGTTATCCATTCAATTAAAGTGATTTTCTATGTTTTGATAAAATACGTTCAAAGTCGTCTGCTGCAGAATTGTCGTATGAGAGAAAGGGTTAATCAAATAATACATTGATCAAATATTTACATTTATTCCGATTTTTCATGTTTTTGACTTGATGATTTGCAGAGACGTCTGCTGTAAATTTGTTGTATGTGGGGAAGGAACAATTATGAGTCTTTTCGTCTGATGCACCATTTATCACATCATTAGACCAAATTACATGTTTGATGTCATCAGTGTGTATTGGCAGCATACCATATTTTCCAGATATATTAACCCTTTCCCTCATATAGGCGCTTTCTGACGCCTCTGCAGCAGAAGGCTTTTTGAAAACATAGTGACAAAAGAAGAAATTGCTCAAAACGAGCAATTTCTCCTTTTTGCCACAATGTTTTCACTTTTAGTCATAGGTTATCCATTCAATTATAGAGATTTTCTATTTTTTGACAAATTATGTTCAAAGTCGTCTGCTGCAGAATTGTCCTATGAGGGAAAGGGTTAAGTATGACAGTACCTCTGATAGTTGTATGATTTCAGCATGTACATGTATTGTCATGTTAAGACAAAAAATGTGAACAGACTGGCGTAAGTACCTGTCTTGCAATAACCATCTCACATATTTGACCAAACTACATTTAGTTAACCCTTTCCCTCATACAACAATTCTGTAGCAGACGCGACTTTGAACATATTTTGTCAAAATGTAGAAAATCTCTATAATTGAATGGATAACCTATGACTAAAAGTTGAAAAAGGAGAAATTGCACGTTTTGTTCAATTTCTTAGTTTGTCACTATGTTTTCAAAAAGCCGTCTGCTGCAGAGGCGTCAGAGTGCATCTATATGAGGGAAAGGATTAATTAACAATTAAATTTACAATATTTGAGTTAAATACAAAAAGGTAAATTAGCAAATTGACATGAGAAATGGCATTAACTTGAATTGTGTCCATAAGACTGAGGCATAGATATGGTTGTGTAAGACTTAGTGTGTGGAAGACAGTGGTATAGTGGTGCAATGGTATAGCACCGGCCTCTCCTACTAAAACATCCGGGTTTGAGTCCCATGAAGAGCAGGATCTGCCTTTCAGATTTTTCCACACAAATGGCCCATGTGCTTAGTAAGTGGTCCAGGAAGCCAGGCATTGAGAGTGAAAGCTTGTTTGGATGTCAAATAAATCAGTTTAAAATAGGGATGCGAATAAGTATCGATATTAGTACTCAGGTACTCATATACTCGTATACTCTCCCGATCGAGTACTCAGGTACTCGCAAGATATCAAAATTTGTTTGATTGTTCATCAAAATATCTTGTCTCTTGGATAATTCTGGCATTGTTCACTTATTTGGAATTGTATTTTACAAGAACCAATGTGCGTTTTCTTTCACCTCTACATTTAATATTTCATATTTTAAGAAAACAAGATGATTACAATTAGAACTGGTTTGTACTTTTGGTTTAAAGTCAAAGGACGGGTAAATTGTTCTTTTCCCTCGAAAATCTCTCCATTTACTAAAACAAAATCTTATGATGTGGGTTCTTAACCCTTTCCCTCATATAGACGCTTTCTGATGCCTCTGCAGCAGACAGCTTTTTGAAAACATAGTGACAAAAGAAGAAATGCCACAATGTTTTCCATTTGTTGTCATAGGTTATCCATTCAGTTATGGAGATGTTTTGACAAAATACGTTCAAAGTCGTCTGCTACAGAAATGTCGTATGAGGGAAAGGGTTAAATGAATCTTCTGACTGAGATGATTCTTCTTATTGATTACAACTTAGGGGTAACCCTCTCCCACTTACCACAAATCTGTAGCATATGACCTTGAAAACATCTTGTCAAAAATATTCAAAATCTCGATTAATGAAATTATTATCACTGAAAAGGGTTATAAACATTGTGACAGGAGAAGAAATTGTTCATTATAAGCAATTCCTTCTTTTGCCACAATTCTTTTCAAACTTATCTGCCACAAATACGTCTGTAGGCATCTGCAAGTGGGAAAATCGAATAAGAATGTTACAGTAAGAGATATGATAAGACACCAGATGCCTCCACTTCAGTGCACTGTTTAACCTTTTCCCACATGCAGACATAATTTATGGCATCTATAGCAGACGGTTTTTTAAAACAATGCGGCAAAAGGAGAATTTACCCATTTGAGTAATTTATCCTTTGCCACAATATTTTAACTCAATTAAATAATTAAACTTTCATTTATAGAGATTTTTTATATTCATAAGTTGTCTGGTACCGATTCATTCTTAACCCTTTCCGACGTACAGATGCTTTTTGACGCCTCTGCTGCAGACGACTTAAGTAAACACTGACAAAAGGAGAAATTGCTAAAAACCTTTTTTTGCAAAGATGTTTTCTAGGTCGTCTGCTGCAGATTTGTTGTATGTGTTAAAGAGATAATATCCCTCTGTTCACTTTATTTCAGTACCCACAACATCGGATGTGAATGTTAAACAAGAGGGCCATGATGGCCCTATATCGCTCACCTGAGTAAGTGTTTTAGTGTCCTAATTTAATTGCTCTACAAAAATAAGAAAGAAGGTCAAAAAGTCATGGTGAAGGTCATCCAAAGACAATGATGATATTTGATTGTAAAAGATCACACTAAGGTCATGGTCACATGTTTATAAATCAATGTAAAGGACATTTGACAAATAAATGAAGTTTTTATCGTGTTCACAAAGTCAATTATAACAATTTTGGTTTTCAAAAGGAACCAAGCTCTCATGTATATCTAGCTACTGTATAAGTTTGGTAAACATCGGATAATAAATGAAGATGTGATCACAAGGCCAATTAAAAGCAATTTTGCCAATATTAAAGGGCCATTATCCCGTCATGCATGAACGGATCTGGTTTTCAAAAGAAACCAAGCTCTCATGGATATCTAGCTACCGAAAAGGTTTGGTAAACATCGGATAATAAATGAAGACTTTATCGTGTTCACAAGAAATTGTGGACAGACGACGGACGAAGGGCGATCACAAAAGCTCACCTTGTCACTACGTGATAGGTGAGCTAAAAAGGATTTTTTATGAATGTGAAATATGCCACTTATCTAGCTCTGAAGGTTACCTGTTTTTAACAAGGTCTTGGTTACAGCTGACGATGGTTGACATCCAGCCAGGTACCCAGTCTGGGGCTGGTTCTCTTCTATAGCAACACAGTTGCCATTGACAACAATCTGGATTTCATCTTCCTCTGGTACTTCCACATTAAAGGATAAATTGCACAAACAGCAAGGAACCGTCCGTCTTAATTTGAAAAACAGTTTCTGTGAATTATAAACAAAATATCAGAGCACCAAACAAATAAGAAAGTACTCAACATAGAAAATCGATCCAGGAAAACTTACCCGACTAAACATGTAACAAAAGATTTACTGGATTTAAATGTCGTTTTCAACTTTATTTTAGTGATATCACTGTTACCAGTTTACCTCTTACCTAGAAATAGCAAGCTGTCATACTTTAAGTTTTCAACTTTTATTAATTAATTAACCCTTTCCCACATATAGACGCTTTCTGACGCCCCTGTAGCAGATAACTTTAGAAAATACTCTGCCAAACGAAGAAATTGTTCATTAAGAGCAATTTCTCCCGTTGCCACATTATTTTCAACTTTTTTCAGTAATAATTTTTCCACTTACAGAGATTTTTCACAATTTTGCCAGATGTTTTCAAAGTGGTCTGCTGCAGATTTGCTGTATGTGGGAATGGGTTAAAACTTACCCACAACAAAAGAAAAGGCCAAGTCTTCTCATACATACCCGTAACAAAGTGTCAAAAATCTCAGCAAAGTCTTGTTTTAAGCGCTGATCAATGTCAATTTTTCTTCTGTATACTTGGGTGAACATCTACCAAAGACAAAATAACTAAAACTGTAAACTACTTTAAGGGATCGTCTTTCATGAAACAGAAAACTTCTGCAAGCATAATATCATGCTACATGTGTATCAGAAAAATTAAGTTGGACAACAAACTTGACTTTGATCATTATCTTAAAGTTCATATGTTAAAACCTTTTTTTTTCCGTAGGGAATTAATAAATATAGATCAAAATAAAAACACTCTATGTATTTGGGCGATAAAAATAACCTGGAGAAGACCTATGGCTGAAATATTGAATTATAGAGTGTTTTTATTTTGATCTATATACATGTGTATATTAAAATTCATACACAGGACTTCTGACATCTCTGTAGTACATGCATTAGCCATTTTTGATATCAGATCAGTTCTCAAGCAAGCGACTTTTGAAAACAGTGTGGCAAAAGCAAAATTGCTCATAAAGAGTATTTTCTCTATTGCAACAATGTTTTAAATTCAATGTAATATGTATACACTCATTTCTTGAAATTGTCCATATTTTTTGCCTAGATGTATTCCAAGTCATATGCTCCTGATTTGGTGTATGTGGGATTTTTTTAACCCTTTCCCACATACAACAAATCTGCAGCAGACAACTTTGAAAACATAGTGACAAAAACGTCCATAAAAGATAGATTAATTGTTAAATAAAGTTGAAAACATTATGGCCAAAGGAAAAATTGCTCATATTTCACCTTTGGCCACAATGTTTTCAAAAGTCGTCTGCTGCTATTGCGATAAAAAACCGTTTGCAGGTTGAAAATTGTTAACTTTATGACTCACCTGAATATTACTGATATAGGACGATTTTGAAATGCCGGGACACGTCTGCGTGTTACATAACTCCATGCCGACTGGATTGTACTCCTGTTCCAACATTGCTTCTATCGTCTCATCCCTTGTATCGTCAACCTTAAGTAACATTAAATACAGAAATATGTTAGAACAAAACCACTGTTTGTTCTGTTAGAAATTTAAACCTTTCCCACATACAACAATTCTGCAGCAGATGACTTTGAAAAGAAAATCTAACATTATACTATTGGTTAGAGATTAAAACATCATGACAAAAGTAAAAATAGCTCATTTTTAGCAGTTTCTTCCTTTTGCCAAGATGTTTTCAAATGACGTCTGCTGCAGATAATTCAAAATGAGTCTGCAAGTGGGAAAGGGATTAAGAAGAAAGTTCAAGAATAGTCAAAATCAGCCCTGTCTCAAAACTTTATCACAACATTTCCCTTTGTATATATCACACCTTGATATAAAATTAATAATAACAAATAATTGTGATATATAAGTTTTTGTAGCATGCATATATTCTGTTGCCTTGTAAACCCTTTCCCACATATAGACGCTTTCTGACGCCTCTGCAACAGACAAAATTTAAAATAATGTTTGCAAAAGGAGCAATTAGCTCCATTAGCCAAAATGTTTTCAATTGTTTTCAATTATTGTACCGTCATTTCCGGGTGTTTGCAAACATGCTTTCAAAGTCGTCTGCTGCAGGTTTGCTGTAGGTGGGAAAGGATCTAATGAACAAATTGAATACCCGTAATCTGAATGTGTTTCCTAGTTTAACCCTTTCCCTCATATAGACACTTTCTGACGCCTCTGCAGCAGACAGCTTTTTAAAAACATAGTGACAAAAGAAGAAGTTGCTCAAAACGAGCAATTTCTCCTTTTGACACAATGTTTACCACTTTCAGTCATAGGTTATCCATTCAATTAAAGAGATTTTCTATTTTTTGACAAACTATGTTCAAATTCGTCTGCTGCAGAATTGTCGTATGAGGGAAAGGGTTAACTAATGTGATAGGGACCATTACATGTTGCTGGTGGCACAATCTATCTGTATGAATGCCATATCTTTTTTTTTTTTTTCAGTTCCTGTTAGTAGGAACCCTGTTTATTTTCACCCTTTCCCTCATACGACAATTCTGCAGAAGATGACTTTGAACGTATTTTGTCAAAAAACAAGAGCTGTCGGAGGACAGCGCGCTCGACTATTCCACCACTTATTTAAGTTACTGAGATAATGGACTCTAATGTAGTTGCATGCAAAACATTAACCACAATTTCTTAGTGGGTGATAATTTGCATTATATGCTGGATAGTGTTATTTAACATGATTATTTTCATAGGTGTGATGGTTAGAAAGGGTTGTATAACCTTTCAATGGAATGCATCAAGTAGTTACTAAGATATTGACTCTTAATGTAGTTTAACGCAAACCTTTAACCATAATTTCTAAGTAAAAAAACGGCAACAATTTGCACCATATACAGGATAGAGTTATCTTAATTGGTTGTGTTTATAGTTGTGCAATTGGGAAAGGTTGTATAAAGTTTCAATGCAATTTTTCAAGTTGTAACTGAGATTACACTCTAAATGTAGTTGCAAAACTTTAACCAGAATTTCTAAGTCCAAAAAGGTCCATAACTTGCATAAAATGCTGGATAGAGTAATCATACTTGATTGTTTACATAGATGTGATGGTTGGTAAGGGCTGTATAAAGTTTCAATGCAATGCATCAAGTAGTTTACTAAGAGATGGTCTCTTTATGTAGTTGCATGCAAAACTTTAACCAGAATTTCTAAGTCCAAAAAGGCCATAACTTGCATAAAATGCAGGATAGAGTTATCATACTTGATAATCTACACAAGTGTGATAGTTGGGTAGGGTTGTAGAAAGTTTCAATGCAATGCATCAAGTATTTACTGAGACATGGACTCTTAATTTAGTTGCACGCAAAACTTTAACCAGAATTTCTAAGAAAAAAAAGGACCATAACTTGCATAAAATGCAGAATAGAGTTATCATACTTGATAATATACACAGGTATAATAGTTGGGTAGGGTTGTAGAAAGTTTCAATGCAATGCATCAAGTAAATACTGAGATATGGACTCTTAATTTAGTTGCACGCAAAACTTTAACCAGAATTTCTAAGTAAAAAAAGGGCTATAACTTGCATAAAATGCAGGATAGAGTTAGCTAACTTGATAATCTACATAGGTGTGATAGTTGGGTAGGGTTGTATAAAGGTTCAATGCAATGCATCAAGTATATACTGAGATATGGACTCTTAATTTAGTTGCACGCAAAACTTTAACCAGAATTTCTAAGTAAATAAAGGGCCATAACTTGCATAAAGTGCAGGATAGAGTTATCTTACTTGATAATCTACATAGGTGTGATAGTTGGGTAGAGTTGTAAAAAGTTTCAATGCAATGCATCAAGTAAATACTGAGATATGGACTCTTAATTTAGTTGCACGCAAAACTTTAACCAGAATTTCTAAGTAAAAAAAGGGCCATAACTTGCATAAAGTGCAGGATAGAGTTATCTTACTTGATAATCTACATAGGTGGGATAGTTGGGTAGGGTTGTAGACAGTTTCAATGCAATGCATCAAGTAAATACTGAGATATGGACTCTTACTTTAGTTGCACGCAAAACTTTAACCAGAATTTCTAAGTAAAAAAGGGCCATAACTTGCATAAAATGCAGGACAGAGTTATCTAACTTGATAATCTACATTGGTGTGATAGTTTGGTAGGGTTGTAGAAAGTTTCAATGCAATACATGTAGTATTTTAGAACTTGCATGCAAAACCTTAACCAAAGTGTGACGTGGACGCCGACGCCGACGACGACGCCGACGCCGACGCCAGGGTGAGTAGTATAGCTCTCATATTCTTCGAATAGTCGAGCTAATAATATAAAGAAAGAAAAGGATAAAAAACAAAAAACATTTTGAAGCCAGACTATAGATCAATATATAGAAAGTATCATGGTATTATTGATATGTATACAATAAAAGAGATTGATAATGATTTATTTCTATAAAATGAAGAGACGAGAGAAAGGTTCCTATTCTTTGTAAAATAAGATTTCTCTATGATTGCCATATCTAAACCCCTACCACCTGCAGATGCATTTTAACGCATCTGCAGCAGACATATTTTGAAAACATTGTAGCTAAAGGAGAAAGTGAGAATGTCTCATTTATAGACATTTTCCATATATTTATCTAGATGTTTACAAAGTTGTCTGCTTCCCATTTGTTGGCTTTGAAAACATCAAGATTGATGTAAGAAAAATCTCTATTACTGAATAGTGCTGAAAACATTATGGATAAAGGAGAATTTGCTCATTATGAGCTATATCTCCTTTTGCCACAATGGTTTCAAATTCCTCTGCTGAAGATGCGCAAAAATGCACATGCAATTGTGAAAGGGTTAATTCATAGGTATATACTTAACCTGTGAAATATTATAAACATTTTTTTCTCATTTAACCATTTGCCACATATAGATGCTCTCTGATGCCTATGCAGCAGACAACTCTTGAAAACATTGTGGCAAAAGGAGAAATTGCTCATGATGAGCAATTTCATCTTTTGCCACAATGTTTTCAACTCTATTCAATAATAACTTTCAGTAAGCAAGATTTAGATTTTTTTTATGTATACATTTTCAAAGTCGTCTGCTGCAGTTTTGTTTTATGAGGGAATGGGTTAAATTTCTGACCTCGAGTATAAAAGTGTCTTTGTTTCCGATATTCAGTTCAAGGTCGGAGTTTTCATCGTCGCTCTCATCCGTGTTTGCACTGGGTGGACTGGGTTGACTGGATAAATCCTGAAATTAGGCAAACAACAATCTTTAACCCTTTCCCAGATAAATACCATCTCTGACGCCTCTGCAGCAGACGACTTTTGAAAACTTTGTGACAATAGGAGAAATTGGTCAAAAAAAGCAAATTTCTCTTTTTACCACAATGTTTACAACTTTATTCAATGAATGTTTCTTCACTTATATGGATTTTCAATAGTTTTGCCTAGATGTGTTCAAAGGCATCTGCTTCAGACTTGTTGTATATGGGAAAGAGTTGAACCGTTACCCAATTAGGCAGTATCAGACCACATTTTACTCCTTCAGAAAACATTATGGAAAAGGAGGAATTTCTCTTTTGTTTCACAATATCTTCAAATCAGCATTAATATTTTTTTCCTTCACATTTTCGAATGCCACATAGAACATGATAATAGACAATCAACACCTAACATTCTATGAACCCTCAGTGCTTGGTAATATGGAAAACTGATTTTAAAGGTGCTGAACTCCAGATAATAGACAGTATAAATAAAATCAAAGTACTGAAAGTACTGGTAACGAATAATTTTGAACATGTATTGTAAAATCTAATTTATGAATGAAATTGATCATGCTATTGCAAAATTTTAGTCTATTTTATTATTATTAATATTTTTGTACAGAGATTTTTGTTATCAGTTGACAGTTTTAGTAACGGCGATGCGAGCGTTTAACATGCACACTAACTCTTTCAATGATTAGTAGTTCTACAAGCTCTCCATTACACCACGGTACTTTGATACAACGTTAGGGCGTTACTTTCGTATATATATATATATATATAGCTAACTGAATGCGCGCGTATGTAAACCATGATCTATAATTAGAAAGCCCCTTTGATCATCTTTATCATGTTGGAAAAAGGAGAAACAACGGCGATGCGAGCGTTTAAAATGCACACTGACTATTTCACTGAGCTCTGCGTGGTGGCATATTTGTGAGATTAACATTATTCTATACAGCGTGGGGTCGACTTCTAGTGAATGGGCATACGACTAAAATTCATACTCGTGCCTTATACGTACCTGCCGACAAATGAAATATATATGCGCGTACTGTTAATTTGATATTTTCTAGAAAATTGATTATCTATGATGATTCGATAGTATAATTATGACTTCACTGTATTGAAATAACACGTAGAAGTCATTTTAATATCGAAAAAATACTAGGACTATTTAGGTGCAGCGAATGTGAATTCTAAGCGGAAGTGTAGTTTAACCGTGACTTCCGCAAACAAACACGATCGCGTTAACTGTATTATTTTTGAGAAAAAATAATTCGTTAATTAGAGTAATATTTTCACTTTCCAATACAATAAACATCTAAATATTGATTGTTTATGCTACATTTTTACTGGGTAGACATACCCAGTAAGCCAAATTGTGTATATTTTCATGACTTTCAAAATTTAATGACTTACAGTTTTTCAACATTTACTGCTAAAAATAGTTTTGAACTATTTATTACTTATTTTGTTGTCACTACATTGTATTAGCAATATTTGCAGAAGTTTCAACATTTCAAAATTTTAATCTCCATCTGAAGTTCAGCACCTTTAACCCTTTCCCTCATATAGACGCTTTCTGACGCCTCTGCAGCAGATGGCTTTTTGAAAACATAGTGACAAAAGAAGAAATTGCACAGAACGTGCAATTTCTCCTTTTGACACAATGTTTTCAACTTTTTGTCATAGGTTATCCATTTAATTATGGAGATTTTCTATGTTTTGACAAAATACGGTCAAAGTCGTCTGCTGCAGAATTGTGGTATGAAGGAAAGGGTTAAGCAAATAGATTTGTCTGGAGATGACAAGGTTCACAGGTCATATTCTATTCATATAAATATTATAGACTTTACAATACATGTTATATAGTTCTCACTATTCTCACATATTAATTCTCACAATGGCAAACATCACCTGTCCAGGAAAAAATAATTATAAGGATCAAAATAGGAAAAACACACTCAGATCATTTTGTTTGGTTAACCCTTTCCAACATACAGACACATTCTGACGTCTATGCGGCTTAAGACTTTTTGGAAACATTGTGGCAAAAGGAGATATTGCTCATAATGAGCATTATTTTATTATGAGCAATATTATCCCCTTTTTCCATAATGTTTTCAACTTTATTCAATATTTGCTCTTTTCATTTATAGAGATTTCCATATTTTTGACATTTTCATAGATATCAGCTGCGGATGTGAAAAAGGGTTTAATGGCGGCTATCAACAAAAAGGTGATGTATTACAATTAGAAAAAAATATTGGATGGTTATCACATTATCAACCAACTCAATACATGCTAATAAATCCTACCTGTTTTGTAGAGTCTAAATTTGATCATTTTTAGTGCTATAACCCTTTCCCTCATATAGACGCTTTCTTACGCCTCTGCAGCAAACGGCTTTTTGAAAACATAGTGACAAAAGTAGAAATTGCTCAGAACGACCAATTTCTCCTTTTGCCACAATGTTTTCCACTTTTAGTCATAGGTTATCCATTCAATTATAGAGATTTTCCATTTTTTTACAAAATATGTTCAAAGTCGTCTGCTGCAGAATTGTCGTATGAGGGAAAGGGTTAAAAATAAAGAAATTATCATTTGCCCTGGGCATAGCCAGAGAAACAAGAGGCCCAAGAGGGCCAGTATGGCTCCACGGCCATAAGGCAAAAATCAAATCTCCAAACAGCCCTGCCCCCTGGTGGCCATGTTTTTTACCAATCACCATGGCTTAAAGGAATCTTGTAGAGTGTCACCCAAGGAATGTTTCTTCAAAATTATTTGAAAATTGGCCTGACTCTTTCGGAGGAGAGGATATTTTAAGTTTTCACTAAAGCCATATAAGGCAAAATAGCCCCACCCCCTGGTAGCCATATTGTTCAACCAATCAACATGGCTTGAAGGAATCTGATAGAGGGTCAGTCTAGGAACATTTCTACAAAATTATTTGAATATCAGCCAGACACTTTCGGAGAAGAAGATTTTTAAAGTTTTCTCTTTAGCCATATAAGGCAAAATAGCCCTGCCCTCTTGCGGCCATGTTTTTTTACCAATCAACATGGCTTGAAGGAATCTGATAGAGGGTCAGCCAAGGAACATCTCTACAAAATTATTTGAAAATCGGCTGAACACTTTCGGAGAAGATTTTTTAAGATTTTCACTATAGCTATATAAGGCAAAAAAGCCCCGCCCCCTAGCGGCCATGTTTTTCAACCAATCAACATTTCTTAAAGGAATCTAATAAAGGGTCACCCAAGGAAGATTTCTACAAAATTATTTGAAAATCGGCTGGATACTTTCGGAGGAGAAGATTTTTTAAGTTTTCACTATAGCCATATAGGCAAAATAGCCCCGCCCTCTGGCAGCCATGTTTTTTTACCAATCAACATGGCTTGAAGGAATCTGATAGAGGGTTACCAAATGAACATTTCTACAAAATTATTTGAAAATCGGCTGAACACTTTCGGAGAAGAAATTTTTTAAAGTTTTCTCTTTAGCCATATAGGCAAAATAGCCCCGCCCTCTGGCGGCCATGGTTTTTTACCAATCAATATGGCTTGAAAGAATCTGATAGAGGGTCACCCAATGAACATTTCTACAAAATTATTTGAAAATCGGCTGAACACTTTCGTAGAAGAAGATTTTTTAAGTTTTCACTATAGCTATATAAGGCAAAATAGCCCCGCCCCCTGGCAGCCATGTTTTTCGCCCAATCAACATTTCTTAAAGGAATCTAATAAAGGGTCACCCAAGGAACATTTCTACAAAATTATTTGAAAATTGGCCTGACACTTTTGGAGAAGAAGATTTTTTAAGTTTTCACTATCTTTTTCTTTTGGTTGCCATGGAAACCAGAATTATGGATGGATAAAAAAAAAAAAAAGGAAATTAAGAGAGGACTTAGAGAGGATGCTTCCTATGAAGTTTCAACCAAATTGGCCAAGTGGTTAGGGAGAAGAAGTCGTTTAAAGGATAAAGTTAACGCACGCACAGACGCATGCACAACGGACAATTCGCCATGACATAAGCTCGACTGGCTGTGGAGCTAAAAATGGAAGCTGTAGGCCCAATTATATTTGCTAAGGGGTTCTAAGTCTTTTTTCATAATACTTTAAAATGGTGCAATGTGGGAGGTTTTAGGCGCTTTTTGAAGAAAGAATAAAGGCCCTCACCATTGTATGCCTCCAGTTTTTATTGCATGTTGGGCCTAACGCGCTCACCTGAGTTCCATGATTCTTTATGATATACTTGTGTCCACAATATTTTTCTTAAGTATGGCATAGTGACCTGGATTGTTATGCCATACGACCCAGACTTGACCTTAGCCTAGTTATTTACAAGACAAACACTCTGACCAAGTTTCAACATGCTCAATTAAAAAATGTGGTCTCTAAAGTGTTTACAAGATTTTCTCAAATTTGACCTAGATTTTTACCAGACATGGCCAATATTTGATATCATCAAGCAAAGCATTCTGACTAAATTTCAACATGATCCAGTTAGAAAATGCTGTTTCCAGAGAGTATAGAAGATTTTTCTTTAATTTAACAAATCAAACTATAGTTTTGACTGGACATGACCCATATTCCAACTTAACTTTGATATCATAAAGACTTGCATTGTGACAAAGTTTAAACATGCTTAAATTGAATTGTTATAGCTTCTAGAGTTTTTACAAGATATCCTTCAATTTGGCCTAGTGATCTACTTTTCAACCTTGGTCTAGATCTCATTAAAACTAACATTCTGATCAAGTTTATAGCTGCTCAAGTCAAAAATGCAGTCTGTAGTGTTTTAAAACAAGATTTTATAAAATTTGACCTACTGATCTATACCTATTTTCAGACTGGACATGACCTATATTCAAACCTGACCCAGTGTTAACAAGCTTTTCCTTTAATTTGACCTAGTGACCTAGTGTTTGACCCAACATGATCCATGTTCGAATTTGGTATAAATATCATCAAGACAAACATTCTGACAATATTTCACGACTTTGAACATATTTTGTCAAAAAATAGAAAATCTCTATAATTGAATGGATAACCTATGACTAAACATGGAAAACATTGTGGCAAAAGGAGAAACTGCTCGTTCTGAGCAATTTCTTCTTTTGTCACTATGTTTTCAAAAAGCCGTCTTCTGCAGAGATGTCAGAAAGCGTCTATATGAGTGCACTGTTCACCAATTAGTCACACAAAGTTAATTTAAAGAAACTTCTGAATAACATTAGTTGTCAATTTGGAGGAGGTTGTATGGATGCACAAGCAAATCCTTATCTACCCTTGTAATATATACTCTTGACCCTTTCTCACATACAACTTTTCTGCAGGCAGACGATTTTTGAAAACATCTAGAAAAAAATATGGAAAATCTCTGAAAATGAAAAAACAATAATTGAATATATAGTTAAAAAAATGGTGACGAAAGGAGAAATTGCCTGATTTGAGCAATTTCTTCTTTTGTCACCATGTTTTCAAAAAGCTGTCTGCTGCAGAAGTGTCAGAACTCAGAAGGCATCTATATGAGGGAAAGGGTTAAGGCAATTTTAGTTGAACATGGTGCAAATACGGACCAATCAAATTAATTGTACTGCACATATTAAGTAACCACCAAAAAACTAACCAATCAAATTAGTTGTACCATTTGTCAGCAACCAGTCACTTCTATAAAGAGCTCTGCAACATACACTAAAAACCATTTCTTGATTTACTTGATCTTAAATGATTAAATTTATTTACCTGATATAGTATTATAATAGTTATTGCCTGCTTTGAACAATTTGAGGAAAAGTATGCAAAATCTGGAATATTTGAAATAATAACTTCTACCAAAGAATTGGAGACATTGTGTGAAAAGGAGACAAGTTCAGAAGCCTTATGCAGATGTCAAATAGTCTTTCCCAGATGTTTTTGAAGTAGATGTTTCATATCAGGTAAATAGTTTAAACAACAATCAAAACAAATAGATTTCAGGTGTCAAAAAAGACTTTGTTCAAGGTAGTATTAGAAACAAACATCTGGTCACAATAAATAAAGTTAGGACAGGAAAACTTAATTTAATGTATTTTAGTGTCATAGTCACGACGAATATCATTAAAACCATGGAATGAAATAGATTTGTGAGAGTTAATGATAGAACTTCCTACCAAACAACATAATTGACAGTGCAAGACAACGATGTAGTACAGAACTGAACTGTATAGTGAAATGGTCACTGTGACTGTTGAACAGTTTCACCTAAGAAAATACGCTGAGAACAATTCTGTGTTGCATAGTATATATAAGAGAACAGTTTCACCTAAGAAAATACGCTGAGAACAATTCTGTGTTGCATAGTATATACAAGAGCACCGCATACGGCACAGACGCTCGACTGATAGGGAGGAAAAAAAAAAAAAAAAATGAGCTAAACAAAAAACCTTAACCGGACGACCACGCCGCCGCGAACGACGACACCAGGGTCATGACAATAGCTCTCGTTTTTTTCAAAAGTCGAGCTTATAAGAGAACAGTTTCACCTAAGAAAATACGCTGAGATCTATTCTGTGTTGCATAGTATATATAAGAGAACAGTTTCACCTAAGAAAATACGCTGAGAACAATTCTGTGTTGCATAGTATATATAAGAGAACAGTTTCACCTAAGAAAATACGCTGAGATCAATTCTGTGTTGCATAGTATATATATAAGAGAACAGTTTCACCTAAATAAATACGCTGAGAACTATTCTGTGTTGCATAGTATATATAAGAGAACAGTTTCACCTAAGAAAATAAGCTGAGATCAATTCTGTGTTGCATAGTATATATATTTATAAGAGAACAGTTTCACCTAAATAAATACGCTGAGAACAATTCTGTGTTGCATAGTATATACAAGAGCACCGCATACAGCACAGACGCTCGACTGATAGGGAGGAAAAAAAAATAAAAAAATGAGCTAAACAAAAAACCTTAACCGGATGACCACGCCGCCGCCAACGACGACACCAGGGTCATGACAATAGCTCTCGTTTTTTTCAAAAGTCGAGCTAATAAGAGAACAGTTTCACCTAAGAAAATACGCTGAGATCTATTCTGTGTTGCATAGTATATATAAGAGAACAGTTTCACCTAAGAAAATACGCTGAGAACAATTCTGTGTTGCATAGTATATATAAGAGAACAGTTTCACCTAAGAAAATACGCTGAGATCAATTCTGTGTTGCATAGTATATATATATAAGAGAACAGTTTCACCTAAGAAAATACGCTGAGAACAATTCTGTGTTGCATAGTATATATAAGAGAACAGTTTCACCTAAGAAAATACCCTTGAGAACAATTCTGTGTTGCATTGTATATTAGAGAAGTTTCACCTCAGAAAATACACTTGAGAACAATTCTGTGTTTCACAGTATAATCGAGAACAGATCCACTTTACAAAATATGCTTGAGAACAGTTCTGTGTTTCATAGTATATTAGAGAACAGCTCCACCTCACAAAATATGTTTGAGAACAGTTCTGTGTTTCATAGTATAATAGAGAACAGCTCCACTTCACAAAATATGCTTGAGAACAGTTCGGTGTTTCATAGTATATTAGAGAACAAATCCACTTCAGAAAATATACTTGAAAATAATTCATCTTACAGTATGTTTGAGAATAGTTCTACATTGAACAATAAACTTGAGAACTTGACAAAAAGCAAAATGGCAGAACTAAATGTATATGTCATCAGTGGTCCAATATTAATTGCTGTCTGTGTTATAACATTAACTTTTCATTTACTGTTATTAGTGGTTTTAAGTAAATGCAGAAGAATTCCCAAGCGTATTAAATGGCTGTCTTTAAACTTTGTGGTCAGCGACATTTGCTTGCTGGCTGAAACCAGCATCTTGACCGCCGTGATGTTTGTAGTAGATATAAAATATTACGACTCAGTGTATTACACACGGATCCTGCTGACATCCGGTTTTTATGCGGTCAGTTGGGCGACAATTACTGGATTTGTTATAGAAAGACTGGTGACACTTACTCAACCATTTCACTTTCAAACCTGGTTGAGTAAGAGAAATTGTTCAACGTTTATCATTATGACTTGGGTGGTTAACTTAATTGTCCCGTTCAGCTGTTACGCAATACAGGTAACACGCCAGTGCCAGTGGATTGTCAATCAGTGTGACCACTCCTTCATATTTGATATCTCCCGAATAATATATGCCGCCTTGGCTTCTTTATACACCCTGATTATTCTTGTCTCCTATGTTAAAATAACAAAAATTGTGCGAATCCAAATCCAAAAAATCCAAGAGGCAATTGGCACTTTGCAAGCCATCAGAGGGAATCAATTTCAGTTTACAAATGTTTTAGCTGCTTTGGTTTTAGCATATACAATTTTACATTTACCAATTCTGGTGTATTGCTTGATTTTCGTAATATGGCCCAACTTACAAATTATTAAATTACAGTTATTTTTTCAAATGTTTTGTTTCATGTGTGCTCTGTTGAACTCATATATATCACTATATCTATATATATGGAAAATTCCTGAATGCCGCATGCAATTTTTGTCCATCTATTGTGCATGGAGTCAAAAATACAGAAAACAAGCCGATAAATTGAAGATACAAGTCTTTAATATTGTGCTCTCATCAAAATCAAATGAAAGCTCACAGTAAACAGAACAAGGTAGATAACTGTAGACAACTCATATTCTCCCCCCAACAACAGGGCACAGTATTTTACAACATGTCAACCCTTTCTCACATACAACAAATCTGCAGCTGGCAACTTTGAAAACATACCAAACCAAATTTGGAATCTACCTTTATATGAAAGTACAATAATAGAAAAAAGTTGAAAACCTGATGCCAAAAGGAGAAATTGCAGATTTGATAATTCTTAACCCTTTCCCACATACAACAAATCTTTGAAACCATAGTGACAAAAATCTGAAAAATCACCATAAAAGAATTGTTATATAAAATTGAAAACATTATGTGGCCAAAGGAGAAATTGCTCATCATGAGCAATTTTACCTTTGGCCACAATGTTTTTCAAAAGTCGTCTGCTGCTATTGCGTCAAAATGCGTCTGCAGGTGGATAAGGGTTAACCATTTCCCACTTATGGATGCCTTTTAATGAATCTTAAGGAGGTGCCTTTCGAAAAACATGGTGGGAAATGAGAAATTTCTCCGTTTGCCACAATGGTTTCAACTAATTCAATAATTATACATTCATTTATAGATATTTTTCATAACTGGTGGAAAAGTCAGATTGTCTTTCCAAGTATATCATATAGCACAACTATGAACAGCATTAGACAGGTTCAATAAAGTGGAAAATGCCCATGTGCTTTTCTGTTTGAATCAGGTCAAATTTTGTAATGCTGTCAGCTATATCTGACTTGATATGTTTATTTCAGGCACAATTAATTCCATGTTTTATACATCCTTTATTGTTCTTTATAAGATCGTTTAACCCTTTCCCACATACAACAAATTAACAGCAAACAACTTTGAAAACATGCCCGAAAAAAATTGGAATCACCATTTAAATGAAAGTACAATTATTGAATTGAGTTGAAAACATGGTGACTAAAGGAGAAATTGTTTGTTTTGAGCAATTTCTTCTTTTGTCGCCATGGTTTCAAAAAGCTGTCAGCTGCAGAGTCGTTAGAAAGCATCTATATGAGGAAAAGGGTTAATTGTTAACATACATGTTGTGATATTTATTGGTTTTTACTGTAGTCAAATATTAAATAGAGTTGAAAAAATTGAGGCAAAAGGAGATATTGCTCATTGTGAGCAATTTTCCCCTTTTGCCACAGTGATTTCAAATGTTGTCTGCTGCAGATGGATCAAGATGCATCTGCAACTTGGATAGGGTAAACATAGATAATAATTCGAGGGCTTGGTGTGAAACAGTTGTAACTAAAAACCTATTTTGAGATCCCTGGTTTAGGGGCATTTTTGACCCCTTTGTAAACAATGCAAATTTAGGTGCCATTGCTCAGAACGAGCAATGGCACCTAAATTTACATTGTTTACCAAGAAAAGTGATTTAACGCTTATAAAGACTTTATGGTGAGGTGATTAACCTTGGTAAAAAAATACCAATTTTAGATACAACCGTTTCACGCCAAGCCCTCGAAATACTTTAACCCTTTCCCACATACAGACCATTTCGGACGCCTGTGCAGCAGATGACTTTTGAAAACAGCGTGACAAAAGAAAAATTTGCTCAAAACAAGCAATATTTCCTTTTGCCACAATCTTTTCAACTGTATTCCATAGTTACATATTCATTTAAAGAGATTTTCCATATTTTTGTCTGAATCTTTTCAAAGTCGTCTGCTGCAGATTTGTTATATGTGGGAAATGGTTAACAGTTCATCCTTTTTAAAAATCAATGTACTCTTATCTGATTTAGATATACATGTATGTTTATCGACCATTTTATTATAGACATTTTCTAAAGATTCCGAAAAATGGAATACTAGGTAAAATATAAATTTACCCTTACCCACAAACAACAAATCTGCAGCAGATGATTTTGAAAATATCTAGGTAAAGACATACAAAATCTATATAAATGAAGGTAGAATTATTGAAAAAAGTTAAAAACATTGTTTTCAAAGGTGTCTGCTGCACATGCATCAAGATATGTCTACAAGTTGGAAAGGGTTAAATGCTGTGTTTTATCAAAAGTATAAACAGTTATTTTTCCTTTCCTACATATAAAAAATCTGCAGCAGACTACTGTACTTTGAAAACATTTTGGCAAAATATGATTTTTTTTAAAATAAAGCTAAAAACATTGTGGCATCAGGAGAAATTGCTTGTTATTAACAATGACTTCTTTTATCACATTGTTTTCAATAGTCGTCTGCTGCAGAGGTGTCAGAATGTGTTTGTATGTGGGAAAGGGTCAAGTGGAAGTAAAATGTTTTTTTTTAGTGAACTCCCAACAGTCAAACTTGTGTTAGCGGTCACCTCTGTTCACCCTTTCCCACATACAACAAATCTGCAGCAAATGATTTCAAAATATCAAGTCTAAAATATAGAAAATCTCTATAAAAGAGAGTATGATTATTGAATAGACTTGAAATCGTTGTGGCAAAGGGAGAAATTGCTCATTATGAGCTATTTTTCCTTTTGCCACAATGTTTTTAAAAGCCGTCCAGAAAGCGTCTTGTGGAAAAAGGATTAAGCAGCCGACATGTATGAAGCAGCCACTACAAGGTTAACCAAAACAACTTTTTCTTTATTTATTTGACTTGTATTAAGAAGTCACGTCACCTGTGTTCAGCAGCCACATTATGAATCTCGTCTGGGTGGCTGCTTAAGACAAGTTTTACTGTTTATTACTTCTGTAAATGAATTACAAGACAGATATTGCATGCAAGAATTTAGCACATTTTCAGCAATCACTCGAACAAAGAGATAACACAAGATAATTTGGTCCCTTTCAGCTTCGGAGTCATCACAACACTATTGTTGTTAATGTTGTCTAAATGTGTTTGTATTCGTGCTTTGTGGAAAAATGTTATGTGAGTATATGGAATAAAATTGAAAATACAAATATGAAACGTGTCATTTATAAATGGTATGCAAATTTACCCGAAAAATCGAATGACCTGGTTCGTGACCCAACATGTCAGAAGTTCAAACATGAACTAGACTTGATCGAACTGAATATTCTGAAGAACTTAAATAAAGATTTGATGACAGATGAAGGATCTCAAAAGTTCAAAAGTTTTTTGTATAAAACTTGACCTTGTGACAGAGTTTTTGACCCTACATGACCAAGTTTAGAACTTGACAGAGATTTGATGAAGACGAATGTTCCGAGAAATTTCCATGAAGTTCGGATAACAAATTTGGCCTCGTAGAGTTTTCAAATTGAGGTTATTGACATAAACCATTAATCTAAGGGAGATAATTTGCAACACTCTAAATTAGATATGAAACATGTTTATCTCCCTTTCCATATCATTTAAATAATAATAATAAAGACAAAGAGGCAACATAGTTGGGTTAATCCAGTCTTCCCTATGGGCCTAATAATTGCATTTTCATTTGTAAATAACATGAAAAGTTACAACATAATTGCAAGATTATTCTTTCCAACAGAGTACCACCATTATATGCACTTTGAAATTGTAATGTTTCAGATTGTCTGATATGCAATGGAATTAGGTTCCAAAGTTTTGGCCCAGAGTAGGCTAATGATTTTCTAAAAAAATTGATTCGTGGTTTTTGGATGCAACGTGTATGAGAAGTGTTTGATCTTAGATTTGTATTGGCTGATTTTGTAAAAAGATTGGACATGTAATCGGGAAATGTATAAAATTCAGTCTTGAAATTTCAACCAGTTTAACGCTCTGAAAAGTGGTTCACTAGGTCAATCATATGCTTTTTCTTAAATAATTCTAGCAACTCGTTACTGAACATTGTATATACTTTGTAAGAGCTTGACATTACAGTTGCCCCAAATTGTACAACAGTAATCAAGATGAGGAAGAATGATATACAGAACATATACAAAGTAAGTTTGTGGGGACATAACTCTGGTGTTTTCAAGCAATCTTAGTGAAACTTGCTGTCTTGTCATTTCCAAATAGTTTTAAATAAATCTATCCAACCATACCTTAGAAATGGCTCCGGATGTATAGACAGACACTGCAAAATCAATGTCTCATCCACATTTGTCAGAGGATAATAAAGGGGCCAAGATGGTTCTAAATCGATCACCTGAGTGATGGTTTAGTAGCAAATGTGCAACTGCTAATATCAGGGAAAATTTGAATGGACACAGCTCATAACTTAACCCTTTCCCTCATCCAGGCAGACAGCCTTTTGAAAACATAGTGACAAAAGAAGAAATTGCTCAAAACAAGCAATTTCTCCTTTTGTCACAATGTTTTCCACTTTTAGTCATAGGTTATCCATTCAATTATAGAGATTTTCTATGCTTTGACAAAATCGTTTAAAATCGTCTGCTGCAAAATTGCCGTACGAGGGAAAGGGTTAATAAGCGACATTTTCCTAAAACCCCTTTAGTAACAAGAGTTGTCGGAGGACAATATAGCTCGCCTATCAGGGCCATCGTATATCAGGGCCTACTTCAGAACAGTTAAAGTATTAGGTAAAGTCGCACAGTATCACCTATTGCAAGATAATACACCTTTTCAATACTTTTGACAAAAATTCTAAGTTCAACTAGAATGGAGTGCTCCCCGGAGCACGTGTGTCACCTGCCGGCGCCTTGTCAGAAAATTTTAATTTTTAATAGAAAAGGGGCAATAACTCTGATATAAAAAATATTTGGATTATCCCCCTTTTGTGAACCCATCACAAAAATTGATATAAACATTTGTCAGAAGTTTCAATCCAATCCTTTGAGCAGAAAAAAAGTAATTTGAATATTTGACAGAAAAGGGGCAATAACTCTGATATAAAAATATTTGGATTATCCCACTTTAGTGAACCCATCATACACATTGATATAAACATTTGTCAGAAGTTTCAATCCAATCCTTTTAGTAGATTAAATTTTTGACAGAAAAGGGCCAATAACTCTGATATAAAAATATTTGGATTATCCCCCTTTGTGTGAACCCATCATACACATTGATATAAACATTTGTCAGAAGTTTCAATCCAATCCTTTGAGCAGAAAAAAAGTAATTTGAATATTTGACAGAAAAGGGGCAATAACTCTGATATAAAATTATTTGGATTATCGCCCTTTTGTGAACCAATCACACACATTGATAAAAACATTTGTCAGAAGTTTCAATCTAATCCTTTGAGTAGAACAAAAGTTATTTGAAAACGTGACGAAAAAAGTGTGAAGGACAGACAGACAGACAGACGCCGGATAAAAAAAAAAAATAGACAGACGTCGAATAAAAAAAAAAAGTAACATTTGTCAGAAGTTTCAATCCAATCCTTCGGGTAGAAAAAAAGTTATTTGAAAATTTAATTTTTTGACAGAAAAGGGGCAATAACTCTGATATAAAATTATTTGGATTATCCCCCTTTTGTGAACCAATCACACACATTGATATAAACATTTGTCAGAAGTTTCAATCTAATCCTTTGAGTAGAAAAAAAGTTATTTGAAAACGTGACGAAAAAGTTAAGATTTTTTGACAGAAAAGGGGCAATAACTCTGATATAACTTGACCTTGACCCAGGGTCAGGACGGGTGTAGTGGGGTGCGTAGATGGACCAATAGTTCCTAAATGTATAAACTAAATATGAAAGCAATCAATGTCATAATAGTGAATGCAGTGATATGTTAAACGTTAAACGCAAACCTTAAACCTTGTAACTGAACCAAGTAGAAATGACCTTGACCTTGACCCAGGGTCAGAACGGGTGTAGTGGTGTGCGTAGATGGATGACCAATAGTTCCTAAATGTATAAACTAAATATGAAAGCAATCAATGTCATAATAGTGAATGCAGAGTGATATGTTAAACGTTAAACGCAAACCTTAAACCTTGTAACTGAACCAAGTAGAAATGACCTTGACCTTGACCCAGGGTCAGAACGGGTGTAGTGGTGTGCGTAGATGGATGACCAATAGTTCCTAAATGTATAAACTAAATATGAAAGCAATCAATGTCATAATAGTGAATGCAGAGTGATATGTTAAACGTTAAACGCAAACCTTAAACCTTGTAACTGAACCAAGTAGAAATGACCTTGACCTTCACCCAGGGTCAGAACGGGTGAAGTGGTGTGCGTAGATGGATGACCAATAGTTCCTTAATGTATAAACTAAATATGAAAGCAATCAATGTCATAATAGTGAATGCAGAGTGATATGTTAAACGTTAAACGCAAACCTTAAACCTTGTAACTGAACCAAGTAGAACCAAGTAGAAATTACCTTGACCTTGACCCAGGGTCAGGACGGGTGTAGTGGTGTGCGTAGATGGATGACAAATGGTTCCTAAAGGTATAAACCCTTAAAACCCAAATGAAAACCTTAAACACAAACCTTAAACCTAGGTGTCTACGCCACCGCCGACGCCGCCGACGCCGCCGACGCCGGGGGTAACACATAAGCTCTCCTGTACTTCGTACTGGCGAGCTAAAAAGGCATTAAATCAAACATAAATTTAACAATTGTGAAAGAGGACCACCAAAGAAATATTCCTGTGGAGCTTGGTTGATATTGGTCCAGGGGTTAAGGAGAAGTTGTTTGAAGTTTAAAGTTAATTTCACCCCATTTTTTATGCTGTCCTTTGGCAATTTTGTTTAACCAATCAATAAAAAGAATAATATCTTGAGATCAAACAAGAGCACCGCGTACGGCACAGACGCTCGACTGATAGAAAACAGAAAAAAAGCTGAGCTGAACAAAAAACCTTAACCGGACGACCACGCCGCCGCCGCCACCACCGCCGACGACGACGCCAGGGTCATGACAATAGCTCTCGTTTTTTCAAAAGTCAAGCTAAAAAGCACTTTCATAAGAATGGAATTATAAAGTTTTGTTGTTTTGCCTCTTTTCTGATGCCACCTGGCTGCTATATTACTTTCAATCAATCAATAGAGCTTGAACAATTGTGTAGAGGGTCACTGAAGGAACATTTCCATTAAATTATCCTGGAATCCTACAAGTGTTTTCAGAGGTCCTTTTTTCAAAGTTTGGACATCCCCTTATATTATGAGTGATAATATTCAAAACTACAAATATGAAAGGAATCCGTAATCACAAAGTGAAATTAAAAGCCTTTGCTTTGATAACATCTGCTGGGGAAAAAATGTTTTTTCAGGTAATTTGGAAGTACTATTTCAAAACAGATTTGAATTTACTGACACTGTACTGGTAATTTTGAAAAAAAAATCCTTTTCCTTACAATGATTTAAAGTGTCCTCTGTTACTTAGACATGAAATGTCATCTTTGTCAGGGAAAAGGTAAACTTCAGAGATTCCAAGCTGGGTCCAGATTCAAACATACCGGTAACCCTTTCCGGCTTGCACAGGCATTTACATGTATACAGATGAATTATGAAAACATAGTGACAAAATAAGAAATTGATCAAAATGCATCTATATGTGGGAAAGGATTGATTATATCACAGCGTTTCCTTGGTTCTTTACCAGTACTTCTGATATTATTTATCCTGATACTGATACGTCAGTCGTATTGCTTTCTCTCCGCAATCCTTTTAGTAGGGGGAAAGCCATAACTACCATTTTTAAAGTCTTTGGTTTGACGTGACTTGCGATAATCCTGGTCTCCTATTTCTAAGGCTGACACTCTAACCATTACACTACACCATCTGCTACAAACTAATGAAAACAAAACAAAATCAGAAATATAATTTTTATACCGAGTTGAAAACATCGTGGAAAATAGCGAAACTGTTGCTATAGATCTCATGGCATTATACAGTTTGTCTGTATCACATAATCTAAGGGCAGTAACTTAGTTAACCCTTTCCCAACATACAGTCGCGTTATAACTGCAGATTTATTGTATGTGGGAAAGGGGGTAATGGTGCATATCAGATGAAGACAACCCTTTCCTTGAATCATTATTTTGATTCATTTGCAGACAACTTTTGAAAACAGTTAGAAAACTCATTTTCTCCCACAATGATTTCGACTTTATAAAAAATTATACTTCAAATTTTCAAATCAATATTTTGCTTCTTTCTTCAATGGATTTCAAAGCAGTTAACTGTTTCTTGAAATGTCCTATCAAGGATAAGGTTTACCCTTTCCCTCATACAGACCTTTTCTGATGCCTTATGAGCAGACGACTTTTGAAAACATTGCGGCAAAAGAAGAAATTGCTCATAATGAGCAATTTCTGCATTTGCCACAATGTTTTCAGATATATTTAAAAATTATACTTTCATTAATAGAGATTTTGAATATATTTTGCAATACGTTTACAAAGTCGTCTGCTGCAGATTTGTTGTATGTCAGAAAGGGTTAACACTTTCACACTTACAGACAATCGAATTTTGAAAACACTGGCAAAGCGAGAAATTTATAAAAATGAGCATTTTTTTTCCTTTAGCCACATCACATTATTCATTAACTATATATATTCACATAGATTTCCCATAGTTTTGCCTTTGTGTTTTCCAAGTGCTCTGGTGCAGACTAATTGTATGTGGGAAAGGGTTAAAGTTTGACACCACATCAACCTCAGCAGGTGTCATATAATCTTACACTCAAATCTTCTGAACCATGGTAAAAAAGACCATCTCTTTACAAAAAAATGCAAATTTCCTTCATGATAGATACTATCACATAAGCTACAACACAGGGTTACCAGAAATTCTGCAATGGCCAAGTGGTAAGCATCCGGGATTTTGAATAGGACGTCCTGGGATCGATCCCCAGTTGAGGCGGTAATTTTAGAGTACCCTTGGGTAAGGCACATTTCCTAGCCTAGTGCTATTTTGTTTATCGCCGTGATATAACTCATTGGATGTTTCAAATGGCATAAAACCCCAATAAAACAGTGAAGCCAATGTTGGAATAAGGACCATGCATACTCAGCAAGGAGTTTAACCCTTTCCCTCATATAGACGCTTTCTGATGCCTCTGCACCAGACAGCTTTTTGAAAACATGGTGACAAAAGAAGAAATTGCTCAAAACAAGCAATTTCTCCTTTTGTCACCATGTTTTCAACTCTATTAAATTATTGTACTTTCATTAGAAGGGAGTTTTCAATTTTTTCCGTCCGTCCTGTTATATTTGCGCACAATATTTTGCATGTATAATAAAAATAAAATAGTTTAAAGACTCATCTGCACTGAAAACATCTATATCTGCATTATTTTAAGTTAACCTCAAAATTTAATTACTGTAGTGGCGTTAGAATGTATCTGTATCAGGTAAATGGTTAAAGTTTATGACTGATGCTGTATATATATGAACATCTTTTGATGCATTAAAGCCTTATTCAGATGTATTGATTATTTTATTGAGAGTTAATCTGGATGGTTTGACAGGTAAGAGATATAAACTTTTTCTTCTTTTTGCTTATTCACAATTTGATTTGACCCATTCACTCATACATAGGACTTTTGAAGCCTTTGCAGCTGTTGCCTTTGTAGGAAATGGAGAAATTGTTTGATTGAAACATTGTTTGCTCGGATGAGCATTTTTCCATTAAGTAATCATATATCTTTGAGATATTCCATATTATGCTAAAATTCTTTTTATGTCTTCTGCTGTTGATTTTCTGTATGTGTTGGAAAGCAACAAATCTCAGACGACTTTGAAAACCTATATACAACAAGAGGGCCAAGATGGCCCTAAATCGATCACCTAATTGGTAGTAAATTAGTAGCAAATATTTAACTGCAAATATCTGGGAAAATTTTATCAAGGATTGCAAATGAAACTGCAAGGAGTGGACACTTCTCAAGAAACAGCTTATCAGTAAAGGCCATTTATATCTTGAAATCTAACAAGAACTTCAATAAGAATGGAATTATAAAGTTTTTGTCATTTTGCACCTTTCCTGATGCCGCCTTGCTGCCCTGTTTTTCAACGAAATCAATATGGCTTCAACAGTTTATTTAGAGTGTCACTTATATAAAGGAACATTTCTACCAAATTATCTTGCAATCGCACAAGCAGATTATGGAGGAAAAGGATTTTAAAATGTGGGTATTTTTCTCACTTTCTGATGCCGCAGCAACCAAAGTTCTCAATGGAATTTAAATCTTTGAACAATTTTGAAAGAGGACCACCAAAGGAACATTCCTGTGATGTTTGTGGAAATTGGTCTATTGGAATGGTAGGAGTTGGTTGTCATTTGTAGCTAAAAGTTCAATTTACCCCTTTCGTGATGACGCCTGGTTGATATGATTGTGTAACCAATCAAAACGGCTTAAACAAATTAAATAGAGGATCATTACAGTAAGATTCGTATTATATTTTCTTAAAATCAGACAAACACTTTCATAAAAATGTAATTTTCAAATTTTGTCATTTTGCCCCTTTTCTGATGCCGCCTGACTGCCATGTTTTTTGACCAATCAGTATGGCTTGAACAATTTTTATAGAGGGTCACCCAAGAAACATTTCTACCAAATTATATTTGAATCTGACAGGCAGATTCGGAGGAGAAGATTTTTAAAGTTTGGACATTTTGTCCCCTTTCTGATGCCGCAGCAACCAAAGTTCTCAATGGAATTTAAATCTTTGAACAAATTTGAAAGAAGACCACCAAAGGAACATTCCTGTGATGTTTTGTGGAAATTGGTCTATTGGAATGGTAGAAGTTGGTTGTCATTTGTAGCTAAAAGTTCAATTTACCCCTTTTGTGATGACGCCTGGTTGCTATGACTGTGTAACCAATCAAAACGGCTTTAAAAAATTAAATAGAGGATCATTAAAGTAAGATTCATATTATATTTTCTTAAAATCAGACAAACACTTTCATAAAAATGGAATTTTCAAATTTTGTCATTTTGCCCCTTTTCTGATGCCGCCTGACTGCCATGTTTTTCGACCAATCAGTATGACTTGAACAATTTTTATGGAGGATCACCCAAGGAACATTTCTACCAAATAATATTTGAATCTGACAGGCAGATTCGGAGGAGAAGATTTTTAAAGTTTGGACATTTTGTCCCCTTTCTGATGCCGCAGCAACCAAAGTTCTCAATGGAATTTAAATCTTTGAACAATTTTGAAAGAGGACCACCAAAGGAACATTCCTGTGGTGTTTGGTGGAAATTGTTCTTGCGGTTCAGGAGGAGATGATGTTTAAAGCTAAAAGTTAACGCCGGACGGACGACAGACGACGGACAAAAAGTGATCAGAATAACTCACCTTGAGCCTTCGGCTCTAGGTGATCTAAAAACATGAAAAATCTCCGTAAATGAGGATTAAAGTATTAAAAAGAGTTGAAAACATTGTGGCAAAAGGAGAAATTGCTTGTTTTGAGCAATTTCCTCTTTTGCCACAATGTTTTTTAAAAGTTGTCTGCTGCAGATGCGTCAAAATGTGTCTACAAGTGGGAAAAGGTTGTGAGAGCAATTTTCATTCGAAGAAAGAATCCTTTCACCTGAAGAGAATGTTTGATATCTACGGTATACAACAGAAGACCTCTGTTAACATAGTGGAAAAAGGTGACATTGCTTGAAAAAAGTCATACATGTGATATCATCCTGGATGTCCGGGATTGTCCTGAAATAATATCTCAGTCGGAGAGGGACGCATGTTTGTCCCAGAAAGTCTTAACAAACGGAAAAAAAATAAAATTTGGTATGCTGGTATTGACACGCTCCACACAGTAAACATAGCATGTTAACACTAATCCGTTAATTGGTATGTGTCAATGTGGTCATCGCCAATCATCCGATAATTTATTGAGTGGGCTATTGTTGTGTTTAACGAGTCGGGGAGCGTACTGGTATACCAGCTGCAAAGGCGTCATAAGTAAGTGTCTGTATCAGGAAAAGGGTTAAATAATCAATTAAATAACATTTTTTTATGTCCAGTTTTGAGGACCAAAGATGTCCTATGCGTTGTTAGATGATGACATTGATCAGCTCTGTTCAGCTATGACCACCGGCGATATCCACGATATCAGACTGCTGATAGGCGCAGGAGTTAACGTTGACTCGGCAAATGCTGTAAGTCTCAGTTACTTTTGTCATTATACACATTACAATAGACAACTTTGTAGCATATGACTGTAAAAATCTTTGTGGAAAAAGGAGAAATAACTCAAAATTTAGCAATCTCTCCTTTTAAAATAATGTATTCAACGTTAATTTTTCGAATATAATGTCTTCAATTGCAACACAGATGTCTCTAAAACTGTCACATAAAGACAACCATTCTTGTATTTACTATTTACCCAACATAAATATGAGGTTAAAACTATTCACGAAATACAGGTTTCCATGTGTAACCCTTTCCCACATACAAGATATTTTGCAGCCAACGACCAACAAACATATAGAAACATTTTTTAAGTGAGAGTATAATTAGTAAACTAAGAGTTGCAAACATTGAGGCAAATGGAGAAATTGCCCATTATAAGAGCAATTTCTCCATTCGCCACAACGTTTTCATTTCTTCTTTTGCCACCATGTTTTTGCAATCTATTTCATTCATTATACTTTTATTTATAGAGATTTTTTAAGTTCTGCTAAGATGTTTACAAAGTCATCTGCTGCAGTTTTGTTGTATGCTGAAAAGAGTTAACCCTTTCCCTAATACGACAATTCTGCAGCAGACGACTTTAAACATATTTTGTCGAAAAATGGAAAATCTCTGTAATTCAATGGATAACCTATGACTAAAAGTGGAAAACATTGTGGCAAAAGGAGAAATTGCTCGTTTTGAGCAATTTCTTCTTATGTCATTATGTTTTCAAAACGCCGTCTGCTGCAGAGGCGTCGGAAAGCGTCTATATGAGAGAAAGAGTTAATTTTTTACTGATCTCTTTCAGCATGAAGAGACTGCCCTACACATAGCTACTAGTCTAGAAAAGATTGATGTTGTCATTGAACTGCTGAAAGCTGGAGCTGATCCTAACATTCAAAACAAAGTGAGACTTAATTATACCATTCTATGATACAGATGACATTTGGCATTTCTGCAGTAGACACCTTTAAATGCTTTCCCATATACAACAAGGGCACCGCAAAGCGGATGCATCCCCTCGGCTTTCCATTTTCCCATTGAGTTCTCTTGTGATCTAAATATTTAAGTCCAATTTTTGACTTCGATCTTTGACCTATGACCTTGAATCAATAGGCTTCAAAATATTGTCACAAACTAACTGTATGCCAAGTTTGGATAAGATCTGTCAAGGAATGGTCAGTGTAGAGTGGTGACAAGGTTGCCACAGCTGAGATATATTGTAAGTTCAATCAAGTTCAATTTTGGGCATGACCTTTGACCTATGACCTTGAAAACCAATAGGCTTCAAGACATATCATAAACTAACTGTATAATAAGTTTTATTAAGATCGGTCAATGAATGGTCAGTGTAGAGTTGTGACAAGGCTGCCACAGCTGAAAATATTGTAAGTCCAATTTTGAGTTTGACCTTTGACCTATGACCTTGAAAATCAATAGGCTTCAAGATATTATCATAAAGTAACTGTATACCAAGTTTGGTTAAAATCTGTCAAGTAATGGTCAGTGTAGAGTGGTGACAAGGTTGCCACAGCTGAAAATAGTGTAAGTGCAATTTTGGGCTTGACCTTTGACCTATGACCTTGAAAATCAATAGGCTTCAAATATTATCATAAACTAACTGTATAATAAGTTTTATAAAGATCGGTCAAGGAATGGTCAGTGTAGAGTGGTGACAAGGCTGTCACAGCTGAAAATATTGTAAGTCCAATTTTGAGCTTGACCTTTGACCTATGACCTTGAAAATCAATAGGCTTCAAGATATTATCATAAAGTAACTTTATACCAAGTTTTGTTAAAATCCGTCAAGTAATGGTCAGTGTAGAGTGGTGAGAAGGTTGCCACAGCTGAAAATATTGCAAGTCCAATTTTGGGCTTGACCTTTGACCTATGACCTTGAAAATCAATAGGCTTCAAGATATTATCATAAAGTAACTTTATACCAAGTTTTGTTAAAATCCGTCAAGTAATGGTCAGTGTAGAGTGGTGACAAGGTTGCCACAGCTGAAAATATTGCAAGTCCAATTTTGGGCTTGAACTTTGACCTATGACCTTGAAAATCAATAGGCTTCAAGATGTTACCATATACTTACTTTATACCAAGTTTGGTTAAGATCTGTCAAGAAATGGTTAGTGTAGAGTGATGACAAGGTTTGTTACGGACGGAAGGACGGACGGACATACATACGGACGGTCCCGTTACTATATCCCTTTCTCGCTTACTTTGTAACCGAGGGGATAACAAGTCTGCAGCAGAAGACTTTGAATCATTTAGGCAAAAATATGAAATTTCTCCATAAACGAAAGTATAATTGTTGAGTTGACAATATTGTGGCTTTTAAATGAGCAATTTCACCTTTTGCAACAATGTTTGGAAAAGTTGTCTGCTGCAGATGCGTCAAAATGGGTCTGTAAGTGGGAATGGGTTAAAAATAATGTAAGAAATGGAGAAAATGCTAAAATATATTTTTTAAACAAAGGCAACTAAGCAAAATATTTAAGAATTTCTATGAATGAAAGTGTGACTATTGGATAGGGTCGACTCCATTGTTGCATAAGCAGAGCAATTTCTCCTTTTCCCACAATGTTTTGAATGCTGCAAAGTGAAAAGTTAAATTAACCCTTTCCCTCATATAGGCGCTTTCTGATGCCTCTGCAGCAGACGGCTTTTTGAAAACATAGTGACAAAAGAAGAAATTGCTCAGAACGAATTCTAGAAGTCAAGGTGTTAAGGTAGAACAAAAATATATAGTTTGGCATACTTTTTGTTTGTTCCGCATTTAACCCTTTTCCACATTCAATAAATCTAAAACAGACAACTTTTGGAAAAACTTTGGAAAAACTTTATAAAATAATGATCAAACAAGAGCGCTGCGTAGTGAACGACAAGGCTCGTCTGTCTTTTCTTAGTGCAATACTGAAAAATTATTAAAGCCAGAGTTATGTGACTTTGTATAGACATGCATATTGTTCCTAGGAACATGTGTACCAAGTCTTATTTCAAAAAATATTGAATGTTTTTTAAGTTATGGGCAAATTTAATCTTTTTGTATGAATTTGACAGTCAAACAAATCGGCATACCTGAATAATTATTAAAGCTAGTGTTATCTGATATGGTATAGACATGCATATTGTTTCTAGGAACATGTGTACCAAGTTTCATTTGAATATGGGTAATTGTTTTGGAGTTATGAGGTAAGGTTAAAGTTTTGTGATGAGGACGCAGACGACGATGCCAAGGGTAATACAATAACTCAACTTTTTTTTCTTTGAAAAACAGACATGTTAATATATTATGTATAGAATTAATAACAAGAGGGCCATGATGGCCCTTGAATCGCTCACCCGATTTTTTATTTTTTTTCACTTAAGCTATGTAAGCCCCGCCCCCTGGCAGCCATAGTTTCCGACCAATCAACTTGGCCTGAAGGAATCTGATAGAGGGTCACCCTAGGAACATTTCTACAAAATTATTTGAAAATCGGCCAGATACTTTTGGAGGAGAAGATTTTTTAAGTTTTCACTATAGCCATATAATGCAAAATAGCCCTGCCCACTGGCGGCCATGTTTTTTGACCAATCAACATGGCTTGAAGGAATCTGAAAGTGGGTCATCCAAGGAACATTTCTACAAAATTACTTGAAAATCGGGCTGACACTTTTGGAGGAGAAGATTTTTTAAGTTTGCACTATAGCCATATAAGGCAAAATAGCCCCGCCCCCCTGGCGGCCGTGATTTCGACCAATCAACATGGCTTGAAGGAATCTGGTAGAGGGTCATCCAAGGAACATTTCTACAAAATTATTTGAAAATCTGCCAAGCAGTTTGGGAGATGAAGAATTTTGAAGTTTTTTTCGTTTCGTTGCCATGGAAACCAGAATTCTGCATGGATCCCAAAAATTTGAAGGAATTCTGGTGAGGTCATTGAGAGGATGCTTTCTGTGAAGTTTCATCCCAATTGACCCACTGGTTACTGAGGAGAAGATGTTGAAGATTTTTTAAGTTTTCACTTTGGCCATATAAGGCAAAATAGCCCCTGCCCCCTGGCGGCCATGTTTCTCGACCAATCAACAGTGCTTGAAGGAATCTGATAGAGGGTCTCCCAAGGAACATTTCTACAAAATTATTTGAAAATCAGCCTGACACTTATGGAGGAGAAGATTTTTTTAAGTTTGCACTATAGCCATAAAAGGCAAAATAGCCCCGCCCCCTGGCGGCCATGTTTTTTTACCAATCGACATGGCTTGAATGAATCTGATAGAGGATCACCCAAGGAACATTTCTACAAAATTATTTGAAAATCGGCCTGACACTTCTGGTGGAGAAGATTTTTTAAGTTTGCACTATAGCCATATAAGGCAAAATAGCCCGCCCCCCCTGGCGGCCATGTTTTTCGACCAATCAACATGGCTTGAAGGAATCTGATAGAGGGTCACCCAAAGAACATTTCTACAAAATTATTTGAAAATCGGCCTTACACTTTCGGAGGAGATGATTTTTTAAGTTTTCACTATAGCCATATAAGGCAAAATAGCCCCGCCCCCCCTGGCGGCCATGTTTTTCGACCAATTAACACGGTTTGAAGGAATCTGATAGAGGGTCACCCAAAGAACATTTCTACAAAATTATTTGAAAATCAGCCTTACACTTTCGGAGGAGAAGATTTTTTAAGTTTTCACTATAGCCATATAAGGCAAAATAGCCCCGCCCCCCCTGGCGGCCATGTTTTTCGACCAATCAACACGGTTTGAAGGAATCTGATAGAGGGTCATCCAAGGAACATTTCTACAAAATTATTTGAAAATCTGCCAAGCAGTTTGGGAGAAGAAGAATTTTGAAGTTTTTTTCGTTTCGTTGCCATGGAAACCAGAATTTTGCATGGATCCCAAAAATTTGAAGGAATTCTGGTGAGGTCATTGAGAGGATACTTTCTGTGAAGTTTCATCCAAATTGACCCACTGGTTACTGAGGAGAAGAAGTTGACGCACGACGCACGACGCACGACGCACGACGGACGCCGGACAAAAGGCGATCACAATAACTCACCTTGAGCAAAGCTCAGGTGAGCTAAAAATGAGGCTAAAGGAGAATTTGCTCATGAGCAATTTCTACTTTTGTCACAAATTTTTTCAAACATCTTCAACTGCAGATGCCTGAACAAATTCTTACATTGTAGAATGGCCAAACAGCCCTACATCTCGCAGCAGCCCATGGATATGAAAAACTAGTGGCCCTACTCCTGGCAGCTAAGGCAGACATTGACATGCAAACATTTGTAAGTCAACATTTTCCCACATACAACAAACCTGCAGCAGGTGACTTTGAAAGCATGTAAGAAAAAACACAGAAAATCTGTATAAATGAAGGTATAATTACTGAAAAGAGTTAAAAACATTGAGAATAATTGAGAAATTGCTTGTTTTGAGCAATTTCTCCTTCAGTCACAATGTTTTCAAAAGTTGTCTGCTGCAGTCATCAGAAAGCTTCTATATATTGAAAACGGTTACCCAATTTTGTCTCCTTATCTCAAAGTCAAATGTATTCCAACAAGGCGCCATGATGTTTCAGATTCACTCACCTCTGTTTTATCAATCTTACCTGATATTTTATGACTAATATCAATTGATTGATTGATTAAGGTTTTAACCCTTTCCCTCATACCACAATTCTGCAGCAGAAGACTTTGAACTTATTTTGACAAAAATTAGAAAATCTCTTTAATTGAATGGATTACCTATGACAAAAAGTGGAAAACATTGTGGCAAAAGGAGAAATTGCATGTTTTGTGCAATTTCTTCTTTTGTCACTATGTTTTCAAAATGCCGTCTGCTGCAGAGGCGTCAGAGAGCGACTATATGAGCGAAAGGGTTAACACCACTTTTCAAAAAAAAATCAGTCATATCATAGTGGCCAGTTCAACTACCCATGTCTTTCCTGACTTTCTAACACAAGAACTCCACACAGCAGTCTTTCAAAGCAACTGGCTGCTTTTCCACATACACTGTTAGCCCATTGGTGGAAGACGAATGGAGCTTGTCACATTGGCTGTGCTGGAGTTCAAACTCAAAACTCCTGGATTGACAGCCCGTCTCCCTGCCAACTGACCAAAATCCAATAAGACTTGATACAAAACATCAGAACTTTAAAAAGTGCATGGGAAAAGGTACAAGATGGCTTTTGTGTACAGAATTGATCAAGTTCAGCTTGTGCATCTGCAAAATCTGATAATGATCTATATTGTTTACATATTACTTCCACATGCTTGTAATAAGATTCGGTCAACTTTTGTAGACTGATAAGACTGAGCATGTGAACAAGATGATCTGACGCCGTATGCAGCAGAGGACTCCTAAATCAGGATCAAATTAACCCTTTCCCTCATATGACAATTCTGCAGCAGATGACTTTGAACCTATTTTATCAAAAAGTAAAAAATCTCTATAATTGAATGGATGACCTATGACTAAAAGTGGAAAACATTGTGGCAAAAGGAGAAATTGCTCGTTTTGAGCAATTTCTTCTTTAGTCACTATGTTTTCAAAAAGCTGTCTGCAGAGACATCAGAAAGCGTCTATATGAGGGAAAGGGTTAACACTGTTTTGAGCAATTTCTCCTTTTGTTACGATGTTTTCAAAAGTCGTCTTCTGCAAATGTGTCAATTTTTTTTTTACAGTATACTGAGATGACAGCTCTCCATCTTGCCTGTCAAAATGGACATACGAATGTGGTAGACCTTCTGATACAGAACGGAGCGGATACATCCATACTAGATGCTGTATGTGAAGTCCTTTTCATTTTGTTTATCCCTTTTCCACATACAACAAATTTGCAGCAGACAACTTTGAAAACGTCTAGGCAAAAGCAAAGAAAATCCCTTTAAATGAAAAAACAATAATTTGATGGACTTGAAAACATGCTGAAAAAAGAAGAAAATGCTTGTTTTGAGCAATGTCTTCTTTTGTCGCCATGTTTTCAAAAATCCGTCTGCTGCAGAAGCGTCAGAAAGTGTATATATGTAGGAAAGGGTTATGAGCTGTTTCTACACATATTTTTTTAAAGAAAACATGAACAAAATAGACACAATTTTATGATAGTAAACAGTTTAATTGAGTGATAACTTCTATTAAGGAAGATAATTTTCTTTAACTGTGTACTTGTTAGCCAGATATTTTGGCAGAAAGTTGACGAAAAGGTTACCAACAGAAGCCATTAATATTTATGATGTTATGATGTCAACTGCTGAATAAGACAGATGTTTAACACTTTAAAAAAGGGAATTTGATGGTTGGGGCTTATTGAGGTTTTAACATCACACATTAAATAGAGAATACAGCTAAACAAGAAAAACACATATATTTATTTTCAGATTTATCAGCCAGCAAAATTCTATGCTGAATATCCAGAAATCAGAAAGCTTCTGAAAGACCATGAAGAAAAGCTTGCTTCAGAAAAGCAGGAAGACATTGAGAAAGATATGCAAATGAGGCGGGAATTAAAATGGGAAAGACCGCCCCCGCCCTACAAATCATCCGTCCATCATAAAAAAAGGTTTAGTGACAACCACAGAAAGCATATGGAAATGAATGTGTTTGACAGACTGACAAAAAGAAAATCGCAAACAAAATAAGGCCCTTAACCCTTTCCCACATATGGGCTTTTGGACGCCTCAGCAGCAGACGACTATTGGAAACAGTGTGGCAAAAGGTGAAATTGCTCATCATGAGCAATTTCACCTTTTGCCACAATGTTTTTAACTCTACTCATTGATACAACTTTCATTCATATGACCATATTTTTAACCAGATGTTTTTAAAGTTGTCTGCTGCAGATTTGTTGTATGTTTGAAAGGGGAAGGGTTAATAATAAACTTTTCCTGATAGAGCATGACAGAGCATGACTTCTGATGTACAGTCAAACTTATGTTAGCAGTCACCTCCGTTTAACCTTTCTATTATACAACAAGTCTGCAGCAGACAACTTTGAAAATATCAACTCATTCCTGTGTGACTGCATAAGACAAGTACAAACTGTTTTTGCAGCAGACAGCTTTTGAAAAGATTGTGGAAAAAAATAAGACCAGCAATATCTTTTTCTATAATTTTTCTAGGGTTCAGTTTTTCACTCAAATATTTGCAATGCATATAATAACTGCATATGACGCTTATAAAATGCTTTAACTATATAATAGGTAATTGGTTTTTTTTATGAATTCACCCTTTCAGGCATGCAAACACAGTTTGACTTCTCTACAGGTGAAAACTTGTGGCATAAGCACTATTTACTTTTACTACAAATAAAAAAATATTCAGCAGACAACTTTAAAAACATCTAGAGAAAATGATGGAAGATCTCTATTAACAAAAGTTTGATTATTGCTACAATGTTTTCAAAAGTCGTCTGCAACAGATGCATCAGTCTTCATGTGAGAAAGGGATTATCTGATTTAGAAAACATTGTGGCAAATGAGGAAATTGCTCAATATGAGCAATTTCTCCTTTTTGCCACAGTGTTTTCAACCCTTTTCATTGCCTAGATGTTTTCTGCTATCTGCTGAAGATTTGTTGTAAGAGGGAAAGGGTTAACAATAATTTTTGTCATAATGATCCAGAAGTAGTTTGACCACTCCATGGCTCTAATTCAAGACCTCTGGAGAATCCCTGTTACTGACTGAGCTAACAGGACTCATAGTGTTTACCATTTCCCACATACAACAAATTTGCAGCAGCCAACTTTGAAACCATGTCAGCAAAAATAGGGAATATATCTCTATAACTAATAGTTCAATTATTGAATAGAGGTGAACACATTATGGCAAAAGGAGAAACTGCTCATTATAAGGACTGACAGTGTTATGCATTTCCCACATACAACAAATTTGCAGCAGACGATTTTGAAATCATGAAAGCCAAAATAGGGAATATCTCTATTACTATTAGTTCAATTATTGAATCAAGTTAAAAGCATTGTGGCAAAAGGAGAAATTGCTCATTATAAGGACTCAAGGTGTTATCGTTTCCTACATACCACACATTTGCAGCAGATGAAATCATGTATGCAAAAATAGGTAATATCTAATTCAACAAATAGTTCAATTATTGAATAGAGTTGAAAACATTGTGGCAAAAGCAGAAATTGCTCTTTATAAGGACTTACAGTGTTAACCTTTTCCCACATAGATCTACAACAAATTTGCATCAAATGATTTTGAAATCATATCAGCAACAAGAGGGCCAAGATGGCCCTAAATCAATCACCTAATTGATAGTAAATTAGTAGCAAATATTTAACTGCAAATATCTGGAAAATTTTATCAGGGAGTGCAAATGAAACTGAAAGGAGTGGACACTTCTCAAGAAACAGCTTATCAGTAAAGGCCATTTATATCTTGAAATCTAACAAGAACTTTAATAAGAATGGAATTATAAAGTTTTTGTCATTTTGCACCTTTCCTGATGTCGCCTTGCTGCCCTGTTTTTCAACGAAATCAATATGGCTTCAACAGTTTATTTAGAGGGTCACTTAAGGAACATTTCTACCAAATTATCTTGCAATCGCACAAGTAGATTATGGAGGAAAAGGATTTTAAAATTTGGGTATTTTTCTCACTTTCTGATGCCGCAGCAACCAAAGTTCTCAATGGAATTTAAATCTTTGAACAATTTTGAAAGAGGACCACCAAAGGAACATTCTTGTGATGTTTTGTGGAAATTGGTATATTGGAATGGTAGGAGTTGGTTGTCATTTGTAGCTAAAAGTTCAATTTACCCTTTTTGTGATGACGCCTGGTTGATATGATTGTGTAACCAATCAAAACGGCTTAAACAAATTAAATAGAGGATCATTACAGTAAGATTCGTATTATATTTTCTTAAAATCAGACAAACACTTTCATAAAAATGGAATTTTCAAATTTTGTCATTTTGCCCCTTTTCTGATGCCGCCTGACTGCCATGTTTTTCGACCAATCAGTATGGCTTGAACAATTTTTATAGAGCGTCACCCAAGGAACATTTCTACCCAATTATATTTGAATCTGACAGGCAGATTCGGAGGAGAAGATTTTTAAAGTTCTCAATGGAATTTAAATCTTTGAACAACTTTGAAAGAGGCCAACCAGAGGAACAGTCCTGTGATGTTTCACGGAAATTGTCCTTGGAGTTTGGGAGGAGATGATGTTTAAAGCTAAAAGTTAACGCCGGCCGGACGCCGGACGACGGACAAAAAGTGATCAGAAAAGCTCACCTTGAGCCTTCGGCTCAGGTGATCTAAAAATAGGGAATATCTAATACAACTAATAGCTAAATTATTGATTAGAATTGAAAACATCCTGGCAAAAGGAGAAATAGGTTTTTGCAGAAGGCATCAGAAAGCGTCTGTATTAGGGAAAGGGGTAAACCGAAAAGGGTATAAATACTCACCACACCGTTCAATTCATAGAGATCTTTGTTTTTCTTTATTTTATCCGACAATTTTTTTTGTAACTCGATTAAAGCAACATTTTCCTCCTCCGATGTAATCTGGCTGAGAATTCTGGGTATTGGGGGCGGAGGTAACGGTGCTAGAAAAGCTCCAGTTCCCGTCTGTAACAAAGATGTAAAATAATATTTATGTCTCCGAAGAACTACTGAAAGCGGTAAAAAAGATATACAATAATATTTATGTCATGCGGAGAACTGCTGACAGAGGTAACAAAGATATAAAATAATATTTATGTAATCCGGAGAATTGCTAACAGAGGATATAATATAACTGGTACATAAACATTTCTTTGGTGACCTCATATCATTTTAAAGCAGAGAATACTTAAATAATTAAATATCTCATCAAAATTGACTAGGCCTTTTGTCTGCCCGAACTGTGCTACCAGTTTAGATTGTTTGATTGATTGATTGCGGTTTAATGCCGTTTTCAACAATGTTTCAATCATATCACGGCAACCAGTTCAACTACTCATGCGTTTCATGGTTTTCCCACACCATTACACCACACAACATACCTTCCAAGCAACTGGCTGCTTTTCCACATAGACTGTTAAACAGCCCATTGGTGAAAGACAAATGATGCAGGTCACAATGACTTTTGTCAAACCTCGGCTACAAGTTTAGAGCAAGGCAAGCCATCAAATCCATGTCATCTGACAAGGATCAACACAACATGTTTATCCTGATATTCCTAGAATTGGCTATGGACTATTCCCAATGCAAAGCTGTACAAGCCCATTTAATAATTTAGCATTGCAAGGATAACTTAAAAACAATCATAACACTTCATAGAAGTGGTCCCTTTTATTACAGATAAAACTAGAACTATCACTGTAGATGATAAATACCCACTAAAAAGCACCTTGACCTACATCATAACTTAATAAGTAAAAGGGCCATAACTCTGTAAGATAACATGCAATTGTAACCCCTTTAGGATAGGCACATCTCCTCTTGGTATAGAAGCTTCGTGTAAAATGTTATTGAATTCCACCCAGTGGTTTGTAAAAAATAGGCCGGACAAAATATGGCTTCTGACCGAACGACCGACAGACAGCCCAACACAGTGACTCCTATATACCCCCTCTTCTTTGAAGAGAGTATAATTACTTCTGAGGCAAATAAGATTCCTCACTATAAGTAATTGCTCCTTTTGCATATTTGGAAAAAAACAATGTTGCAAAGGGAAAATTTCTCATGATGAGCAATTATTCCTTTTGCCACATGATTTTGGCTCTATTTAACATACTTTCATTAATCTTGAGTTTTCGTATTTTAGCCAGGATGTTTTCTGAGTCATCTGCTGCAGATTTGTTGTATGTAGGAAAGTGTTAAAATTTCACTCAAACTTACTGCAATAGCAATCAGCATATTCTCACCAACCACTATCTGGACTTTCAAACCAAAAAGGCCGTTCATACTTCTTATCTGAAAACATAAAATATGTACAAATAGTGTAAATGTTCTTCTTTGAATTCCTATATTTTCTTTTTCAGAGACATTTGGGTTCTTATAAAATAAACGTTACAAAAGGATTGACCCTTTTACAACTTGCAAGATGCATTTTGCAATGTCTGTAAAGTGATGACTTTATAAAACATTGTGGGGAATGGAGAAACTGCTCATAACAAACAATTTCCTCCTTTCCGTAACTGTTTTCAACTCTATTTTAAAATAGTACTTTCATTGAAGATGAAAGGCACTAGTCACAATGACTTCTGTCAATCATCGGCAAAAAATGATTGATTGATTTGGGTTTATCGCTGTTTTCAACAATTTCTCAGTCATTTCATGACAGCCAGTTCACCAACTCATGTGTTTCATGGCTTTCTCACACCAGTAGTCATCACAACAAACTTTCAAAGCAACTGGCTGCTTTCCACATAAAATGTCACCCCATTGGTGGAAGACGAATGACGCTTGTCACAGTGACTTTTGTCAAATTTCCGACAGAATGTTGGCTGAGCTGCGGTTCGAACTTACAACCCCTGGATTGACAGCCCGCGTCACTACGGGCTCGGATGGAAAAAATGAATGGTGAGCCAGAGGTCAAATTCATGACCCCTGGCTTCATGGCCCTTGTTGATGCTTTACAGAGAGTCCTAATACACATGCTAGGAGCACAACTATACATGGGGATCAACAGAACTCATTTAACACTTTCCTACATACAACAAATCTGCATCAGATAAATTTGATGTAAAAACGTCAAAAAATTATCTTAATGAAAGTGTAATTATTGAATAGAGTTGAAAACATTGTGACAAATCATTTTGTTTTGCCACAAGGCTTTCACATTTTGACACACATACAGCAGGCAACTTTTATAAATAGATTAGCAATTTCTCATTTTGCCACGATGTTTACAACTCTATTCAATAATCATACTTTTGTATTATAGAGAATTTCCAAATATATGACTAGACATTTTTAAAGTCATTTGCTGCTGGTTTATTGTATGAGAGAAAAAGGTAAACAACCTTATATCCAATACTTTTGGGAGTATGCAATGGACAAAATGCTTGAAGAGCAGGATGGATGGTAAGATCAAAAGACAGAGAAGAGTGATTTTTATGTACCCTTTCCCACATACAACAAATCTGCAGCAGACGAATTGAAAACAACTAGGCAAAACTATGGTAAACTTTTATAAACTAGAAATATCACTGAAGGTGATGAATACCCCCAGCTGGTGCCTGACAATATACATATGTATGAGAAATTCAAGGGGCCATAACTCATTTAAAAATAATTCCAGTGCAACACGCCGACAATATGCACAACTAGGCTTGGTATCAATCATTCTTGTGAAGTTATATTGAATTCTGACCAAGGGTTGTTAAGAAATAGTGTTCACAAGAAATGTCCACAGACCAACGGACCGACAAACCGACCGACAAGCGTGACTCCTATATAGCCCCCATATACGATGTATCTGGGGGTATAATGAAAGCTTAATTATTGAATTGAGCTGAAAACATTGTGGCAAAAGGATAAATTGCTCATTATGAGCAATTTATCCCTTTGCCACAAAGTTTTCAAAAGTCTTCTGCTGCTGAGGTGTCAGAAAGTATCTGTATGTGGAAAAGGTTTACAGGGTTAATTAAACCTACCTTTAACTTGTTAACCAGCTGATTATGTAGTTCATATTCCATGAAAGGTAATGTCTGAAACAAAAGTGAAAGAATTGGTTTGTTTGATTGAGTTAAACGTCATTTTCAAACTTCTTTTTCAGCTATATAACTTCCCTCATTTCACCAAACTATTTGTTTCTTGGCTTTCTCAAAACAGTATAGGATGCAGCACTCTTTCTAAATCTCATTAAAATCAGACCAAAATACTTCGCTGTACGTATATTGAATCTGTCTACCCCGCATAAAGTGTCGTCTTGAATTGACTTAATACACTTAAATACTGAGCATGTGCCATGTTTTTATGTCCATTGTAATCGCACGATACATTAAACACCCATGCTATACAATCGGATTCTCAACAATCACCAATTCTCTTTATCGTTTATTTATATGGGTCATCTTACCGGTTTTATACCGAAATATTTGGTAAGCGGCAATTTGATTGGCTGACACAAAGGTCAATCTGAGACGACCTGTATCTATATACGAGCTAGCGAAGTTTAGGTCTGGTTTTAATGAGATTGAACTCTTCCTGTACAACTGGATACTTTCCCATATAGACATCCGTCCATTAGTGGAAGCTAGGACACAATGACTTTTGTCAATCAGGAAAGAATGTTGGCCCAGTCTGCAAGTTTTGTAACAGCACAGGCACACATCAATATACTTGAAGTACTCAGAAGGACATGTTCCAGTTGGCAAAATACTTATTTGCACATTTTATAAATTATAAAGGAGTGATGGAAGGACAGCAGAAGGTAACACTATATGACCCCCAACAAGTTTAGAATGGTTAACGCTTCAGGTTGACTAGACGGATCATATCATGTCATCTACATGAAGATTACATATTTTCTTTTCTCACATCAGACTTATCTTCGAAACTTCAGGTAAAACAACATTGAAAATCTCTATAAATAGAAATTTAATATGTACATTGAGACGAAAATATTGTGGCAAAAGGAGGAATTGGTCATGATGCAGCTGGGTCAAAATGAGTCAGCAAGCGAGAAACATCTGGGCAAAAATATAGAAATTTTTCGAAATGATAGTATTATCATCAAATAAATTTAAAAACGTTGTTGCAAAAGAGATATTGCACATGATAAGGAGAAAGTTCTACCATTGCCTCAATGTTTTCAAAAGTCCTCTGCTGCAGATGTGTCATAATGCATCTATTTGTGGGAAAGGGTTAAGATATACAACAAGAGGGCCATGATGGCCCTGGAATCGCTCACCTGATTTTTTTTTTTTCACTTTAGCTATATAAGCCCCGCCCCCTGGCGGCCATAGTTTCCGACCAATCAACTTGGCTTGAAGGAATCTGATAGAGGGTCACCCTAGGAACATTCCTACAAAATTATTTGAAAATCGGCCCGACACTTTTGGAGAAGAAGATTTTTTTAAGTTTTCACAATAGCCATATAAGGCAAAATAGACCCGCCCTCCCCTGGCGTCCATGTTTTTTTACCAATCAACATGGCTTGAAGGAATTTGATAGAGGGTCATCAAAGGAACATTTCTACAAAATTATTTGAAAATCGGCCTGACACATTCGGAGGAGAAGATTTTTTAAGTTTTCACTATAGCCATATAAGGCAAAATAGCCCCGCCCCCTGGCGGCCATGTTTTTTGACCAATCAACATGGCTTGAAGGAATCTGATAGAGGGTCATCCAATGAGCATTTCTACAAAATTATTTGAAAATCTGCCAACCAGTTTGGGAGAAGAAGATTTTTTAAGTTTTCACTATAGCCATATAAGGCAAAATAGCCCCGCCCCCCCCTGGCGGCCATGTTTTTCGACAAATCAACATGGCTTGAAGGAATCTGACAGAGGATCATCCAAGGAACATTTCTACAAAATTATTTGCAAATCTGCCAACCAGTTTGGGAGAAGAAGAATTTTCAAGTTTTCTTCATTTCGTTGCCATGGAAACCAGAATTATGCATGGATCCCAAAAATTTGAAGGAAATCTGGTGAGGTCATTGAGAGGATGCTTTCTGTGAAGTTTCATCCCAATTGACCCACTAGTTACTGAGGAGAAGAAGTTGACGCACGACGCACGACGGACGACGGACGACGGACGATGGACGCCGGACAAAAGGCGATCACAATAACTCACCTTGAGCAAAGCTCAGGTGAGCTAAAAACACTTACATCACTGATTTCTTTAGCATTTACTTCAGCTTTATTATCTGCCTTGGCTCTACATACTCTGTAATAATTTTTTGGGTTGCATTTATTAACCATGACTGAATAATTATTAAAGCCAGAGTTATGTCACTTGGTAAAGACATGCATTTTGTTCCTAGGAACATGTGTACTCGATTTCATTTAGAGTTATGAGGTAAGGTTAAAGTTTTATGATGATGCAGATACAGACGATGATGCCAAGGATAACACAATACCCAAATTATTTTCTTTAAAAAAAAACAAGCAAAAAAGGCCGAGTTTTTAAGCATATAGAAAAAATGTATATTTATTTTTTATGTTCATTGTTTTATCATTTCAAACAAATCATGTTTCCAAGATAACTTTTTTCTTTTTTTGAGATGTCTGCTTTAAAATACATCCGAAAAAAGAAGAAATTGCTCAAAATGAGCAAGTTCCCATTTTCGCACAATGTTAGAATGTCTGTAGTGTATCCAATTTACACTTCACATATTACAGATGTTAACACAGATGACTCCACAAATATCAAATCATGTAAAATGAGTGTAAGTTAATAATTTAGAAAATAGAATTTTGCTAATATTGCTTAATTTATGAAAAATATAATAATGGGCAAAAGTAGTGAATCTAGTGAATTATGACAATTCTATCCATTGAAACCTGTTGTGAGCTAGTTGGTATGGCAACCAAAGTCCATGGCAAGAAACTTTAGTAATTTTTGGTTTCTGTCAACAAGTTTTGAAGTTTGAAAAAAAATCTGTGGCAAAGCTTGTCAAACTTTGTAAACACTTTCCCACATACAAGAAATTTACAGCAGACGTTTTTGAAGACATATAGGCAAAAATATGAAAAATCTCTGTAAATGAAAGTATAACAAGAGATGTTTGTCAAACATCATGCCTCCCTGAGAGCCATGTTGTCAGGAATATTTGGCCAATTTTTGACCCAATGACCTCAAAATCAATAGGTGTCATCTACTGGTCACCCCCAGTCTCCATGTTAAATTCGAGGGACATGGGTGCAGGCAATGTCGAGTTATCACCCGGACAAGCTTTTTGCGTTCAAGGTCACAGTGACCTTGACCTTTGACCCGATGACCTCGTTATCAGTTTGAGGACCATAGGTCCAGGCATTGTTGAGTTATCACTCGGACAAGCTTTGGTTTACCGACGGACCGACTGACCAACCGACCTACCGACATGTGCAAAGTAATATACCCCCTCTTCTTCGAAGGGGGCATAATAATTGCATAGAGTTGAAAACATTGAGACAAATGGAGAAATTGCTTATTATGAGAAATTTCTCTATTTGTCGAAATTGTTTCAAAAGTTGTCAACACCAGAGGCGTCTGCAATCATCTGTATGAGGAAAAGGGTTAAACAAGAGTTCAAATGCTTAGACAAAGGCTGTAAACAAGTAACTAAAGTATTGCAAGCAATATAGAAGTTCCCTTCCAGTATGGGAACATACCCCCATGATTTTTCAGCTGATGACCTTGAAGTATGACTTTGATTCTAAAGCAACAAAACTTTAGGTTGTGCAAAATATATATAATTCCTTGAACATAAGCTGGTTTTATTAGACATACAACTAGTGAAGCTTTAAAGTCCCTTCATTTCAGAGTAACTTGTACATTATTTCAACCTACCTTGCCTGTATAAACGCTCCTTTCCCCAATGTCTGAATCTCAGCTGGTGGGTTTATTGTGGAAAATAATACATCGGGTACAGTTCTTCGTCTGTAACAACAGTTATAAACCTTTTATCTGATATAGGTGAATTTTTACACCCTACCCTATACAGCCAACAACTTATGAAAACAAGGGTGCTCCACGGAACACTTGTGCTGCCTGCAATTATTTGGATAATAAGTGAGAAAATGGCCAGACAAAAACAATCCACAAAGGGGGATACTTATGAAATTTGAAAATAATACATTTTAAAATATTTGAAAAATAATCCTACTAGAAAAATTGAAACAAGAGGATAACTCCCAAAATAGGTATGTTATGGTTCTTGTGCACTGCACTGCTACAGCTATCTACTCAACAAGCTTGAAGTGGACACATGGAAAACAAATTATAAACGTGACCAAGCTCCTAACATAGACATGCTAAAGTTGTGCTTATGATATTGTTCCATTCTCCTGATCACTAGGTATTAGTGATGCTAGTTTGAAGTAATTCCGCCAAAACAGTAACAACAAAGTAATGACCAATTAAAGCAATGTGTGAGGGACAGCCAGACAGACAGACAGAAGATGGGGAAATGATCCCTGAGCTCTGCCTGTCTACAGGCAGGTGACAAACAAAGGTGAAATTGCTTAAAATGAGAACATTCTTCTTTTTTCTATAAACAAAGGTGAAATTGCTTAAAATGAGAAAATTCTTCTTTTTTCTACAATGCAAAATAAATTGTCCTTCCAACTTTCCAGGTATCACATTTGTTTTCCTTTGATGTTTTCAAATTTGATGACACTTTAAACAAAATATAAGAAAAACAGTTGAAAAACATACTGAAGAATGAAGCTAATTGATTGATTGATTGGGGTTTAACGCCGTTTTTAACAATTTCTTAGTCATATCACGGCGGCCAGTTCACCTACTCATATGTTTCCTGGTTTTCGCACACCAGTACTCCACACAACAATCTTCCCAAGCAACTGGCTGCTTTTCCACATAGACTTAGCCCATTGGTGGAAGACAATTGACGCATGTCGCAATGACTTTTGTCAAACGTCGGAAAGAAAGTTGGCCGAGCCGGGATTCAAACTCACAACCCCTGGATTGACAGCCTGCGTCATTATCGACCGAGCTTCCGGGACTCGACATGTATGAATGAAAGGATGAAGCTAAACACATACTGGTCCAAAATGGCTGTATATACATGGTTTGGAATTATTAATTAGAATATTTCTTGTTTAAGTAACAAAACAAGCAACTTAACCATCGCCCCAAGCAGATACTTTTCTATGCATCTGCAGCAGATGAGGTTTGAAAACAAAGTGGCAAAAAGGAGAAATTGCTCATAATAAATGCCATATTGTTGTCAACTTTATTCAATGATAATTTTTTTTTTTTTTTTTAAGATTTTCAATATTTTTGCCTGAGCGGTTTACTAATTTTGTTGTATGTGGGAAAGAACATAGGATACTTACCTACATATTGCACATTTTGTGATGATGATGGGGAAATGAGCTGATGTTTTTTTATAAGGTATGTGACACAAAGAACAGTCAAATAGAGGACTTCCTTCCTCAGAACTGAAAATGAAAGAAAAAAGAAGAAATTAACCCCCCTTTTTGAAAACATATTGACAAAAGAAGAAATTGCTCAAACCGTGCAATTTCTCATTTTTGCCACAATGTTTTCAACTTTTAGTCATAGGTTATCCATTCAATTGTAGAGATTTTCTATTTTTTGACAAAATATGTTCAAAGTCGTCTGCTGCAGAATTGTCGTATGAGGGAAAGAGTTAATGCAATACACCATAATAATCTATACATGATAGGGAAAAATTTGTAACAAGAGCTGTCCATAAGACAGCATGCTCGACTATTCGGCCATTTGATACTATAGTAAACATTGGTTAATGGTGGCTTGATGGTCCAAAAAGGGAGACACTTGTGTCAAAATCTGATATAGAGTTTTGGGACTAGTCCTGCAAGGTCTTTTGATTATGTCCAATAAGTGTGTGAAGTTTCAAAGCAATAGCATCTGTGGTATGTGAGAAAAAGCCTTTTATCAAAACTTTAACCAAAATGTCTAATTCCAAAAAGGGGCATAATTGTGTCAAAATCTGATATAGAGTTTTGGGACTTGTCCTGTAAGGTCATTTGATGATGTCCAATAAGTGTGTTAAGTTTCAAAGTAATAGCATCTGTCGTTTGTGAGAAAAAGCCTTGCATGCAAAACTTTAACTAAAGTTACAACGCCGACGCTGACGCACAAGTGACTAATAGCTCTTCATATTCTTTGAATAGTCAAGCTAAACATAATTTAATACAATGTGAACTCAGGAGAAGTTACTCTGAAATACAGTGGAACATGAATATCAAGATCAGATAATGGGAAGTCAACAATCTGGTCTAGGTTAACAGGTGGTCCTTATTTGCAGGGTCATTTGTGCAGAAAATAAATAATTGGGAATCTAAATGTCTAGTTGCTTTAGATTGCTATTCTAATGTGGTCTTTAGCACTGGTTCGATTGAATTGCATGCTTTTGTGTTCTTCCCAAGATTTCCTTAATTATAAGTAATTTCTTCAAGTTTCTCCAATTTCTTGGTAGATCTCGGAACATGTTGTCGTTTTAATTAATAGCTCAAAATTATCGGATTGAAATAAAATGCTATAATCATACAAACTGCTAAATTGTAATAATATCTTATTTTTTTTTTAGATCTCTGTATGTGGTAGGTAAATGTTAATTTCAGATACATCTACAAATCCTTACCTTTCGTATCGCATATATCTTTGGGACACCTGGTTGGCTAAATTCACATCTACAAATAATTTGTTCCCATGATCCTTTTCTTTATCGACTGTTAGGTATTTGTCCGTGGTGGCTACTACTTGTTGTGGGCTAGGTTTTACATTGTGGTATTGATCCATATTCAAATTGACCTTGGCTGCTGTACCCATAGCAGACAATACAATTATCTCTTCACTGAAATACATTCAGAATTTGTTTTATCCCTTTCCCTCATATAGATGCTTTCTGTCGCCTCAGCAACAGACGTCTTTTTGAAAACATGGCAACAAAAGAAGAAATTGCTAAAAACGAGCAATTTCTCCTTTTGTCACCATGTTTTTAACTCTATTAAACTATTGTACTTTCATTTGAAGGGAGATTCCAAATTTTTCGGGCATGTTTTCAAAGTCGTCTGCTGCTAATGTGTTGTATGTGGGAAAAGGTTAATACATGCAATATGGAAGTTTATTGAAAAACAATGTATAACTGGTTGAGAACAACCATATTTCACAGTAGAAAATACCTCCCATCGGATACTATCAGAAAAGTCGATGATAGGAAATTACTTAATTTATATTGCAAACTTATTTGTACTATGAATCATCAGAAGAATCATAGTTACTTTCATCAAATAAAACGCTAGTTAAAAAAAATAACATCAAATTCAATTCATATCTGCAATGATATATATAATTTCTGGTAAACCTTGATATTGTTACACCCTCATAGAAAATTTACAGCATTTTGTTTTTATACGAAATTTGAAAATATTTTCGGAAAAAGGAGAAATTGCTTGTGAGCTTGAAATTGAAAAAGCAGAATGATACAGGAGAAGAACCTTTTTTTTTATCTTTTTTTTTAATTTTTCCCACCTTTCTGATGGTGCATCAATCAGAGTTACAAATTTAACTTAATTCTTTAGATTTTCTTTAACCCTTTCCCTCATACGACAATTCTGCAGCAGACGACTTTGAACATATTTTGTCAAAAAATGGAAAATCTCTATAAATGAATGGATAACCTATGACTAAAAGTGGAAAACATTGTAGCAAAAGAAGAAATTGCTAGTTTTGAGCAATTTCTTCTTTTGTCACTTTGGTTTCAAAAAGCCGTCTGCTGCAGAGGCGTCAGAAAATGTCTATATGAGGGAAAAGGTAAGAACTACCAAATGAACATTCCTGTGAAGTTTGGCTGCAATGGTCTAAGACGAGATGTTTAATCCTTTTTCTCATGTAGACACTTTGTGATGCCTCTGAAGCTGACGACTTTGGAAATCATAGTGGCAAATGGAGAAATTGCTCACAATGAGCAATTTCTCCATTTGTCACAATGATTTCAACTCTATTAAGTAATCATACTATCATTTATAGAGATTTTCTATATTTTGGACTTGATCATTTCAAAGTCGTCTGCTGCAGATTTATTGTATGTGGGAAAGGGTTAAAGAAAATGTAAATAATGCCAGATAACACAGAACGACAGACGACTGACAACAGTGGACACAGGGTGATCACAATATCTGTTTCCTTGCTTCCTTACCAAATCGAGGTTTGTTCACTGTATCCAATGACAGCATGACACCCCAGTGCCCGGGCATGAGATCGAAGCTCAGTTCGGATCTCAGTCCACCAGGCATCTCTTGTCTCTGGTTCCTCTGTTGAAGTAAAATCGAACACTTTTATTCCTTTCAGTCACATTTTTAGACATTTGCAGGCAACAGCCATTCAAAACATTGTGGAAAAACGAGAAATTGCTCGTGATGAGCTATTTTACCTTTTGCCACATTTGTTTTATTTTATTCATTCATTACACTTTCATTTAAAGAGAATTTCAACATTTGTACCAATATGTTTTCAAAGTCACCTGCTGCAGATTTGTTGTATGTGGGAAAGGATTAATTCACTAAGGAAATAAATGTTACATGATTGAAATTGCATGATACAACAAACACTCTGTTTTATACAATCTTAACCCTTTCCCTCATACGACAATTCTGCAGCAGACGACTTTGAACGTATTTTGTCAAAACATAGAAAATCTCCATAATTTAATGGATAACCTATGACAAAAAGTGGAAAACATTGTGGCAAAAGGAGAAATTGCACGTTTTGTGCAATTTCTTCTTTTGTCACTATGTTTTCAAAAGAACGTCTGCTGCAGAGGCGTCAGAAAGGGTCTATATGAGGAAAAGGGTTAAAACAGTCACTTGACAATCACCATTTCTCTATCTGGTTTAGTTATTTGGGTTATCTCCCTTTTCTTCCCTAACAATTTTGTAGGCAACCATTTGGTTGGCTGAAACAACCTGTATGAGGTAGTCATCAAATCTATATATACAAGCAAGCGAAGTTAAGGTCTGCTCTTAATGATATTGACTCAAGAAAAATATCTTGAGTCTAAGTTGAGTTTACGAGAATCATGAACATTACAATTACACATGCCAGTGTATAATAAATAAATAATATTGGAATCTGACAAGCAGATTCAGAGGAGAAGATTTTAAAAGTTGGTACATTTTGCTCCCTTTCGGATGCTGCAGCAACAATTTTGAAAGAGGGCCACCAAAGAAATTGGTTGTGGAGGAGATGATGTTTAAAGCTAAAAGTTAACGAGGGACGGATGGACAGACAGACGACGGACAGAGAGTGATCAGAATAGATCACCTTGAGCCTTCGGCTCAGGTGATCTAAAAATAACACTGGATGACTAACCTGGATTATGAATTTTATCCAATAATTTCACAGATTTAGCCGCGACAACACCTCCAATGTGAGCAATGAACCCAGGCGGAAAGGTATCCATCGTGAAAAATGGAAACTCCTGAAAAGAAATAATTACATTATAATCTAAAATTTGTCAGCACTACATTTAAGTTCATAACACTAAAGATAACCACATACAACAAATCAGCAACAGAAGACTTTGAAAACACATAGGCAACATATGAAAGTCTCTATAAAAATAAACTTAAAGTCACTGACAAAAAGTTGAAGACATTGTGGGGAAAGGGGAAATTGCTCATCATGAGCAATTTCACCTTTGGCCACAATGTCTTAAAATGGGTGCTGCAGAAGAATCAAAAAGCAATCGGTTTGGAACCAGCTTGTGAAAAGGTTTGGAATTTCACTACTTACCGCTACAAAAATTGGTTCCCCACTCATTACCTATCTGTACCATAACAATACACTCAAATCGTAGATTGAATACAGTGGTAATATCATCAAGGAGAAAAGTCAAGACAACATTAACCCTTTCCCTCATGTAGACGCTTTCCGATGCCTCTGCAGCAGACAGCTTTTTGAAAACATGGCGACAAAAGAAAAAATTGCTCAAAACGAGCAATTTCTCCTTTTGTAACCATGTTTTGAACACTATTCAATTTTTGTACTTTCATTTTAAAGGAGTTTCCAAAATATTTAAGTCGTCTGCTGCAAAATTGTCGTATGTGGGAAAGGGTAAAATCATTCAAGGTTTGTGAAGGACACTCTTTCAAACCTGCTTGTCAAATTAAACGTTTTGCCTTAAACCTTTCCCAAATATAGACGCTTTCTGAAGCCTCTGCAGCAGATGACTTTTGAAAACATTGTGACATTTTCTTACAATGTTTTCAACTTTTTTCCGTTATTATGCCTTCATTTAAAGAGATTTTATTTTCAGTGTTTTTGAATAGATGATTTCAACGTTGTCTGCTGCAGATTTGGATTTGTTTGTGGGAAAGGGTTATAATGGGTTTTTTTTAGCCACTTTATTGCATCAGGATATTGATAAAGTCACTCTTTCTTTCTTGGTAGTAAACAAATTAATGAAAACATAATTTGATGCATCTGCAACAGACAACTTTAAAAAACCCTGTGGCAAAAGGAGAAATTGCAACTCTATTCAATGAATACATGTGCCGTCCCGCGAGAAAACCAACGTTATGGCCTCTGCGTAATGTATCAGACTGCGCAGGCTAATCCTGGCCATCACATTCCGTCTCAGGGGGATAGAGGTATAGAGTAACAGAAAATCCACAGGAGGCGAAATGTGTCTGTCCGGGTTAGCCTGCATGTCATGCTTAGGCTGATCCGGGTCGATAATTTATGCCGAGTCGGCAATGTTGGTTTTCTCATGGGATGGCTCAAATGTCATTTGCAGAGACCTTCCATATTTTAGCCAACATTTTTGTCAAAGTTGTCTGCTGCCTTGTTTGTGGAAAAGGGTTAAATCACATTTCCTACCCATCCATCCATCTTACCATAAGTTCTATATTTATCTGCTGTGAACATGGTTTGGGGAAAGTTTTTGGAGCCCCTGATGCACTACCACTTCCACTGCTGCCACCTAAACTGTTGCCTAGGTAACCCAAAAAAAAAAAAAAAGTTTATTTACAAATCTAGGCAATATATATATATATATATATATAGAAAATCAATATTTACAAAGTATAATATTTGAATAGAGTTAACAAATTGTGATAAAAGGGAGAAATTGCTTTTTATGAGCAATTTCTCATTTTGCTTAAATGTTTACAATATTTGTCTGCTGAAGATGTGTTAACCCTTTCCCACATGTAGAAGCATCAAGACGTATCTGATACAGACAATTTTTTAAAACTCTTTTCAGTAATTATATTTTCATTTATAGAGATTTTCCTATTTTTTTGTCTAGAAGTTTTCAAAGTCGTCTGAGGCACATTTCCTGTATGAGGGACAAAGTTAAGTTACAACTCAGATCACCCCTTTCCCCCATACAGATGAGTTCAATTCTTAGCAGCAGATGACTTTTGAAAACAGGCTGTGAAAAGGCAAAATGGCTTATTTTGTGCAATTCTTTCTTTTCACTCATGGTTTTTGGTTTTCTTTGAGTAAATATACATCTTCAAGGTTAAACCCTTTCCTTGAAACAGACAGCTTCCGACTTTTTTGCATCATATAACTTAATGAAGCAATTGTGGTGAAGGGTTGAGGGGCGAGATGTAATGGCTCATCCATTTTAAACTGAAAAGGAGGTAATCTCTAGAAAAATGAAGTACTGTATATTTTTTTTTTAACCCTTTCCCTCATACAGACACTTTCTGACGCCTCTGCAGCAGACAGCTTTTTGAAAACATAGTGACAAAAGAAGAAATTGCTCAAACCGAGCAATTTCTCCTTTCGCCACAATGTTTTCCATTTTTAGTCATAGGTCCTTTCAATTATAGAGATTTTCTATTTTTTGACAAAATATGTTCAGTCGTCTGCTGCAGAATTGTTGTATGAGGGAAAGGGTTAATAAAGCAATTGTGGTGAAGGTTGAGGGGAGATGTACTGGCTCATCCAGTCTAAACTGAAAAGGAAGTTATCTCTAGAAAAAAGAAGTACTGCATGTATATTTATTTTTTTGGAAAGACAATGTTTTGCAGAATCACAAGCTATTTCCTTTTCTCATGAAATTTGATGCAGAATACTTTTCCGAAGACAATTTGATGTGGGAAACGGTATTTCACATGATTGAAAGAATATTTAACATGAGATTTTTAACAGCAGTTCTGCAGGATAAAATATTAAAGCTCTTGTATAATTTATTCTACAAAATAAATAAAAACAATGAAAATTTATGCTTACATAATTAATTTATTCATAATTATGTTACAACAAATCTGCAACAGACAACTTTGAAAACATCTATGCAAATATATGGAAAATCTCTGTAAATGAAAGTTAAATTATTGAATAGTTAAAACATTGTGGAAAATAGAAATGTTATTTTGATACGGAGTTGACAAAAATCGATGTTTTCAAAAAGCGTCTGCTGCATAGGCATTAGGAAGTGTCTGTATGTGGGAAAGGGTTAACCCATTCCCTGACGACATAGGAAATTTGAAGTCTTTATAGCAGACAACATTTAACGACATTCTGATATACAGTCAAACCTGTTTGTATAGCACTTCCCTGTCTATAGCAACCACACTTTTAATTTGCCAATTAATAATCATCTGCATAAATGACCCTGCAGTTAAAGACCATCTGGCAACAAAGACCAGATTGTTCTCTTCCCATGGGGGGTCTTTAAACACAGATTTGACTACATGTATTCATCTAGATGGGTTCAAAGCCGTCTGCTACAGAGTTGTCATACATCCAAAAGGACTGAAGTTAAATTCTGATTAAAATGATTTATCTACATCTAGCATAAATACATATTATATGAGCCATGTGAGATTTAAGCTTACAATCAGTTCTTGGCAAGAAGTGAAGATCCAGATCACCACCCAGTAATCCGATTAGGACCTTTTTGGTTTACAATCTAGTCATACAAGCATCCTTAACCCTTTCCCACATACAACAAACCTGCATCAGACATTTTTTTAAATATCTGGACAAAAATATGGAAAATCTGTAAAAATTAAAAGATTTATTATGTATATATATAAAACAGTTGAATTTTTTTTGTTTAAACATCTTTTTTTGAGCAATTGTTCCATCTGTCATGATGTTTTCAAGGCATCTGTATGGGGGAAAGGAATAAATACTCAGAATGATTCGAACCAAAGACTGACTATACAAGCATGCAATTTAATAGTTATTACCATTCATTTCAAAGCCACAGAAGGACTGTTTTCATGTGACACTGCCCATAGATAAATTCAGCATCTATAGATGAGGCGTAATTGGAGATTGCCTCAGCAATTTGTTTGTTGTCATTTATATCAATGAAGTATTGTCAATATTAACCCTTTCCCTCATATAGATGCTTTCTGACTCCTCTGCAGCAGACATCTTTTTGAAAACATGGCGACAAAAGAAGAAATTGCTCAAAACAAGCAATTTCTCCTTTTGTCACCATGTTTTCAACTCTATTCAATTATTGAACTTTCTTTTGAAGAGTTTCCAATTATTTTTTTGGTACGTTTTCAAAGTTGTCTGCTGCAGATTTTTTTGTATTGTAAAGATTAATTGACATGTCCAGGGCGGAGCTTATTGCAATCCTTTGAACAATTATTTTTTAGTAAGACTGTTTATTACATACACAGTCTGTTAACCCTTTACCACATACAGACACTTTCTGATGCCTCTGCAGCAGACACACTTTGGAAAAGATCCTGGCTAAAGGAGAAATAGCTCATGATTAGCAATTTCTACTTTTGCCATGATGTTTTCAAATCTATCCAGTATTTAAACTTTCATTTATTATAGTTTTTCAATATTTTTGCCTAGATGTTTTTACAGTCATTGCTGCAGATTTGTCATAAATTATGTGGAAAAGGGTTAATATATGTACATGCAGTATGAAAACAAGTTCAAGGGAAGATAACTCAAAAATGCCTGATCAAATATATTAATCCGAATTTATGACTTGCACAGCTTCACGTTATGAGTATTATGTGAAATAAGTTTCATCAGAATTTTTGCTATAGATGAAAGTCAAGGGGAGAAAACATGAGAATGCCAAAACAGATTTGATTAAAACGAATGTTAAACACATCCGAGATTCGTGGTAATTAAGTAATTATATGAAATTACATAAAAACTGTCAGGAAAAAAATTGAATAAGTTGGCTCCAAAATGTCCATAATTATGACAATGTCAACATTAGATACCAAAAAAGTCAAGTTAACCCTTTTCCAAAATACAGAATGCTTTCTGATGCCTCTACTGCAGAAGCCTTTTGAATAATTTTGGCAAATTGAGAAATTGAGAAATTGGCTTAGTGTTTACAACTAACGCTTTTCACTGATTAAATTTGCGTTTAACCCTTTACCTCATATAGACGCTTTCTGACGCCTCTGCAAAACGTGCAATTTCTCCTTTTGCCAAAATGTTTTCCACTTTTTGTCATAGGTTATCCATTCAATTATGGAGATTTTCTATGTTTTGACAAAATACGTTCACAGTGGTCTGCTGCATTATTGTCGTATGAGGGAAAGGGTTAAAGATACTTTCCATATTGTGTGGGTACACTTTCAAAGTCATCTGCTGCAGATTTGATGTTTGTGGAATTGGGTTAACAGAGAGATAACTCTAGAACACCTTAACAAATTTGATCTAAAAGGATGTCTTGCCAGTCTTGCGCATTTGAAATCATAATAACCATGTATAACAAGATTGCCACAGAGCGAAAGCCAACACTCATCTGGGATTTGTTAAGTCGAAAAATGGGGCATGACTGAATAATGATTTAAGCCAGAGTTATATGACTTGGCATAGACATGTGTATCGTTCCTAGGAACATGTGTACCAAGTTTCATTTGAAAATGTTGAACTGATGACAAAGTTATCACAAAAGTCTGACCTTTTGTATCTTCGAAAAACAGAATAAAGTTGAAAATATTGTGTCAAAAGGAGAAATTGCGTGTTATGACCAATTTTGTCTTTTTTCTTAATATTTTAAAATGTCTTCTGCTGCAGATGCCTAAAAATGCATCTGTACCTACAAAAGAAAAGGTTTTAAACTTATTGGAAAAGGTTAAGATTTTTCAAACAAGTTATCAAAAGCTAAAAGCAAATAAATACTCTGCATAAAACCATATTCTAGCTGGAATAGCATATAATTATGTTTATAAGCATAAATTGAAAACAATTCAAAATCAACCTAATCATGAATATTTACCTTTTGGAGGAGTACTAATATCTGAATCTGAGGACCTGTTACCCGCAGGCACCAATACCTTCACCGGCGAAGTTGAACTGCGGAGATTCTGGGTGGGTGGGGAGGAGGGCGCTATTGTGTCCTCTGGGACAGGAGAGCTGTAAGTGAAATCAAAAGCAAAATGCGAGAGTGAAGCGGCAGGGATAGAGGGAGAAGAGAGGACAGGTAGGGGTGCTGTAAGGGGTGTGGGGAGTGAGGTTGCGAGGTGGAATGATTGTGAGAAATGGACGGAGCGTCGGTTAGGCGTGCTAGGAGTCGAGTTTGTGCTGATGACGCGAGGCATGCTGATGCGAAGAGGCTGAATGAAAGGTCGACAACTGAAAGAGAACAGAAAAAATACAAAGTTCATGCTAACAACAGATAGACCAAGTAATGTCTCTGCTCAAAAATCATTATCTCTCTTGCAATCTAAACAGTTATAATTAGCTTAAGTTGCAAAATAAATAGTGACCCATTAAACAATGAAACTTAGAGAAAATCAACAGTTATAGTAGCATCTTTTTTATTTCAAATATTCTTTCTCAAAAAAGCAGATTTTGCATTTTACAATTAAAACAATTTGTTTCTATTGGTTACCATTTTGTAAGCAATTTGTTATTGAATTCAATGAGCAGATATATTGTTTTAAAAGCAATGGTCTTGTTTTTGCCTGTGTTTTTATCCTCTTTGACTTTGCAAGCTTTAACACTTTTCTTTGTACAACAAATCAACAGCTGACGACTTCAAGAATCTCAAGAATAGATTTAAAAAACATTGTGGCAAAAGGAATAATTGCTTTGAAAACATTTAGGCAAAAATATGGAAAATCTCTATTATAATTGGAAGTACAATAATCAAATACAATGTTTTCAAAATGTCTTCTGCAGCAGAGGCATCATGCAGCAAGCGCCTATAAGTGGGAAAGGTTTAACCCACAATCTTTTTGGATGGCATATGCAGCAACATTTTCAAAAAGTATGAAATGTTATACAAATATGTGACAAGTGCTAATTAATAAAGATGTTTTTTTCCTTTGATGATTTAAAAAGAATCTATGAAACAAACAAAACTTGACCTTAACCAATATGCCTACACAATTTGACACATGTGTAGTAGGCAACCTTTCAAATCTTGCGCCTTAAATGAAAAAAAAATCCTTTTGCTACAATGTTTTTTACTATATTCATTTAATTATTCTTTCATTTATAGAGATTTGTCATATTTTTACAGAGATGTTTTTCAAAGCCATCTGTTACAGAATTGTTGTACATGTATGTGAGAAAGGATTTACAAAGGCATGGCTATTTCATTTTTACTATATCTAATATTTTATTTTGCTATATCTAATATTTTATACTATTCACTCTCATGCATGCTTTCTGAGAGTCTAAATATAGATACATCATACACAATAAAGGAGAGATAATCTGTTTCTTAACCCTTTCCCACATACAACAAATCTGCAGCAGAAGACATTGAAAACATCTAGGCAAAAATTAATGACAGTATAATTATTAACTTGAGCTGTCCATAAGACAGCATGCTCTGCTATTTGCCATTTGATTCTATAGTAAACAGTGGTTAATGAGATATGTGCATGATAGTACCTTGTATGCCAAACTTAAACCAAATTGTCGTCAAACAAGGGCCATAATTTGTACTGAATTCATACAAGAGTTATCTAACTTGACTGTCTGACACCCCTGAAGACATTAATGAAGTTGTAAGTCAACATCATTAGTGGTAACTGAGATATGTCCATAATAGTATCTTGCATGCAAAACTTTAACCAAAATTTCTAAGTCCAAAACGGGGCATAATTGTGTCAAAATCCAATAAGTGTGTGAAGTTCCAAAGCAGTAGCATCTTTAGTTTGTGAGTAAAAGCCTTGCATGCAAAACTTTAACCAAAGTTGCAATGCCGACGCTGACGCACAAGTGACTGTAATAGCTCTCATATTCTTCAAATAGTAGAGCTAAAAAGAGTTGAAAACATTGTGGCAAATGGTGAAATTGCTCATCATGAGCAATTTCACCTTTGCCACAGTGTTTTCAAAAGTCGTCTGCTGCAGAGGCGTCTGAAAGCGTGTATGTGTGGGATAGGGTTAAGCATACCAATGATAAATAACAGATTAAGTGTATATATACCATTACAAGCAGACAAAGTCCATTAGTCCAAAACGGGGTTTAAACCCTAAGAAACATTGTGAAATTGGAAATGTCTCAAAACCATCAATGTCTCCAGTGTCTACAATATATCTTACCCTATATCAAAACACTGCTGTCAGTTTTCCAAATAAAACATTTTTTGAGACTAATATGTTTTTAATACAGACTGGAAAAGTTGACTTAATGCATCATGTCAAACGTTGTCTGTTATCATTCAATATCTTTAAAAATAATAAGATCAACACCAAAGGCAGAGAAACCAACCAGATCAATTTGAAAGTTCCAAGAGTACGGTTAATATAGAATAGTTTACAATGATACAGAGAATTTGAACGTAGTAAATACTATACTTATACAACTATACCTTCTATTACTTTAATGCAACACCTGTAACAAGTTTTGGAAACTATTTCATTTTATTTGAGATTAACCCTTTCCCTCATATAGACACTTTCTGACGCCTCTGCAGCAGACGGCATTTTGAAAACATAGTGACAAAAGAAGAAATTGCACAAAACGTGCAATTTCTCCTTTTGCTTCAATGTTTCCTGCTGCAGAATTGTCGTATGAGGGAAAAGGTTAATATTCAGAGTTCTAGACGCTTTCTGACGCCTCTGCAGCAGACGGTTTTTTGAAAACATAGTGTCAAAACGAGCAATTTCTCCTTTTGACACATAGTTTCCACTTTTAGTCATAGGTTATCCATTCAATTATAGAGATTTTCTATTTTTTGACAAAATGTGTAAAAATTCGTCTGCTGCAGAATTGTCGTATGGGGGAAAGGGTTAAAAGACCTGTTTACCCCTTATCAAACCCTCCGAATGTTCTACAGATTAATAACAATAGAATTACAAAATGGAATATAACACACACTAGTGTATACATGTACTGTGAAACCTTCCTGAGTCAGCTCCAACCAATTTACTAATCCATTCCCTGATTTTTGAAATGATTAAGTTCTCGGTTTCAAACAAAGTTTTCAACTCTGTTAACCCTTTCCCACATACAATAAATCTGCAGCAGACGACTTTGAAATTATCAAGTCCAAAAGATAGAAAATATCTATAAATGATAGTATGATTACTGAATAGAGTTGAAATAATTGGGACAAAATAAAGAAATTGCTCATTATGAACAATTTCAACACTTACCACTGTGATTTCAAAAGTCGTCTGCTTCAGAGGCTTCATAGAGCGTCTACATGAGGGAAAGGGTTATAAAATCATACTTTCATTCATAGAGCTTTTCTATAGTTTTAATTGAATGGATAACCTATGACTAAAAGTGGAAAACATTGTGGCAAAAGGAGAAATTGCACGTTTTGTGCAATTTCTTCTTTTGTCACTATGTTTTCAAAAAGCCATCTGCTGCAGAGGTATGACTAAAAGTGGAGAATATGTGTCAAAAGGAGAAATTGCTCGTTTTGACACTATGTTTTCAAAAAACCGTCTGCTGCCGAGGCATCAGAAAGCGTCTAGAACTCTGAATATTAACCTTTTCCCTCATACGACAATTCTGCAGCAGAAAACATTGTGTCAAAAGGAGAAATTGCACGTTTTGTGCAATTTCTTCTTTTGTCACTATGTTTTCAAAAAGCCGTCTGCTGCTGATTTGTATGTGGGAAAGGGTTGAGATTGATATCACATCAGGTCCTGTAGAAGGAAGTTACACTGTACAAAATACATACAAGATCAGTGCTCTACAAAAACCAACCATAGTGCGGATCCAGATCAACTTTACAAATAAGTCATCAAAGATTTTGAAAGAGCCTGTGACATACGGTGTACATTCTGACGCCTCTGTAGCAGATGACACTTAAAACCATTGTGGCAGATGGATAAATATGGTTTTTAACCCTTTCCAACATATAGACACTTTCTGACGCCTCTGCAGCAGACGGCTTTTAGAAAACAGTGTGAAAAGATTAAATTGCTTAAAAAGAGCAATTTCTCCTTTTTCCACAATGTTTTCCACTTTTAGTCATAGATTATCCATTCAATTATAGAGATTTTCTATTTTTTGACAAAATATGTTCAAAGTGTTTTCTGCAGAATTGTCGTATGAGGGAAAGGATTAACTGTATTTAAAAATTTACATTCATATAAAGAGATTTCCAATATTTTTGTGGGTATGTTTTCATAGTCGTCTACTGCAGATTTGCTGTATGTGGGAAAGGGTTTAAATGAATGCGCAAATAGATCTCGATCTACACTAGTCACAAACATCCTAAGGCTGGTTTCCTGAATCATAAGAAGGATAAAGTATACAGTGTATATTGTCTACTAACAGTCAGTTAACATTGTCCGCTAAACTAAAACAGCAAACAATATTTGGGGCTAGGCATTCTATAAGAGTTGCGACATTGGGAAAACTGATCTTCAGGAATTTCTACAAGCTACATGGAGTTTTTCCATAGTTTTGCCAAGATTATTTCAAAGTCGTCTTGTGCAGAATGGATTTATCTGGGAAAGGGTTAAACGTTCAACGGTAAATAAACTCTATGTACATGTAACGTCACAAAAAATATGGGATGTTTTATGAAAATACAGAAATATAAATGGGATTGGTTAGTATCAGACTGTAAAAAAACACTAACACAAACTACATATATTATGTGAATAAATATGTATAGTGAAAAAAAAAATATTACGACACATAGTCTACCATTTATAGCCCTGTTCCACAGCATCTTGCCACATCCGCAGCAGATAGTTCTTGAAAACACTGTAGCAATTTCACCTATTGCCACAATGGTTTCACAAGTTGACTGCTGCAGTGGTCTCAGAAAGCATTTGTATGTGGGAAAGGGTTAGACCAATATTTTACTGTATAACTGTCGGCCTTTCCCCATGATATTTTTAAGCCTATAGCCCTTTCCCTCATATAGACGCTTTCTGACGCCTCTGCAGCAGACAGCTTTTTGAAAATTTACGACACATAGTCTACCATTTATAGCCCTGTTCCACATCATCTTGCCACATCCGCAGCAGATAGTTCTTGAAAACACTGTAGCAATTTCACCTATTGCCACAATGGTTTCACAATTTGACTGCTGCAGTGGAGTCAGACAGCATTTGTATGTGGGAAAGGGTTAAACCAATATTTTACTGTATAACTGTCGGCCTTTCCCCATGATATTTTTTAGCCTATAGCCCTGTCCCTCATATAGACGCTTTCTGACGCCTCTGCAGCAGACATGCAGGTCAGTATCATAATTTCACTAAACTAATCGGGCTAAGAGGTCACAATACACCAAATAAATTCCTTCTTTGTTTCCATGAAAATCAACCAGTTTCAACCCTCAATTGTCACACTTTCTAAGCGTTTTTCAAGGAGAACACCTTATATCATTGAAAAAAGTTTCCTGAAAGCTTTAAAATAATCCAAAGAAAAAGGCGTGTGATGCATTATTCAAGAAGGAATTCACCCAGCGAAAATGGTTAGTCATTTTGGACAAAATCGGGCTGGGACGAAACTGGTTTTTCAAATACTCTACTTTCACTTTCAAAACAAGGTCAAAATACTAAAAGTGATAAAAATCAATCATTTGCAGTGCATTTCCATTAAGCTCAATGTCATATATTCAATGCATTCTTGTGAAGGTATACACTCATTCTACGCAAACATAAGTTTTTCCAGGACTATTTTGGTTCAGATCGGCATGACGGTGGATGTATTTGGTGTAATTGGACCTTCATGAAATTCAAGAAGTATGGATTCAGATCAGAAGATATCTAATTCAATGTTTTATTGTTGACTTCAGTTTCGAAGAGTCCAAAAATGGCATATCAGGTAAAGATTATTAAACCTTCTCCACATGCAAGCAGATGACTTTTGAAAAACCTTGCTGCTAAAAGAAAGAAATTACCAATAATGATTTGATGTCTATTCAGTAATTATACTTTAATTCAAAGAGATAAATATTTTTGCCAAAACTTCCATAGCAGTCTGCTGCTGATTTGTTGTATATGGTTAAGTGTTACCCCTTTCTTACTAGTCTCAATATATCGCCGTTACATATTGCATTGTAGGATGCGAACAGTCAAAATATAAAATCGCATTCCTAGTACAGAAACCTGGACTACTTTCCTGCATACAACAAATCTAGTTTAAACATTTAGTTTAAAATCTGGAAACTTTCTAAAATTGATAGAACAATAATTGAAAAAAGTTGCAAACATTGTGCCAAAAGGAGAAATTGCTCATAATGAGAAATTTTTCCTTTTTCAAATTGTTTTTTAAAGTGGTCTGCTGCAGACACTCCTGAAAGCATCTGTATGTGGGGACGTGTTAAGAGTTAATCTTTTCCCATCTATAGACGCATCTGCAGCAGACGACTTTTGAAAACATCATGACAAAAGGAGAAATTGCTCAAAACAAGCAATTTCTCCTTTTGCCACAATGTTTTCAACTTTTTTCAGTAATTTTACCTACAATTATATATAGACTTTCCATATTTTTTAGTAGACATTTTCAAAGTCGTCTGCTGCAGTTTTGCTGTATGTGGGGACGTGTTAATAGTTAAGGGGATGCAGCCCACAAACACTGTGAGATAATACACACTGTGACACATGGGGCGACCTCATGTAAGATATTGTATGTCTTCTCTGGGGGCAAACCACATCCCTAAAGGAACATAAAGTCGTAAATCAAATCCTTAGTTTAATTATCAACCTTAATCCTTTCCCACCTATAGACACATTTGACACATCTGCAGAAGACAACTTTTGAAAACATCGTGTCAAAAGGAGAAATTGCTCAAAACGAGCAATTTCTCCTTTTGCCACAATGTTTTCAACTTTATTCAGTAATGATACCTACAATTATAGAGATTTTCCATATTTTTGAGTAGACAATATCAAAGTCGTCTGCTGCAGATTCATGTGGGAAAGGGTTAATCTGATACAAACTACATTTGATGCCTTTTCAGCAGAAGATTGTTTTTAACCCTTTCCCTCATACAACAATTCTGCAGCAGACGACTTTGAACATATTTTGTCAAACAATGGAAAATCTCTATAATTGAATGGATAACATATGACCAAAAGTGGAAAACATTGTGGCAAAAGGACAAATTGCTCATTTTGAGCAATTTCTTCTTTTGTCACTATGTTTTCAAAAAGCCGTCTGCTGCAGAGGCGTCATAAAGCGTCTATATGAGGGAAAGGATTAAATATGGTGGGTAAAGGAATGATTGCCCAGAATTAGCAATTTCTCCTTTTCACAATTTTTTTTAATAGATATCATAATTATAATTTTGACTTCCGAATCGTACAAATTTATCCACAAATATATATAAAGCAAACTTAACTCTTTTCCATAAACAGACTCTTTCTGAAGACTAAGCAGCAGACAACTTTTGAAAACATTGTGAACATAATGAACAATTTCTCCTTTTCCGACATTGTTTTTCCACTCTATTCAACAGGTGAAAATCCTTTATATAGATATTTCATATTTGAGCCTAGATGTTTTGAAAGTTGTCTAGCGCAGATGAGTTGCATGTGGGAAAGGGTCAATAAAATCTCTATATACTACAGATGTATGATTTATGCATTATAAAAATTATTTGGATTGAATAAGAAATCCCAACATAAGCAATGAATCCCTTTCTTATCTTAAAATGCTTTAAAAAGTATACTTCAGAGGCATCAAAACTCAGTTATACGAAAGTAATAGATTAGAGGATTAAACAAAAATCAAACTTGATAAAAACAACTCTGTTTAGATTAATGAATTGAAAGTTAGCAACATAAATGAGCCGTCCCGCGAGAAAACTTACATTCTGGACTCTGCGTAAAGGATTGACCCGGATTAGCCTAGGCATGTCGCGCAGGCTTACCCGGATAGACACTTTTCTGTTTCAGGAATCTTTACTCTATACCTCTATCCCCCTGAGATGTGTCGGCGAGGATGAGTCTGCACGGACTACAGGCTGATCTGGGTGGATACATTACGCAGAGGCCACAATGTTCGTTTTCTCGAGTTGAATTGAGTTGAGATAATAAATAGCTAAATGTGTTTAAATAAAAAATATTGCACAATATCTGATAAAAAGTCCATAAATAAGTTTTAACCCTTTCCCATCTGCAGACGCACTTTGAGGCATCTGCAGCCGACAACTTTTGAAAACATTGTGGCGAAAGGAGAAAACTTTCATAATGAGCAATTTCTCCATTTGCCAAAAGGTTTTCAACTCTATTCAATAAAAGAGATTTGTCATAGTATATTTGCCTACATTTTTCAAAGTCGTCTGCTGCAGATTTGTTGTATGTCGGAAAGGGTTAACCCTTTCCCTCATATAGACGCTTTCTGATGCCTCTGCAGCAGACGGCTTTTTGAAAACATAGTGACAAAAGAAGAAATTGCTCAAAACGAGCAATTTCTCCTTTTGCCACAATCTTTTCCACTTTTGTTTATAGATTATCCATTCAATTATGGAGATTTTCTATGTTTTGACAAAATATGTTCAAAGTCGTCTGCTGCAGAATCGTTGTAAGTCGGAAAGGGTTAAAAAACAAAAATAACAAAATAGCTTAAAACTATTGAAAATGGTCATTAATAGGTTTGTCAATGACGAAGCTTTAATAACATTCTGCATATTGTACATATATAGAGCATTTTTTTGTAAATAATAGTTTGCAAGTACAAATAGTATTTTGTAATAGTCAGCTATAAAGCAAATCAGCAATATTTTGTCATAATCCTGTTTGCAAATCAGCATTAAATGATATGTTCTATAAATATGAAATGTAGTTATTAGGGAAATAATAAGAAACATAACCCTTCCCCACATACAGCTGTTTTCTGACACCAATGCAGCAGGCAACTTTTTGAAAACATTGTCGCAAAAGGAGAAATTGCTCATATGTGGGAAAGGAAAACAAAAACTTTATGTCCTTTTCTGTTTACATGATATACTTTACATGTCATCTGCTTTGCAAAAGACTGAGGTAAAAATATTACATCTGAACATTTTGAAAACAATTTTGACACATAGCTGAAAACCTGAGAAATTGTTCATTATCAACATATCCTTACTTTTTCCACAAACTTTACTTTTAACCCTTTCCCTCATACGACAATTCTGCAGCAGACGACTTTGAACGTACTTTGTCAAATAATGGAAAATCTCTATAATTGAATGGATAAACTATGACTAAAAGTGGAAAAAATTGGGACAAAAGGAGAAATTGCAGGTTTTGTGCAATTTCTTCTTTTGTTACTATGTTTTCAAAAATCCATCTGCTGCAGAGGCGTCAGAAAGCTTCTATATGAGGGAAAGGGTTAATCAAGTTACCAAGAACATCTTTTATAAACCATTATATCTATCTGTTGTAGATTTGTTGTATTAACCCTTTTCACCATACAGCAAATATGCAGCAGACGACATTGAAAATGTCTTCTCAAAAATATGGATAATCTCTATCATTGTAGGTATACTCATTACTTACTGAAAGAAGTTGAAAACATTGTGGCAAAAGGAGAAATTGCTTGTTTTTGAGCAATTTCTCCTTTTGTCACGACGATTTCTAAAAAAGTCTGCTGCAGATGCGTCAAAATGTGTCTATGGTTGGGAAGGGTTAACTAATGACTTCTTAGCAGAGATCTTTTGAAAGAATTGTGGGAAATAAGTTATAAGCTCAAAATGAGAAATTTCTAGTTTCCATCTCTATATCATTTTCCAGGTGTAATACATTTCAGCTCAAAGATTTTTACAGCAGATGACTTCAATAAACTCTTTCCCACATACAGACGCTTTCTGACACCTCTACAGCAGATGACTATTGAAAACATTGTGGCTAAAAGAGAAATTGTTCATGATGAGCAATTTCCTCTTTTTCCACAATATCTTCAACTCTATTCAATAAATAAACCATTTACTTTTATTTAAAGATATTTTCAATAATTTTGCCTATATGATTTTAAAGTCGTCCGCCGCAGATTTGTTGTAAGTTGGAAAGGGTTAACCCTTTCCCTCATACGACAATTCTGCAGCAGACGACTTTGAACATATTTTGTAAAAAGTAGAAAATCTCTTTAATTGAATGGATAACCTATGACTAAAAGTGGAAAACATTGTGGCAAAAGGAGAAATTGCACGTTTTGTGCAATTTCTTCTTTTGTCACTATGTTTTCAAATAGCCGTCTGCTGCAGAGGCGTCAGAAAGCGTCTATATGAGAGAAAGGGTTAAAGGAAAGGAAGGTAAATGTAAATTACTTACTCTTTCAATGGGGAGACACCGAGTGGTGATGGAGGGATATCCCGAAATTTGTTCAGTGTAACAGCAGTTCCTATCCCTCGGATAACAATACCGGATTCTCCTTCAAGATCAAAACACTGATTAAACCTGTAAAACATCATAATTAACCACTTTATTGGATATAATATATAAGTGTCACCTGATTTCAAACATTTGAGGGAAAACAGAATACATTTTTTTAAATCAGGTTTGAAAACATAACGGGAAAAGGCAAAATTGCTCTTTGGAGCAATACATGTATAAATATTTTTTCCTTTTTCCAATGATGTTTTCTGCAGTGACCAGGCATTCTGTGTTCCATCCCCGTTCATAGAGGTCATGGTGGAGCACATATTTCCTGGCCTTGCACTGGTTTGTTTACCCAGGAATCATGAATAAGTGTTCTGTCACCATGATACAACTGAACTAATGTTGAAAATGGCATAAAACCCAAATAAAACTTTAAACAAGAGGCCCATGAGGGCCTATGCTCTACTGGTATGGTTCTTTGGTCATTTTCAATCCAGAGCATGTATGTATGGTGAAGATCGGATAGTAAATGGAGGCTCTTTTGTTTTCACAAGCTGTATTATAGTAATTTTTACAATTTCAAGGGCCATAATCCAGTCTTGCATTGGCGGATCTGGCTGGTTTTCAAAAGGAACCAAGCTCTAATCAGTATTTAACTACTATCTAAGTTTGGTGAAGATCAGATAGTAAATGGAGCCTCTATTGTGTTCACATGCTCAATTATAGCAATTTGGACAATTTCAAGGTCTATAATCCAGTCTTGCATGGAACCAAGCTCTCATGGATATCTAACTACTGTATAAGTTTGGTTGAGATACAATCAAAAGTGAAGACTGTATCGTGTTAACAAGCTCTTTTATAGCAATTTTGACCATTTCAAGGGCCATAATCCAGTCATGCATGGGCGGATCTGGCTGGTTTTCGAAAGGAACCGAGCTCTAATGGATATCTAACTACTGTATAAGTTTGGTTGAGATACAATCAAAAGTGAAGACTGTATCGTGTTAACAAGAAATTGTTTACGGACGGACGGACGCACGGACCACGGACAAATCGCCACGACATAAGCCCTTCTGGCCTTTGGCCAGTAGAGCTAAAAATAATACCAATAATGTTTTCAAAAGCAGTCTTCTGTAGATGCATTGAAATATGAGTTTATTTGGGAAAGGGTTAGAAGGAAGTACACTTTCCCACATACGAGAAATCGGCAGCAGACGACTTTGAACGTATTTTGTCAAAAAATGGAATATCTCTGTAATTGAATGGATAACCATTGACTAAAAGAGGAAAACTTTTATATCAAAAGGAGAAATTGCTCATCGTGATTTCCCATATGTGTTCCTAGAAGCATTCTAAGTCGACTGCTGCGGATTTGTCGTATGTTGGGAAGGGTTATCAAGATTAATTAGGAATAATAACTTATAAAGAATGGTTTGTGATTTCTCTAGGAATAAAAGTCAATGAAGTTACCCAATAACTGCAGAACCTCCCATCTCCAGGACTTTGAGACCAATTTTCCTCGTCAGCTGACCTGTAAAAGTATCAGACACCCAAATAAGCAGGCATTACACCTTACAACATGCAACAAATATGCAGCAGACAACTTTGAAAACATCTGGGTTAAAAAATCTGAAAAACATCTAAAAATGAAAGTGTAATTATTGAAAAAAGTTGAAAACAATGTGGTAAATGGAAAAATTCACATTATGAGCATATTCTTCGTTTGCAACAATGCATATAAGTGGGAAAGGGTTATAAAAAGTCGTCTGCAGGGTGTCAGAAAACATCTGAATGTGGTAAAGCATTAACAAAAATTTGCCTAAGGATATCTCACATATTAACCCTTTCCCATTTACAAAATACATGTATCGGCAGCAGACAACATTGAAAATCTCTAAGCAAAAAATTTGAAAATCTCTTTAAATGAAATATATATTATTGAATGGAGTTGGAAACAATTATTTGCCACATTTTTCTCAAAAGTTGTCTGCTGGAGATGCATCAAAATGTGTCTGCATGTCTCCCACAAGCAACACATTTTGGCAAATTATGGAATATTTGTTTTATTGAAAGTTAACTTATGGAATAGATGAAAAAATAGTGGCAAAAGGAAAAAATGCTCATTATGATCAATTTCTTCTTTTTGTCACAATGTTTTCAAAAGTTGTCTGCTACAAATGAGTCAAAGTTCTGGTACCTGTAAGTGGGAAAGGGTAAGCATGTTAGGTGAAAAATTGATGGAATTCTACATATCTTTCCCACATCCAGAACCTTTCTCTGCAGCAGTTGACTTTTGAAAAAATTGCGGCAAAAGGACAAATTGCTCATAATGACCAATTTCATCTCATGCCACAATGTTTTCTATTCTTTTCATTGATTAAACTTTAATTGAAAGAGATTTCTCAAAGTTTGCAAAGATTTTTTCAAAACCGTCTGCTGCAGATTTGTAGAATGCAAGAAACAACTGAATTAATTTGAACATTGCAAAACACAAAACATTTTCACAACATCTGTACTTTATAAAACTTAAGGATAATAAATCAAAGAAGCACCAATTTCTTATTTTGTCACAATGTTTACTATTCTCTTCACTGATAAAACTTTCATTAGGAGAGTTTTCTCGTATTTTTGCCAAAAAAAATCAAAATTGTCTGCTGCAGATTTGTAGAATGCAAAAAACAAATGAATGTTTATTTTGCTTATCTTGACAACTTAATATAATTTGAACCCTGCAAAATACAAAACTAATTCACTCCATCTGAACTTTATAAAACTCACGGATAATGAATTCAAGTTGCAAGAATTCAGCCACAATTATTTTAACTTTATTCAATAATCGTTCTTTCACTAAAGGAGAATTTCCATAAATTTTACTTTATGTTTTCAAAGTCAACTGCTGCAGATTTGATGTATGTGAAAAAGAATTAAGCAAGAAGTCCATTTTACCTGACATTTTGGAGAAAAGCCTCTGCCGGGCCTCATTGGAGGATCTTGGTGTTCTGATCTTATCAATCCACTGGTACTCGGGATCATCATTTACAACTAGCTCTTCCACAAAACCATGCATGTACTGAAGCCGGTAACTAGATGGAACTTCTGCAGCTGTATAGAAAAAGAGATTAATATCATTTTCAGTTTTACTCACTAAAAATCAAAAGCCTTTCCCACGCTTTCTGACGCCTCTGCATGAGACGGCTATTGAAAACTTTTTGGCAAAATAAGAAATTGTCCATATTGAGCAATTTTTGCTTTTGCCACAAGCTTTTCAACTCTTTTTCATCATTTAATAATTATCTTTAGAGTTTCTCCATATTTTCCAAAAGAGGTAATCGCTCAAAACGTGCACAATATTTTCAACTTTTTTCAGTAATCATTCCTTCATTTATAAAGATTTTCCATGTTTTTGCAAAGATGTTTTCGAAGTCGTCTGCTGCAGATATGTGGGAAAGGGTAAAGAATAAACTGCTTTTAAATTTCCTACGGAAAACATTGTAGCATGAGGAAAATTGTAAGTATGATTTTGAAAACATTGTGGGAATAAGTGAAATTTTGATCACTCGCTGTCTCAAGTAAAGTCATCTGTATCACCAACATAATCAATTAAACCCTTTTCCAAAATAAAGATGCTTTCTGATGCCTCTGCAACAGAATTTGTTTTTAAGACACAATGGCAAAACGAGAAATGGCTCTGGAGGAGCAATATCTCCATTTGCCACAAGGTTTTCATCTGTATTCAATAACTATTCTTTTATATAAAAAAGTTTTCCGCATTATAATCGAGTTATTTTCAAAGTCGTCTGCTGCAGATTTCTTGAATGTGGGCAAGGGTTACAAAAACAAGAGGGCCATTTATTTCTGTATGGCTCAGCTGACCTGTGTACTTTGGCCGAGTATATCAGACCATTGTCTGTTTTGTCAGTTTAACCCTTTCCCACATATAGATGCCTTCTGACACCCATGCAGCAGACAACTTTTTTCACCAGTTGCCACAATGTTTTCAACTTTTATTCAGTAAATGTACCTTCATTTATAGAGATTTCCCATAATGTTGCCAATATGTTTTCAAAGTTGTCTGCTGCTGATTTACTGAAAGTGGGAATGGGTTAAGAACACAAGATTTTTTAAAGTTTTTTAAAGTTTTGAACATTTCTGTCATATTGTCTTGAGATAAGACAGATAAGCAGTTTCAGGGCAGAATAATTTCAAAAGTTTGGGAACTTAAGCCCCCTTTTTATGATGCCTGGTGGTCATGTATGGCTTCAATAATTTTTTGGTAGAGGGTTACAAATCAGACCAGCAGTTTCAGGTGAGAAGAATTTCAAAATGTTACAATTGTTCTGATGCCGAGGCTGCCAAAGTTAATATGAAAGTATCGTTGTAACTGTATTTATTTACTAGATAGGCGACACCTTAAGGGTTTCGCGGGATAGAATGAGTGAAGAGGAGCAGAATTATACCGAACTACCAACTGGCCACACGCAATACTAAATATATGTTATGAATATGTAATTTCAATTCTTACATGATTCAAAACGTAACAATTGATGACACTCAAGGTTTTTTGGCAACACCAAAATTATTTCCGCAAGTCTAAAAGATAAACACACCATACTATTGGTTTTGGCGCCAAAGCGATAACGTTATGACGTCATACCGCTGAAGTGCTGAACGTGACGTCACTTTCCAAGTATTTGGTCACGTGAAAATATTTGATTTAAGAGCCCCTATTAAAAGTATTCTCCGACTATCAAAACTAAATGTATGAGAAATTTAAAAACACCGTTGTTTGCACTGGATCTTTGACAAGTTTCAGTTTAAATTTCAGGTCCCTAGCTGATTCCGTTATTTGCTGGTACGAGATCTACAGAAATATGTAGTCAAAATGTCGATTTTTTGGGTTTTAACCTTAAAAATATCTAAAACTAGATTTTTCCCAGATATAACGAAACCGCCCAGACCTAGATCGCATTGTGGTCTATCAGTGTGGCTAATTTCAGCGAAATCGTTCTCACCGATTTCTTTGTCCTCAAATCGCTGAATTTTACAACACATTGTGTCCCAATAGCCGTATAGACATTTGTTCCGTAGAACAGAATAGAATAATTCTGTTCCACTACACTCATTCTATACTAGATAGGCGACACCTTAAGGGTTTTGCGGGATAGAATGAGTGAAGAGGAGCAGAATTATACCGAACTACCAACTGGCCACACGCAATACTAAATATATATGTTTATTTATTGTTATGAATATGTAATTTCAATTCTTACATGATTCAAAACGTAACAATTGATGACACTCAAGGTTTTTTGGCAACACCAAAATTATTTCCGCAAGTCTAAAAGATAAACACACCATACTATTGGTTTTGGCGCCAAAGCGATAACGTTATGACGTCATACCGCTAAAGTGCTGAACGTGACGTCACTTTCCAAGTATTTGGTCACGTGAAAATATTTGATTCAAGAGCCCCTATTAAAAGCATTCTCCAACTATCAAAACTAAATGTATGAGAAATTTAAAAACACCGTTGTTTGCACTGGATCTTTGACAAGTTTCAGTTTAAATTTCAGGTCTCTAGCTGATTCCGTTATTTGCTGGTACGAGATCTACAGAAATATGTAGTCAAAATGTCGATTTTTCGGGTTTTAACCTTAAAAATATCTAAAACTAGATTTTTCCCAGATATAACGAAACCGCCCAGACCTAGATCGCATTGTGGTCTATCAGTGTGGCTAATTTCAGCGAAATCGTTCTCACCGATTTCTTTGTCCTCAAATCGCTGAATTTTACAACACATTGTGTCCCAATAGCCGTATAGACATTTGTTCCGTAGAACAGAATAGAATAATTCTGTTCCACTACACTCATTCTATATTTATTCCTTTTAATTCCTCCTATTGGAGATCAATAAATAAACATACAAAGTTTTGCTATATTAATAATAAACAATATGAAAGAAAAGGATAGTGCTGGGGCTATATTAACACGTTATTATATATAAAAATATGCCGTTATTGGGCATATTTTATCATTTCTGAACACAGAACTTATTTAAGATTTTTCAGACTGCTGTATGCATAAGTTAAACATCGTTTGCAAAGTAGAGCTTTGTTTTCTACATCAATGTTCGTATCAGGTTCCGATCCAAGGACTTTCAACATGAATATATCTGGGGGGTCGGAGCCTAATTCGTCTGTGAGTTAGGTGTGAATGTTTAGTCTTATATCCTGTAAGAGCAGTGATCTCGGAAGCAACGATCCTGGACATTCGCAGAGAGCATGTTTAATGCCATCAGGTGTGGACTCCGAGCACAAATTACAATACCGATTTGTAACGTTTGTAACTAAAAACCTATTTTGATAACCCTGGTTTAGGGCAAATTTTGACCCCTTTGTAAACAATGCAAATTTAGGTTCTGAGCAATGGCACCTAAATGTCCATTGTTTACCAAAAAAAATGATTTAACGCTTTAATATAAAGACTTTATGGTGAGGTGATTAACCTTGGTAAAAAATACAAATTTTAGTTACAACCATTTCACACCAAGCCCTCGATTAATTTAGCAATTATTTTTAAAAGCAAGCCTATGATTTTATCCTCTCATAAAACTACTTTCCAAGGACAGATCTGTTTAAGGAAATAGTCCATGTTAAACCAGATTCATTGGAGTTCAGTTATCACGAGAGTTCACTTAAAAGACAATTGACTACCAAACATTGAGCTTGTTTCTCAATCAATGTAAAATAAAACAGTTTAATCTAAAAGACAATTTACTTTCACTTCAAAGTAATCAAAATGAATACTTACTACAGAAGAACTGTACACCACATGAGGACTGTCTGAATTTGTTTGAGTCACTAAATAATTCAATCTTCACTAATATATTCAAATCTCCTCTGATACCTGTAATAAACAAGAAAAAGAACTGCAGATAATCCATAGTCCCTAAGCAGGGGGGGGGGGGGGGGGGGGGGTTCAAGGTCAGTAGGCACAATAACACATGAGATATGGGCCTGGACACGCAACTTCTTTTAATTGGCTCAGAGTGACCCAATTTTGGAACATGACACACCCTCTTCCAAAGATGCACCATCATACCAAGTTTGGTAACTCCAGGTAAGATAACATAGGAAATAAGACTGGACAAGCTTTTTCTTTAAATGGGTCAGAGGTTACGGAAAGAGTGACCTAATTCTGGTACATAACTACATCCTCATCCCAAGATGCATCGGAGACCTTAATAACTCCAGGTGTGATGACATAGGAGATATGGTCTGGACAAGATTTTTCATTTATAAGGGTCGAAGGTCAAGGTCAGTGACCTTATTTTGGTACGAAAAAACATTTTCTTTCAAGATGCATCTTCAACCAAATTTAGAGACTTAAGGTGTGAAAAATTAGAAGAAATGACCAGGACATGTTTGTTCATTAGCCAAACTCAGCGAAATGGTATAGACAATATCGCCCGGACAAGGTTGGGCAAGATTTATCTTTAAATGGTATAAGAGGCCACGATCAAGGTCATCCAATTTTGGTACACAATATTGGGTCTTCCTAATAGACATGTGAGCACCAAAGTTGGTAACTCTAAGAGAAATGGTAAAGGAGAATTGACCCAGACAAGGTTTGGTGGAAAGACAGACGGTTGGCGAGTCACAAACCTATAGTCCCCTTGTGTTACCATGTGGGGGACTTATAAACAAAAAGAGAGACAACAAAAGCTGTTCTCTAGGAAAACAAACCATATGGCACCTGTTGCAACCAGTGTAAAGTCAAATAGATCTGCCCATCCATGCAGTTTAATTAGACTCTGTACAGTTTGTCTATTAGTCACAGAATGTTTAAAGAACCTCCTTGGATCAGTCTGCACGGATGCATTATGCATTACTTTCGTAAACAATTATCAAAGGTCGCTTTTCAAAGACAATAGTCCCAATATTGTTAACAAGACATGTTTGTGAAAGAACAGTCATGTGCCATATTGTCAAAGAACAGCCATGTGCATATTGTAACAGGACAGCAAATATATTGAGCAACTTGCCATTTCTTTCAATTCTATTCAATAATTTTACTTTGATTTGAATAGGATCATTTTATATTTTTGAAAAGATGTTTTCAAAGTCCTCTACTAGAGATTTGTTGTATGTGGGAAAGGGATAAGGGAGATATTTTAGGGGGAAAGACCAGTTCACTTCTTGAAGACCTCTGACTTACCATGCATGGTGTCATAAATAGGGAACCATCCGGAGATCACAGAGGGGCTGTCTTTCACAAGTAAAGGGTTTAAATCTATGTACACTTTACCAATAGCATCGTGGGCACTGTAGGTATCATGATCTAGGACTCTGGAAATGTATATATATGAATTTTATTTAACCCTTTCCCTCATATAGACGCTTTCGGACGCCTCTGCACCAGACGGCTTTTTGAAAACATAGTGACAAAAGGAGAAATTGCACAAAACGTGCAATTTCTCCTTTTGCCACAATGTTTTCCACTTTTCATCATAGGTTATCCATTCAATTATGGAGATTTTCTATGTTTTGACAAAATACGTTCAAAGTCGTTTGCTGCAGAATTGTCGTATGAGGGAAAGGGTTAATTCACCCTTTCCTTCTGCATCAGATGACTTTTAAAAACACTCAAGCAAAAGGAGAAATTGTATTTCCATTGTTTGACTTAACATTTTCAAAGTTGCCTGTTGCAGGTTTCCCGTATTTGGGAAAGCATAATAACAGTTCATTTGCACAATTACAACACAATTACAAACAAAACAATTATAACAATGCGCAGGATATCATTTTATTGTTTGATATCTGGTCAATACATACTATGTTCTTAGGGTACTGGCATATATGTATTGAGGAATTACTTTAAATTTGCTGCAGAGCTTTATTTCAGAAACATGTGTTCTATGCTTTGTATAAACTGACACTATTGGGGCTATTGTCCTTGAAAAAGGACCTTTGTGTATTTTTCACAAGAGTAATACATAATGCATCCATGCAGACTGATCCAAGGAGGTTCTTTAAACATTCTTTGAAAAGTTTTATTTGCAGTGAGTTGACTTATCTTTACATTCTTTTCAACATAGACTGTTAGCCGTGTTAAAAGACGAATGACGCTTGTCGCATTGACTTTTGTTAAACGTTGACCAAGCTGGAATTCAAACTCAAAACCCCTGGATTGACAAAACGGAGCTAATTAGTTTTTTACCAAAAAGCAATATTATACCTTAATTTTAATAAATGCAGCAACATCGTTTGAGAAAGTAAATGAAATAACTATTAAGGATTAGGATCAATTTCTCCATTTCACACATTATGACTCAAAATAAGTTTCTCATTAATATTTTGTCTATAAAATGTCTATTTTTCAAAAGTAATGGAACAGGAAATCAGATTTTCATAACATTATCTTTTATCTTAAGTTTCCAAACAAAATACCTCAACTCCAGGGGTTCATCTTGCAGTACTTCATCCTCCACTTCAAATTTAAACCATTCTGAGTTCCACTGAGGGTTCAACGACTTCTTGTAAACATCAGTCTTCATTACTTCACTGCTAAATCGAATCTTAAAAAGGTGTAAGAATACATGTACTTGTAAATTCATCAATTCATTGCTGATAAATCTATTCAGATTATTGTTTGTTGTTTAGCTAGAGATTTCCAATAATATTTAATGAAGTTGTCTACTGAAAGGGTGTCAAAATTGACAGCATCTGCTATCAGAAAGAGGACTAATTGCATCTTAAAAACTAATATTGTTCTATTGAGAATGTAATTATGTTTTTAAAGAAAGAAAATTCCAAGCATGTTTAAATAATCATTAAACAAACTGTAATCATTAAGGAAAAGAAGAAAATCCACTTCATTGGCTTCTTTTCTTTTACCGGTAACCATTTCCCCCCGAAACAAACCAGTCTGCTCTGTTGCTTTAATTAAAACATTGTAAACAAGACAAGCTTAAAGTTAAAACAGTAAGTTTAGTAATCTCAGTTCTGTATTGAATTTCTTCCTTCTTTCATGGTCATCAGATATCTCAAACTTTTAAGAGTCTTCATATTAGATAAAAGGTTAATTTACAGGCAACTTATTAAACATTATGTGACGACAGACGTCCATCAAAATTCAGCCCTTTCCAAGATACAGACAACATTTGAAGCCTTATCTTATAAAAAGAGCTATTTCTCCTTTCCCACTATCATGTATTCTACTCTTTATTAACCCTTTCCCTCGACAATTCTGCAGCAGACGACTTTGAACATATTTTGTCAAAAAGTAGAAAATCTCTATAATTGAATGGATAACCTATGACTAAAAGTGGAAAACATTGTTGCAAAAGGAGAAATTGCTCGTTTTGAGCAATTTCTTCTTTTGTCACTATGTTTTCAAAAAGCCGTCTGCTACAGAGGCGTCAGAAACCGTCTATAGTAGGGAAAGGTTAAACCTTTACCATATGTATACAGCTTACAGGGTATTTGTGATGCCTTTGCAGCAGACAATTTTGATGAGCTCTTTCCCCTTTTGCCACACTGTTTCCAACTTTATTCAATAATACTATTTTCATCTGAAGTGATTTTCCATATTTTCTCCCAAATGCTTTTAACCCTTTCCCTCATATAAACACTTTCGGACGCCTCTGCAGCAGACAGCTTTTTGAAAACATATTGACAGAAAAAGAAATTGCACAAAACGTGCAATTTCTCCTTTTGCCACAATGTTTTCCACTTTTAGTCATAGGTTATCCATTCTATTATGGAGATTTTCTATGTTTTGACAAAATACGTTCAAAGTCGTCTGCTGCAGAATTGCCGTATGAGGGAAATCTGCTGCAGACTTCTGGTATGTGGAAAAGGGTAAAAGTTATATGAGTTCCAATGTGTTTGTTTGTTTGTTTGTTTGGAGTTTAACGCCGCTTTCAATAGCTTTGGTCATATCACGGCGGTCAGTGCACCTACCCATGTTTTCCTGGCTTTCCCACACCAGTACTTACACAAAATTCTTTCGAAGCCACTGACTACTTTCTCACATAGATCAGAGGTGAGAGGCAATGGAAAACATCGCCCGAAAGAATGTCGCCGCAACCGGGTATCGAACCCGTGACCTCCAGATCACGGAGTTCCAATGTGAGAAATCACCAGAGGTCCAGATAAGAAGGAGTATTCAGCTCTTTTCCCTACAATATCTCTCTTATTATCCAAGTTCCAACCAAACCCTATGATGTGGGTACTTAAAAGAATCGTCTTATTGATTGATCAATTCTTTTGAGTACCCACAACATAGGCTTAGAGGGTCAAATAAGGATTTTCGAACATGTGAAACACCCCTTATCTAGAGCTCTGAATCACTACAACAAACTTAAACATATTCCAACATAAGATTAACCCTTAATGAACCCCCCTTTCCAACATGCAAAAACTCTGCAGCAGAAATCTTTGAAGAAATCATCAAGGGAATATATTGAAAATCTCTAAAATTGACAGTATAATTATTGTAAAGAGTTGAAAACAATGCGGCAAAAGGAGAAATTGCTATTAACAATGTTTTTAACATGACCATTGTTGCAAACATGATAAAATGCATCTGCAAACTTATGGAAAAGGGCTAAAGACTTTTGATTGACCCAACCAGATTTGGACCCTTTAGTTTTGAGACAGTCACACACTGATAAGATTTTAACACTACATGAGGTGTATTTTTTTTAAAGAATTGGATCAAAGGTGTTTCCATCATCAAATCTACCATCTCTCTCCAAATGCTGTTATTTTATTTAATTCATTAATCACAAAAGCCTACTTCTACAAATGCATCCGTCAGGTCAGTTGATCTATCCATCACTGGCAGCCCTCGCCCAGCAACAACTTTCACTTTCAGTTTTCCAGGCATGTTTAGTGTTGCCTATCACTAATTTTCTGCAAACAAACAAAATAAATGATTGATTGATTGGGATTTAACGTTGTTTCAACAATTTTTTAGTCATAACAAAGCGACAGTTCAACTACTCATGTGTTTTCCGGTTTCTGACACACCAGCACTCCACACAACATTCTTTTCAAGCAATTGTCTGCTTTTCCACATAGGCTGTTAGCCCATAGGTGAAAGATGAATGCCGCTTGAGTGACTTTTGTCGAGCTTCGGAAAGAATGTGTTAGCCAAGCTGACAAAATAAATGAACAGCTCTTGTCCAAAATTACAAATTAACCATGTTATACAAAAGCGATCTTCAGAGGTTTTAAAATCAATGACAATTACGTAGATCTTAATATTCAGTTTTATGTTAGTTTGATTCATGAAGAGAAACTCCCTCTCGACTATTTTATTAGCAAACAAAAATTAAGGCTCTTACGGCTCAGTTGCATCATTGCAAGAAAAACAGAAAATAACCTGTTTAATGATTATAAAATTTCAAAAACTTGATTTAGATTTGAAATCCTACGGATATAGAAAATACATGTAACATATCAATTATTGTTATCCGAAAAGATGGTTGTCCGAAATACTTAATAAACCACGAAAACACAATTTTCGCCAATTTTCTTATTCACTCGTAATAATCAATGCATCATACGTGCATGTCATATATATTCAAACATTTCAAGAGTTGTTATTGAAAGTAAAGTGAAAATATCAGCAAAATATTACGTACTAAGTCAAAATTAAATTTTCTTTATTTTCCATTCCATTATTTGCGACACGTTATAATAACACTTTTCGTAAAAATTACGCGAATCAAATGCTATGGAAATTTGTTCACAAAACAATACAGAAAATAAAGAAATAAAATGTAAATTTTATTTGTTTATTGAAATATATCACAAACTTATAAATTTAAAAACAAAAAGTGTTGGAGTCCGGAAGGTTCCGGACTATGTTGAATGAAAAGTCACAAACCAGAACGAATCTATCATGCGTATCCGATCAAAGAGATATAGTTGTTGTAAGAGTATTAAATTAAACCTTGGTAATTAATTGAAATAGTTAGAAGGTTGTTAATGATTGATTAAGTAATTATATTGATTACATGAAATAAATGTATGTTTGTAACAACGTAAATTCAATTAAAATGTATATTTGTAAAAACGTAAATTCAATTAAAATGTATGCATGCGGAACAGGTAAGAAATAATATTTAACTTATTTGTAAAGTATGATTATTGTTTTATATACAAACCTATAAGATTTAATATAAACATACAATTTTAACCGGTTGAAACGCAGACGAGAAACGATGAACATGGCTTGATTTAAAAATATTGAAGTAGTGCATCCTTTTCTCACTGTTTTTTTCTATCACATTGACTCATTGGGAAATATTTCATGTATACATATAATTAACCCTACCATGTGAAAAGGTACAAGTTTGCATGTAAGGACAGTAATGGATCAGATCGGCTCTGTTTGATCAAAATGTTCTCAAGGTGACAGAAGTTTCTAATAAGCTTTTGTAAGTATTAAACTAATATGTGAGCAATGTATCTTGATCAGGCTTTATGGATGAACAGGTTGATCTGGTATTTCACTGTTCACAGGAGCCAACTTTTACCTTTCCTTACGGACTCGTTTATGCTGATAAGTACTTACATGAAAGGTATTAACTAGGGATGGCAAAGAATACCAAAATTAGTATTCGAATATTCGATCACAAAGTATTCGAATATTCGACCTACAACAAAGAGTTTATAAATGTGTTATTTGCTGCAGAGATGTTTATATGTCTCTGTTTGCTGTAAGGTTATCTTACTGTTGACTTATTTTGTTAAAATCCCAGTACCCGCATTTAGATTTCCGTTTAACCCGTGAATTCGAAAGAAAAGAACGTCAGTAATTAAGTGCTTAGATTTTATTTAATTAATGAGCACTTGCTTAATGTAATTTTTTACGAAACATGTAGTTCTGATTACCATGTATACATCTAAATAATAAACAATTTTTTTCTTCTTTATTTGCAATTTTTTCAAACTGTTACAATAATGTAACCACGTGTCTTTTGGTTTCATATTTCAAAATGGAGTTCATCACTAGTAATACAGGTAAACGTAAACTTCTGCTTATACAAAGAGATGTCTTATCTATACAAGTAACATATCCCTCTTAAATATAAGGCATCCATATAATAATAAATAATTTCTTAATCTCAGAAGTCGTCTTAAAGACAGTGTAGACCATTTACAATAATCCAAAAAATGAATCTAATAGTTATCGGGCTATTTCCCTTTCGTCCTCTATTCTTAACTTGTTTTACAAAAGTCATTAAACAAACCGATACACTTTCTCAAGGGTGGGTTTCGGTCAAACATGGGCAGTCCTATGACATCCTTCATTCTCAAAGAAAGTTTAAGTTTTTGTAAAGAGAACAATAGCAAGTTAATTGCGTGCTTTTTGCGTGCTTTTTAGATGCTCGTCAAGCTTTTGATCGAGTATGGCACGATGGTCTTTTTTACAAGCGGAATGATATCGGGGTTTGTCCAAAACTTTTAAAAACAGTCATTGCAATGCACTCCAAAATGTATAGATGTGTAATGTATAATGGTTATTATTTCTACAGGGAACCAGACAAGGCCTGTTATATATAAACTCACTACTTGACCAATTAGTTAACAGCAAATTAGGTTTTCAAGTTAAAGGGTCTCATTTTTGTGCTCCGTCTTTTGCAGACGACATATGACCCTTCTCTTTTTCGAGGAAAGCCTTACAGGAAACTAGAACTATCACGGAAGGTGATGAATACATCCAGCTGGTGCCTGACAATATACACATGTATGAGGAATTCAAGAGGCCATAACTCATTTAAAAACAATTCCAGTGCAACACGCCGACAATATGCACAAATAGGCTTGGTATCAATCAATCTTGTGAAGTTATATTGAATTCTGACCAAGACCAACTATGTATGAGAAATTCAAGGGGCCATAACTCATTTAAAAATAATTCCAGAGCAACATGCCGACAATATGCACAACTAGGCTTGGTATAAATCATTCTTGTGAAGTTATATTGAATTCTGACCAAGGGTTGCTGAGAAATAGTGTTCACAAGACATGTCTACAGACCAACTGACCGACCGACCAACCGACCGACCGACCTACCGACAAGCGTGACTCCTATATAGCCCCCATATACTATGTATCTGGGGGTATAATGATAACCATGTGTTATAAGTATTCTTGTCTCTGGAGATATCAATACAATCCCGACAAATGTGCCGTGGTCACCTTCAATGAATCCGAGCGTATATTTAAACGCAGTTCTCGGCCCTGGGTTGTTGGTAACAATGCCATCTGCGAGAAGGAGGAATATAACCATTTAGGTATCATCTGCAATACAAATAACAATCCTTCTCTCACAGTTAAGCAAATAGATAGAAAACTAAGGGGTGAAAACTAAGGGGTGCTTTCTTTGGACTCATTAAAGAGGGGTTACATGTAAATGGTCTTAATCCCTTAACTAGCTATAACATTTACAACTCAATTGTTATCCCAAGAGCTCTTTTCAAATGTGAATTGTTACAGTCTCTTTCTGATCGGAATATTTTGTCCATAGAGAGATCGCACAGACTATGTCTAAAGCAACTCCAGCGTTTAGAGATGAGATCAAGAACACATATTGTCCTTGGTCTTATTTGTGCTCTCCCAATAATGGCTGTAATAGAGCAGAGAAAACCCACCTTTCTTGGTCAACTCTGTCGCTTAGAGAGCGACTGTGCAACAACACGTTTATTCTTATTACGTCTATGTTCTTTTATAAATGATAATCACGACTCCGGATTTGTTTCAGATATTGTATGTATTCTACGTAAATATGACATTTATAATGTATTACAAGACTATATAGACAATGGGGGTTTCCCAAGTAAACATATTTGGAAACATCATATTGATATGAACATTTCAAATCATTTTGTTGGAGAATGGAATATAACAACATCTTCATCGCTATTTGCCTTATATAGACAATTACAACACAGATTCACATTTAGTCTGGTATGGGATTACGCTAAATGCAATCCGGATATGTTACGTGCTTGTTTTTCAATCGTCCAGCTAATTGCACATACAGCTTATACCAATTTTCTCAATGCACACGTTGTGGCTGTAACAATATTATAACAAGTCTTACGGAACATATCCTGATTAACTGTCAAATTGTACAATCGTGTACTACGGTACCTCTTTTCAACAAAGAATTGTATTCAAGTTTGGTAGAACTGTTTTCGATTCAGTAGTATCGTTTAAAGGCAATGACTATGTTCTTGCTCTATTTGGTTTGAACCCAATCTTAGATATAATGTAGTGCAAGGCACATATGATTCCCTTTACAAGGTTGTTGCAATGTTTCTCCACTTAATGTGCTACGTATAAGGGAAAGGCTTAACATAGGAACTAGTTTAAAAAAAAAATGAAAACGTTAAACCAGTGCTTGAAAATTTACTTGAATTTATATTTCTCAAACTGTAAATTTACCAGTTGATATAAGAGTAGAAATGCTGTCTACATTTACAGTTATAAGTTAAATACAGTTCAGTTAATCCGATCACACTTTGTTTGTAAGAACCAGAAGATTTCATTTCATTTAAGTATTCTGGATGTTCACATCGCATCCGTGATAAAACATGTTGTTGGCTAGGCAAAATACACCGATATCGTGTTTACCGCGATATTCATGAAATGTGGAACTGCAACAGCGAAAAAGAATGAAATTGATCTTTTGAAACAGATATTTCTGTGGTTTAAATATTTTCATGTCTGCATTTTGCGATGACAATTGTACTCAAAGTTAACTTTGAATCCAGTATGTACCGAACATGAAAGTCAGATTATTAAAATAAAAGCAAATGAAAAATGTATGTGAAATTGCGATAAAAATGAAAATCTATAAATAGACTATAGATGAATGGTACTGTCTTTTATTTTAGCTCTTAACTTGATTCGGGAACCAGAGTCGCTGCATAGCCGCTTACGACATTTACACACTAGACCAAATTGAGATCGGTTTAAAACGTGTTGGTGAATACGGATTAAATCTAAAACGTGGACTAAATATTAAGATTTAGATTTAGACAAATATCTAAATTGAAAAGTTTAGTGAATACGGGACGAGGCTTCTTCGTCTAATTAATTACTGCGTAATATATCATAGCATGTAATTTTAAGGAACCAGACTACATTTACAAATTCACAAATTCAATAGAAGGGTTCTTTATTTTACTGTCTAGAGTAGATACAGTATGAATTTCGCTTAAATAAAAATGTACATACATTCAATTAATATACTGGCCTTTGTCTTTTGTTTTTAATTTGTAAAACTCACACATGTATATAGAGTGTAAAAGGGATGTTTTAAAAGTCATTACCTTAAATTAATGTACTTAGAAAGGACAAAGAGAAATCATGATATGTGGTCACGCTAGCTGGCAGGTCTAAATATTCTCCTTGACCGAAAATTAAAAGCATCCCTACAGGAAGCTGCGGCGGCTTCCAATAATATTTTGCATAACCTTTTTTTTGTATCAAAAGTAGCACTTTCAAAAATAAGGGTAAGTCCATATATATGTTGATGCAAATAAGATGTAAAATGTGTTACATTCATGTATACAGTCAAATTGTTTCAACAACAATACGTACACTTATCCATGATAATACAAAGGTAGTGTTATTGCATTATTTACTGCGAATGGACAGATACTCAAATTATTCTTTAAGGTCAATTAGCGCATCTGCGTATTCCGATCAGGATCTGCATTGCACACACAAATTAGTCATAGAAAGTTTAACCCTTTCCCTCATATAGACGCTTTCTGACGCATCTACAGCAGACGGATTTTTGAAAACATAGTGACAAAAGGAGAAACACGTGCAATTTCTCCTTTTGACACTCTGTTTTCAACTTTTAGTCTTATGTTTTCCATTCAAATATAGAGATTTTCCATTTTTTGTAAAAAATATGTTCAAAGTCGTCTGCTACAGAATTGCCGTATGAGGTAAAGTGTTAAAGGATTTTTTTTTGTAATACAGAATTCATTTGTTTCTTATGTGTTGAACCTAAGATAGGTCTTATACTTATTATCATGCTGGTTACAGTTACAGCGTCAACATCAATGAAGGTACTTCGCTCATTAGTGCTATTAGCGCTTTGATTAGTGTATATAGTTACCATATATAGTTATTGAATAATTGTTGTTGTTTTCCCATTTATAACAAAAAAAATCAAAGTCACTATTTATAACACATCAAGATCATTTAAATAATCATAATTAAATAATCAATCATTGAATGATTGTTGTTTTTTCCCATTTGTCATGACTGTTTATTACACTTAAACCATCCACCTATTAAAACCGATAATGGAATTGACTAAACCTGGGGTCGAAAACACTTAGGAAACTGGGGTAGATAAATTTTGGGGTCGAAAGCTCTGGCTACCAAATATATCATAACTTATATTTTGGTTAAAACAAAAATTGTCGGAATCCGGAAGGTCTCCGGACTATGTTGAATGAAAGTCACAAACCAGAACGAAGCCGGTTGACCTACTTTGGTGACGCAGGTAAATCAAAACATTGTTATTTTTTTTTTATCGACATATGCCTATCTTTTTTGTTGTAATGTTGGATGGAGATAACTGGCTTCTGTGGAATAATTTGCTCATCGTTTAAACAATTCTACTGCAGTTCCTTTTCTGTATATGACATGCAATTAGTATCACTCTTAAACATTTACATATTACAATTAATAATTAAACATATGAACCCTACCATGTTAAAAGGTACAAGTTTGCATGTAATGACAGTAAAGGGTCAGACCGGCTCTGTTTTATCAAAATCTTCTCAAGGTCACAGAAGTTTCTAATAAGCTTTTTTATAAAGTAATATATGTGAACAATGTATAGATCTGGTATTTCACTGTTCAGAAGAGCCAACTTTTACCTTTCCTGTATACAAACTCGTATATATGCTGCTATAAGTACTCCTATGAAAGGTATTAACCCTTTCCGACCTACAACAAATCCCAATGGCGCCTTAAAATTGTTTTGTCCAATTTTTTGAAAATCTCAATTAATGAAAGTATAAATTCTTATTATTGAATTGAAAACATTGTGGCAAAAGGGGAAATTGATCGTTTTGAGAAAGTGTCTATATTAGGGAAAGGGTTAACTTGTTGCCCAAATTTGTTAGTCTCAATATATCGATGTTACATTATATAATATTGCCTTAATTAATTGTAACGTCTCAAGTCCACCGTAATTTTTTTGTGAGGAATGGGTCGGTGAGGTACCCAGTCTTTCAATAATACTAGTGTACGTCTATATTCCAGTAATACAATGTAATTTAATACTTTTAAACTGATCTTACATCATAAACATATGTATTTATTTTAAGAGTCATTCAATAAAAATTTGCATTTAAATACATTAAATTCATGTGATATTCATCCGAACAGTCAAAATAAAAAATCGCATTCCGAGTACAGAAACCTTGACTTTGCCCAATCGTATCATTGTTAGATTATATTGGTTGTTTATTGTTTGACACCGCTTTCAACAATTTTTCAGTTACATCACATTTTTCCTCTGTAAGTTACAAAAACTACTAGTCCATTTATCCTGACACCAATAAGTCAGTTTTAATGCTAACCCCACAAGCCTGAGCGCCAAGGAGGGAAAGCAATTTCTTCCCTTTCTAAAGTATTTGGTTTCACCAGGCAGGGGATCGAACTGGCAACCTCCCTGGTCCCACACAGAGGCAGACGCTAAGAGAGGTTGTCGGGGTCATCAGTGAAAAAAAAAAAATTATGGAAAATATTTTACATCAGCTAAATTGGAAGTATGATTAATACTGACTTAACCCTTTCCCTCATACAACAATTCTGCAGCAGACGACTTTGAACACATTTTGACAAAAAATTGAAAATCTCTATAATTGAATGGATAATCGTTTTGAGCAATTTCTTCTTTTGTCACTATGTTTTCAAAAAGCCGTCTGCTGCAGAGGCGTCAGAAAGCGTCTATATGAGGGAAAGGGTTAAGAACAACAGAGGGAAAGGAGAAATTACTTGTTGTTCTTCATTATCCCTAAACAACGTTGGTGGTGAAGACTTTAGAGCATCCATGGCTGGGCCAGTACTTTAATATCCAACCTACAGACGCATTTTGATGTACCAGCAGCATTTGCATGGGCTAAGTCTATGTGGAAAAGCAGCCAGTTGCTTGGGAAGATTCTTGTGTGGAGTATTGGTGTGGGAAAACCAGGAAATGCATGAGCAGGTGAACTGGCCACTGTAAATTAATATAACTGAGAAATTGTTAAAAATGGCGTTAAACCCCAATCAAACAAACAAACAAAACCAGCAGCATTTGCCTTTTAAAAAGCAATTTCTCTTTTGCCACAATCTTTTCAACTAGTCAATAAATATACTTTCATTTATAGAAACATACTTTTTGAAATTTTAATTTCTCTGCTGCATATTATTTTAATTTTTTTTAATTTCTCTGCTGCATATTATTTTAAAAAATTTAAAAAGTTGCTTCTCTCTTTTTGGCGTAAGGTTGCGGGAATAGCATTATTAATAGTGTGCTGGTGTCACGATAAATTCACCATAAACTGTTCAGGATTTTAACACTTTTGAAAACATTGTGGTAGAAGAAGAAATTTTCAACTCAATTCAATGATTCAAGATTTATCATATTTTTTACTGGGTGTTTTGAAACATTTTAGTAATGGCTGCCCTCCTTGGTGCTCAGGTTTGCAGGGTTAGCATTACGACTGAATGGCTGGTGTCGGGATAAATGGACCAGTAGTACTGGTAACTAACCCCGGAAACGCTGTGATAAAACTGGAAAGTTGTTGAAAGCGGCGTAAAACACCAAACAATCAATCAATCAACCTTTGCCACAGTGTTTTCAACTCAATGCAATGATTTTAAGCTTTCATTTATAGGGTTACCACATTTTTAGCCAGATGTTTTTAAAGTCCTCTGTTACAGAATTGTTATATGTGGGAAAGGGTTAAAAAGAACATGAACATAACCTCATATTCTCAGTTTGCTTTGCTCAATGTGTATTAACGATCAGTAGCCAGTGCATTGTTCTCGTTATTTTTTTAACATTGTCATGCAGACACATTTTGATGTGTCGGATGCAGACGACATCTGAAAACATTGTGGCAAATGATAAATTACTCATCATTAGCAATTTCTCCTTTTGCCACAATGTTTTTTATTTCTACATATTTCTGCCAAAATGTTTTTCAAAGTCATCTGCTGTATGATGGAAAGAGTTGTATAAAACAGGCTAAGTGTTAAATGGTAAGTTTCCTTTTGAAAGTGTTACCAATATCCTGGAAAAGTTACTGAAATTTATTTCCAAATTTGACAATTTCTGCCTGGGAGCAAACCAAAACTGTTATTGTAAAACCCTGATATGATTTTGAATCAGTAACTCAAATTTCCCGGTGGAATGTACAGTCATTGTTTTTACAGTTCATTAACCCTTTCCCCCATATGACAATTCTGCAGCAGACGACTTTGAACATGTTTTGTCAAAAGGTAGAAAATCTCTATAATTGAATGGATAACCTATGACTAAAAGAGGAAAACATTGTGTCAAAAGGAGAAATTGCTTGTTTTGAGCAATTTCTTCTTTTGTCACTATGTTTTCAAAAAGCCGTCTGCTGCAGAGGCGTCAGAAAGCGTCTGTATGAGGGAAAGGGTTAAAGGAAAAGAAATTTGAAAAGAAATCACTCATGCTATCCAATTTCTCCTTTTCCCACAATGCTTTGAAAAGTCATCTGATTCTGAGGGTATCTTTAGTCATCTGTACCAGGGAAATTTGAAATCTGTATTTTTTTATTATATAAAATGATCAAAATCATCTTTTATCTTTACTTGTAATTGCAGACCACAAGTGACATCTTAAGAACCCCGGTGTGTTTCACCCAAAGATGGGTATGAATACCCAGTTTCTCTGTATTTGCGCAGTTCTGATGATATTTGTCATTGGAAATGTGTACTCTGAAGTCTACACAGACAGAGTGCTGTCCCTTGGAAAATATTTACAAGAATCTCCAATAAATCAACCTGAAGTTGAAGATCTGATTAAAACATTGGAGGAAAGGTCTCTGAAAAAGTTGTTTGTGGATGGTATACAAGATCTGAATGAGACGTTGGTAGATGCAAATATGTCCCAGATCTGCCAGCAACACTTATGCATGACTATTGATGGAATGCTAGAAGGACAACAATGGGCCTTAAGAAGTAAGTGTGCAGAAGGAAATATTTGATCTTTGCCTCACATATTTATCTCAGAGGATTAGATAAGAGGGGAAGTAAACTGATCTTTGCCTCACAATGTCTCTCTTATTACCCAACCAAATCTTATGATAAGGGTGCTCAAAAGAAATCTTTTCACTGAGAGAATTCTTTTGATCACCCATCACATAGGGTTTGAGGTGCCAAAAAGGATTTTAGAAATGCCCCTTAATATCTAGTGCTCTGAATTATATTATGACTCAAATACACATTATGCTGTGGAATAGTCTCAATAAAGGGAATCCACTTTGGGCTAGTGGTTAGGAATAGTGGGGGATTAACCATTTTGAGAATGGGTGCCAAGGTTTGATTCTTTTTGCGGCGGTTCTTCATAGATCCCGAGTTCATATTTTTAAGCCATGGCCATCGTCATTTATCACAAACAAACAAACTACAATTAATTGTTATAAACTACCCGGTTCTCATGCATCACATGGTTTTTGTTTGTGATGCAAAAAACGCTTTTGGCAATCAAGTGTACCAGACAGAACATATCAGGGAGTTTCATCTATGAATTGTTGAGTGCAGAACATATCAGGGGGTTTCATCTATGAATTGAGCAATTTCTCTCTTTGCCACAATGTTTTCAACTCTTTCCAACAATCATTTTATTTTTTATTAAAATTTTGTTGCATGTGGAAGTGGGTTAAAACTGAAAACACCTACAATGTAGTTTCCTCCCAAACCAGTGGGCACATTTTTTACGTATTCCACTATCCGATTCCTTCAAGCCATGTTAATTGGTAAAAAACATGGCTGCTAGGGGCGCGGAGCTGGTTTTGCCTTATATTGCTATAGTGAAAACTTTAAAAATCTTCCTCTTTGAAAGTATCAGGCCTATTTCTAAATAATTTTGTAGAAAGTTTCCTGGGTGATCCTCTTATTTGCCTAATATGGCTGTAGTGAAAACTTTAAAAAAGAAATCTGTCTGATTTCCAAATAATTTTGGAAAAATGTTCCTTGGGTGACCCTCTATCAGATTTATTTGCCTAATATGGCTGTAGTGAAAACTTTAAAAAAGAAATCTGTCCAAGTTCCAAATCATTTTGAAGAAATTTTCAATGGGTGACCCTCTATCAGATTTCTTCAAGCCATGTTGATTGGTGGAAAAACATGGCCTCCAGAGTGCGGGGCAGTTTTGCTTAATATGACTATAGTAACAATTAAAAACCTATTCTATTCTGTATTTAGTATCAGACTGATTTTTATGCCCCCGTAATCACCGATTCGGTGGGCATCTAGTTTTTGGCCTGTCCGCCCGTCTGTCTGTCTGTCTGCACAAAAAAAACTTTAACCTTGACCACTACTTTTGAACCATAACAGGTACGGCTACTATATTTTACATGTGTATTCCTTGTGACATGACCTTTCTGTCAGTACCAAAATGTTTGACCTTGCGACCTTCACCTTTGACCTAGATGTTGCCATTCTCGGAAAAAAAAATTAACCTTGGCAATTACTTTTGAACCATAACAGGTACGGCTACCATATTTCACATGTGTATTCCTTGTGACATGACCTTTCTGTCAGTACCAAAATTTTTCACCTTGCGACCTTGACCTTTGACCTAGATGTTGCCATTCGGGGGCATCAGTGTTTCACAAACACATCTTGTTCACATAATTTTGAAGATTCCTTCAAGCCATGTTGAATGGTCTAAAGATATGGCCATAGGGGCTAGGGCTATTTTACCCATTATGCCCAGAGTTTAGGATTTAGAAAACTATTTCCTAAGAAACTAAATGTCCGATTTTGAAATATTAAATGGTACATAAACATTTCTTTGGTGATTTTCTTAGTCATATTTAATTTGTGGCTTTTCAGGCAGTGGAGCTAATCCGGACCTATTGATGAGTTATTTTAACTTACATGACAAATCACATTGCATTATTCAGGTGAGCGATCCAGGTCCATCATTGCCTTCTTATCATGTATAAGAGTTTAAACATTTTTCAGCAGTATTTCAGTCACGTCACTAAGACCACTTCACCTCCTTGTGTGTTTCCCGGCTTTCTGTCAGCTATATTCTCATTACACAACAGGCAAATGGATGCCTTTACCTAAAGATTAGGTTTTCTAGCACATTTTTCAAAGACAAATGACACTGGTCACATCAGCTTTTGTCAGTTATTAGAAAGATTGAATGACTAGGTTGGGATTTAACACTTTCCTACATTCAACAATCCTGCAGCAGACGACTTAAAAAGTATCAAGAACAAAATATGGAAAATCTCTATACATGAAAGTATTATTAGTGAATTAGTTGAGGACATAGTGGCAAAAGGAGTAATTGCTCACAATTTTCAACTATTTTCAGTAATTTTAGTTTATAGAGATTTTTTATAGTGTTGCCTAGATATTTTCAAAGTTGTCTGCTGCAGTATTTGTATGTGGGTAAGGGTTAAATATGGCAAATCTCAATAAATGAATAAAGTTGAAAATATTGTGGCTAAAATGTGGTCTTGCAGATGCGTCAAAATGCATTTGCTTGTGAGTAATGATTATGTATATTTTGATTTTCAGTGCTTGATTCTCTTGCGAAGATTCCAGCAGGCGTTTTAAACGGAGACATATTGTGGATCGGAGCCTATGATGAATGTGTTAATGAGACAGCCACAGTTTATTTGGGGCCAAATCAGACACTACCCACTCATCCATTTAAGGGAAGGTACTGCAAGGCTGGGGTAGTTTTAAGAGATATAGGTCCAACCCCTGCTATTGAGGTATGTACAGCTCCAGTTAACTCTTTCCCACATGCAGACGCATTTTGACACAAAAGCAGCAGACGACTTTTGCCACAATGTTTTCAACTTTATTTAACAATTAAACTATCTTTTATGGAGATTTTTTAGGTTTTCAAAGTGGTCCTGCTGTAGATTTGTTGTATGTGGGAAAGGGTTAAGGGGCCTTTTACACATTTTTATCTACCCTTATTTGTCCATGAATTTCTTTTTTGTGGGTACTCAAAAGCATTGTCTTTAACATAGAGCTCACATGAGTAAAACTATTGAGGAGCCAAAACATTGTTTCTGTTTACAACTTCATATCTATGCCTATTTTGCTATGATGTCTCTTAACCCTTTCCCTCATATAGACGCATTCTGACGCCTCTGCAGCAGATGACTTTTTGAAAACATAGTGACAAAAGAAGAAATTGCACAAAACTTTTGCCACAATGTTTTCCACTTTTTGTCATAGGTTATCCATTCAATTATGGAGATTTTCTATTTTTTGACAAAATACGTTCAAAGTTGTCTGCTGCAGAATTGCCCTATGAGGGAAAGGGATAACCTGACTCTTTCTGAAGAATTTGGAGTTGAAGGTAGGAATAGTAGGTGTTTTTAACTCTTTTGCATAGTCCATTTATAGAGATTTCCAAAGTGAGTCTATTGGGCCCTGGTTTTAGTCTTAACCCTTTCCCTCATACGACAATTCTGCAGCAGACGACTTTTTTCAAAAAGTAGAAAAATCTCCATAATTGAATGGATAACCTATGACAAAAAGTGGAAAACATTGTGGCAAAAGGAGAAATTGCACGTTTTGTGCAATTTCTTCTTTTGTCACTATGTTTTCAAAAAGCTGTCTGCTGCAGAGGCGTCAGAAAGCGTCTATATGATGGAAAGGGTTAATGATTTCTCTCTTTGTCCCAAGCAGTGCTTGTGTTGTTGGGTGCAAAATGTCACAAGGAGAGAAAAACATGCAGCCAAGTAGCGAATCACCCAATTTCTCCAAATGTGTACAAGTTTAAACTGCTATATATGTATTTAACTGTTTCCCTCATATAGACGCTTTCTGATGCCTCTACAGCAGACGGCTTGTAAATATGACAAAAGAAGAGCAATTTCTCCTTTGGTCACCATGTTTTTCAACTCTATTAAATTATTGTACTTTATTTTTAAGGGAGTTTCCAAAAGGTTTCGGTATATTTTCAAAGCCGTCTGCTGCAGATTTGTTGTATGTGGGAAAGGGTTAACCATTTCCACATAGCACAAGTCTGTAGCAGATGACTATAATACGGAAAAAATATCTTGTATAAAAAACGTATAATTATTGAATATATTATTGAGTTAAAAACATTGTTACAAAGGGAAAATTTGATAATTTGAATTTTTCAAAGGAGATATTTTCACAAGGGATACAAAATTGTTTAGTCCCGCTAAAATACTATCTAGGCTTCATCAACCGCCTAGGCTTAATTTCTTTTCAGACCAATTCTATTCGACCTGGTTCCCTTGTGATCGGAATGTGTGTCCCTAGTTCTTGTTCCTCTGACGATGTCAAAATTATCACAAACACCAGTAAGTAGGATTAACGAATTTACTTGATAAAGCCCTTTCCCACATACAACTAATCTGCAGCAGACTACCAGTACTTTGAAAACATCTAAGCAAAAATATAGAACACATCTACTAATGTAAGTATGATTATTGGATAGAGCAATTTCCCCTTTGCCACAATGTTTTATAAAGTTGTCTGCTGCAGAGGCTTCAGAAAGCGTCTATATTAGCAAAAGGGATAAGATATGGGAAAAAACTGCTCTAGCAACTTGTCTGAAGTTTCATCTAATTATTTCCAGATCAAGACCCATTTCAATGTATTTGCAGCAGGTGACTTTTAAAAGTATTGTAGCAAAAGGAGAAATTGCACATTAGAAGAAATTTCTCCTTTTTCACCAATGTTTATAACACTATGCAATATTTGTGCTTTCACTTTAAAAAGATTTTGCATATTTTTGCCTATATATTTTTAAAGTCGTCTGAAGTTAGAATTATGTAAGAAAGGGTATTTTACATTGAGGCAAACAGTGAAGAACCTGGCTAGTAATTATTGATGGCATGACATGCAAAATGATTGCAATGCAAACATTTCTCACTATAGAATGACAGAAACTGTTCCCTCGAAGGATTTCCTCAATTCAGTAGCATAGGGATTTAACCCTTTCCCACATACAACAAATCAGCAGCATGCAATTTTGAAATAATTAAGACATAAATAATTTCTTAAAATGAAAGTATTAGTATTGAATTTCTCCTTTTGTCATGATTTTAGCAAAAGTTGTTTGCTACGGAGGCATCAGATAGCATCTGTAATGCGGGAAAGAAAAGTTCATTTAATTGATATTCAATCTGATGGAATATAGATCAAAAATCTGGAATGTGTGTAATGTAATTTAAAAACAAGCAATTTCTCATTTTCCCATAACGTTTCCAAAAGTTGTCTGTACGACTAAAGACTTCTGTATAAAGCAAAGGTTTAAGATTATCAATTCATTTCATTTCAGTATTGGGTATGATAGGAGTAGGAAACAGTACACTTGAGAAGACTATAGCCATATGCCAGTCTGATCATTTGGATATCGATCTGAGAGCTGCTTTTGCCATGTAAGATTTTATAATATCATCTGAGCCAAAGGCTCAAGGTGATCTATTCTGATCAAATTTTGTCTCATCGGGCGTCATTGTTGTTAACTTTTAGCTTTAAGCAACATCTCCTCCTTAACCACATGAAACAATTTCAACCAATTTTTGCAGGAATTTTCCTTATGTGGTCCTCTTTCAAAATTGTTCTAAGATTTAAATTCTATGGAGAAATTAGGTTGCTGCGGAATCAGAAATGAGGGAAAATGCCCAATTTTTTACATTCTTTTCCTCTGAATCCGGTTGTCTAGTTTCAAGATTATGTGGTAGAGATGTTCCTTGAGCTACCCTCTACAACAAGTGTGAAAGTCACATATCAGCAAAACTTCACAAAAGTGTTCTTTTGGTGGTCCTTTTCCAAATTGTTAAATGATTTAATGCCTTTTATCAAATGTCCTTTACTGACAAGCTGTTTCATTTACAGTATTAACTCCTTGCAGTTTTACACCCACTCTTAATAAAGAAAAAATCCCTGATATTAGCTGTTACATATTTGGTACTATACTATCTCTGACGATCTATTTAGGGTCGGTCATCTTGGCCCTCTTGGTTTTCAATCCATTTACAGCAGGCCTCCAGAAGACTGAACATTTGCCGATCTGAATCGGTTTTTAAATCACCGGACCAATTTCAATCCGAAAAAATCAGTCCAGATATTTCCATAAATCGAACTTATACCAACGCTATATGTCACTTTGTCATTTTGTAAACGAAAAACCAATAAAATCCTAGTCATTACACATGCCTTCGAGAGAGTTTATAACTTACCATGACGTAAACAAGATAAGCTGTCCAGTAGGATGTGACAATCGTGTTATGTAATTAATCCCTGCGGTTTGATAGATAATCCATGGGTTAAAGATCTTCTTTAAACTGTTTGCTAATTATTAGTTGACCAGTCTAACAATTTTTTAATCGGTCCAACTCTGGTCTGACCGGCTAATTGACATTTAACTTTTACTTTTGGACCGTTTGTAATTAAATTTTTGTGCTTATGATTTTGAAGTTGATAATTGCCAGTGATAATTAGAATTCGATGTTTTATTTTTCAAGTGTTTCAACATGTACTGTATATATAAGGCAGAAGTTTTAACTTCATTTGTCTTTCGATACATTGGAGAAATAATTTACTTTCGATGTTCAAAAAGTCAAATGACCGACTTGGCGACCCGAATCATGTTGACAAAGAGAACCAGTTCAAACCGGCTCATAATTCCTCAATGGGTAAATGTACTTACCTAAGAAATGGATTTCTCTAATAATGTCAGAAATATTTCAGTCATGGTAATTCCATAACAACAAAGACATTTTTTGTAGTAAAATGTTTATCTTTATGTAGACAAAACAATGATCACCGTACAGATAAGAGAAATGTATTTTCTGTGCACCACCAATCATTTTTAGCTCGACTATTCGAAGAATATGAGAGCTTTACTACTCACCCCGGCGTCGGCGTCCGGTTAAAGTTTTAGGGCAAGTTGGCTTTTTCATTCATAAGTATTTGTGCTAGGACTTTCATATTTGGAATATAGTTACATCTTATACCTTTCTTCATATTGAATGCTGAAGGTGCTGATAGTGACCTTCTTTTTGGGGTAAAAAACATGATTTTCGGTGGTTAAAGTTTTAGGGCAAGTTGGATTTTTTATTTGATTTTTTTTTTCTCAATAAGTACTTGTGCGAGGGCTTTCATATTTAGAATGTAATTACATCTTATACCTTTCTTCACATTGAATGTTGAAGATGCTGAGTGTGACCTTCTTTTTAGGGTAAAAAAACATGATTTTGGCTGGTTAAAGTTTTAGGGCAAGTTGGAATTTTCATTTCTGTTTTACTTTTTCTCAATAAGTACTTGTGCTAAGGCTTTCTTATTTAGAATATAGTTGATCTTATACCTTTCTTCACATTGAATGCTGAAGATGATGAGTGTGACCTTCTTTTTGGGGTAAAAAACATGATTTTGGCTGGTTAAAGTTTTAGGGCAAGTTGGCATTTTCATTTATATTTTTACTTTTTCTCAATAAGTACTTGTGCTAGGGCTTTCATATTTGGAATATAGTTACAACTTATACCTCTCTTCACATTGAAAGCTGAAGGTGCTGAGTGTGACCTTCTTTTTGGGGTAAAAAAACAGCAAGTTGGATTTTTTCTCAATAAGTAATGGTGCTAGGGTTTTCATATTTGGTATATAATTACATCTAATACCATTGTATACTGAAGATGCTGATTTGACCATTGGGGGGGGGGGGGGGGGGGGGGTAAAATACATGATTTTGGGTGGTTAAAGTTTTAGGGCAAGTTGGCATTTTTATTTTATTTTTTAATTTTTCTCAATAAGTACTTGTGTTAGGGTTTTCATATTTGGAATATGATTACATATAATAAGGCAATATACTTAAATAGTGCTTAAGTGAATAAGCGTTTTCAAGTCGAGCGCGCTGTCTTCCGACAGCTCTTGTCTAGTAAGTACTATATTTCACCGAACAGATTAAGATTTCATTGCCAATTGTCTGATGTGTGCGTCCGTGTGTAGACCTTTGGTTTAACCAACTTCTCCACTGTAACCACTGGGCCAATTAGGATGAATCTTCATAGGAAGCATCATCTTAGATGAGCCATTTGTCTAGCTGCCACTAAATAATATACACAAACAGTTTTTTAGCTCCACTAGCTGAAAGCCAGTCGAGCTTATGTCATGGCGAAATTGTCCGTTGTGTGTGCGTGCGTGCGTGCGTGCATGCGTTAACTTTTTCCTTTAAACAACTTCTTCTCCCTAACCACTTGGCCAATTTGGTTGAAACTTCATAGGAAGCTTCCTCTCAATGTCCCCTCTTAAATTCCTTCAATTTTTAGCTCTACTGGCCAAAGGCCAGAAGGGCTTATGTCGTGGCGATTCGTCGTGAGTGCGTCCGTCCGTCCGTAAACAATTTCTTGTTAACACGATACAGTCTTCACTTTTGATTGTATCTCAACCAAACTTATACAGTAGTTAGATATCCATGAGAGCTCGGTTCCTTTCAAAAACCAGATCTGCCCATGCATGACTGGATTATGGCCCTTGAAATGGTCAAAATTACTATAATAATAATAATAATAATTATAATAAAGGCTTTATTTATAGAAAACACTCATTTGACATAGTACATGTATGCAAGTCAATCTTCCATGAGGGCCTCACACATAAACAAAATGGAACGAAACATGAACAAACATGTGTTATATATGAACTACTCTATGTTACAATATACATGCGATTATAATTATGGACTTAAAATTGATGTGTCTATTACTGTATCGTAGAACAGCCACAGATCTAAATATTGTGCATAGTTTTATGAAATACAATTGTACTACAATTATCATTGAATTAAGATTGGTTTATCCAACGTAAATATTGGGATTTGAAATGCTGAATAGACGTTGAGTTTTGAATATATGAAGGAAGGGAATTCCAGACTGATGAACCGGAAAATATAAATGTATTTCAATATATATTAAGTTAGGTTTTGGTGTATACAACTGGAATGAAGTTGATGAACGTAAGAGTCTTGCATGAATATCAGATGTAAAAGTAAATGATTTCTTTAGGTAATCAGGGGCATTTCCACGTAATGTTTTATACATTTGAATGGCTTTCTGATAAATAACTCGTTCGGGAAATGTCATCCATTTAAGTTCAGCAAACATTAAAGATGAAGGGGTGGTAAAATCACAATCAAGGATTACCCTGGCAGCCCTTTTCTGAAGTTTCACTAGTTTGTTTTCAAGATTATTTGTGCAATTTCCCCAGATAACACAACAAAAATCAAAGTGTGGAAGTATGTATGCATTATAAAAACGTTTACGATTGTAATTTGATTTTTGATAACATATGGAGGTATGTATTACATTTCTTTATTACAGTATCAATGTGATCGCCCCACGAAAGAACGTTATTAACTGTAATACCTAGCAATTTACCACTTGAGCAAGAATAGTAATAGAGCTTGTTATAATGATACAGTCTCTTTTTTTTTATTGTATCTCAATCAACTTATACAGTAGTTAGATATCCATGAGAGCTTGATTCCTTTCGAAAACAAGCCAGATCCGCCCCGTGCATGACTGAATTATGGCCCTTGAAATTGTCAAAATTTCTATAATAGGGCTTGTTAACATGATACAGTCCTTATTTTTGATTGTATCTCAATCAAACTTATACAGTAGTTAGATATCCATGAGAGTTTGGTTCATTTCTAAAAAACGGCCAGATCTATCCATGCATGGCTGGATTATGGCCCTTGAAATTGTCAAAATTGCTATAATACAGCTTGTGAACACAATAGAGCTTCCATTTACTATCAGTCTGATCTTCACCAAACTTAGATGGTATTTGAATATTGATGACATATTGGTTCCTTTTGAAACAAGCCAGATCAATGCCAGTAGAGCATAGGCCCTCATGGGCCTCTTGTTTTTGATCCATCCAAAATTCTGGTTTCCATGGCAACCAAAAGAAAAAAATAAGTGTCGGGCCGATTTTCAAATAATTTTGTAGAAATGTTCCTTGGGTGACCCTTTATTAGATTCCTTCAAGAAATGTTGATTGGTTGAAAAACATGGCCGTCATTGGGGGGGCTATTTTGCCTTATATAGCTATAGTGAAAACTTATAAAAATCTTCCTCTCAGAAAGTGTCTGCCTGATTTTCAAATAATTTTGTAGAGGGGCTATTTTGACTTATATGGCTATAGTGAAAACTTAAAAAATCTTCTTCTCCGAAAGTGTCGGTCCGATTTTCAAATAATTTTGTAGAAATGTTCCTCGGGCAAAATGAATACTTAAAAAATCTTCTTCTCCGAAAGTGTCTGGCCGATTTTCAAATAATTTAGTAGAAATGTTCCTTAAGGGACCCACTATCAGATTCCTTCAAGCCAAGTTGAGTGGTCGAATAACATGGATGCCAGGTGGTGGGGCTGTTTTGCCTTATATGGCTAAAGTAAAAACTTTAAAAATCTCCTCCTCCGAAAGTATGAAGCCCATTTTCAAAAAAAATTGTAGAAATGTTCCTTGGGTGACCGACCTTCACCAGAATTCCTTCAAATTGTTGGGATCCATGCAGATATCTGGTTTCCATGGCAACGAAACGAAAAAAAACTCCTTGGATGTCCTTCAAGCCATGCCATGTTGATTGGTCAAAAAACATGGCCGCCGGGGGGTTGTTATTTTGCCTTATATGTCTATTGTGAAAACTTAAAAAATCTTCTCCTCCGAAAGTGTCAGGCCGATTTTCAAATAATTTTGTTGAAATGTTCCTTAAGTGACCCTCTATCAGATCCATGGTGATTAGTCAAAAAACATGGCGTCCAGGGGGCGGGGCTATTTTGCCTTATATGGCTATAGAAACTTATAAAATCTTCTTCTCAAAAAGAGGTTTTCAAAGAATTTTTGTAGAAATGTTCCTAGGGTGACCCTTTACCAGATCCCTTCAAGCCTGCCAGGGGGCCGGGGCTGATATGGCTTAAGTGAAAAAAAAAAAATCAGGTGAGCGATTCCAGGGCCATCATGACCCTCTTGTTAAATATTTTTGTAGAAATGTTCCTTGGGTGATCCTCTATCAGATTCCTTCAAGCCATGATGATTGGTCGAAAAACATGGCCACCAGGGGGCGGGGCTATTTTGCCTTATATGGCTGTTTAGAGATTTAATTTTTGCCTAATGGCCGTGGAGCAATACTGGCCCTCTTGGGCCTCTTGTTTTTATATGCTTGCCGGTATATTGCATAACAGGTTTCATGTTTTTATACGACCGTTAATTAAAAACGGTACGTATTATGGTATGGTCATGTCCCTCCCTCCGTCTGTCCGTTCGGGTTTTCCGCACTTTTTCTTACATACTTTGAGCTATTAAGCTGAAATTTTGTATAAGGCTTGGTAGTGATGTGTCACAGATCAAGTTTATATTTCCTGGGATTTCGTCAATTTTTTAATGAGTTATGCCCCTTTTTAGACTTAGAATAATTTCCCACACTTTTGTTCTACATGCTTTGATGTATTGAGCTGAAATCATGTATATGGCTTTGTAGTGATGTGTCACAGATCAAGTTCACATTTCCTCGAATTTCGTCGATTTTTGAATGAGTTATGCCCCTTTTTGGACTTAGAATAATTTCCCACACTTTTTTAGCTCACCTATGCACAAAGTGCAAGGTGAGCTATTGTGATCACATTTTGTCCGGCGTCCGTGCATCGTGCGTCGTGCGTCGTCAACATTTGAGCTTGTTAACACTCTACGGGCTACGTTTTGCATCCAATCTTCATGAAAGTTTATCAGAACATTCATCTCCATAAAATCTTGGACAAGTTCGAAACTGGGACATATGAGGTCAAAAACTAGGTCACTAGGTCGAATTGAAGGGAAATCTTGTTAACACTCTGGAGGCCACATTTTCAACTTGAGCATGTTGAAAATTTATCAGAATGTTTGTCTTGATGATATGTAGGTCAAAATCGAACATGGGTCATGTCAGGTCAAAAACTAGGTCACTAGGTCAAATTGAAGGAAAATCTTGTTAACACTCCAGAGGCTGCAATTTTTGGGTCAGAAACTAGGTCAATAGGCCAAATTGAAGGGAAATCTTGTTAACACTGTAGAAGCTGCATTTTTTGCTTCAACATCTTGAAATTTGGTCAGAATGTTGCCAAGTTCGAATATGGGTTATGCCGGGTCAAAAACTAGGTCACTTGGTAAAATTGAAGGAAAATCTTGTTAACACTTTGGATGCCGCATTTTTTGCTTCAGCAGCTTGAAATTTGGTCAGAATGTTTGTCTTAAAGATATCTAGGTCAAGTTTAAATATGGGTCATGCTGGTCAAAAACTAGGTCACTAGGCCAAATTGAGGGAAATTCTTGTTAACTCTGTAGAAGCCGCATGTTTTGCTTCAGCGGCTTGAAATTTGGTCAGAATGTTTGTCTAAATGATATCTAGCCCAAGTTCGAATATGGGTCATGCTGGGTCAAAAACTAGGTCACTAGATCAAATTGAAGGAAAATCTTGTTAACACTTTGGAGGCCGCATTTTTACTTTGAGCAAGTTGAAACTTTGTCAGAATGTTGTCTTGATGATATCTAGTCCATGTTGAAATATGTTTATCAGGTAAAAAACTATAGATCACTAGGCCAAATGAAGGAAAATAGTGTTAACACTGTGGAGGTTGCATTCAGAATTATTGTCTTCATGTGTTTTGCATTGCAGTACATTGTGTAATTAAGGTGAGCGATCCAGGGCCATCATGGCCCTCTTGTTTCTACATGCTTTGATGTATTGAGCTGAAATTTTGTATATGGCTTTGTTATCATGTGTCACAGATCAAGTTCACATTTCCTCGGATTTCGTCAATTTTTGAATGAGTTATGCCCCTTTTTGGACTTAAAATATTTGTCAATTTCTGCATGAGTTATGCATTTTTCATAGTTTCCCATTATTCTTTAACAACTTATTCCTGAACGACTTTATTAACTTTTTACAAACAAACAATATATCAAAACAAAGAGGAAACTTAAAAAAATGTTCCTGACGGGCGTATTATGTACCGTTTGCGGTACTCTTGTTATACTGTGTTAAAGAGAATTTCGATGATGTTGTGTTTATGTTTTCACAAGTCTTCTGCTGCGGGTTTGTTGAAGGTGAGAAAAAGTTAAAAAGAAGATCAGTAGGTTCACGTAATGTATATCAATTCTTGATTTCAGAGTAATTTTGTGCATTCTAGCTGCACTGGTTGTCACAGGAACGGTGTATGACGTTTTCGTGATCCATAAACTTCATGTCAGTCCCGAAGAAGAGGATGAAGAATATGAAGCAATCCCCGAAGAAACAGCGCCGCTGATGTCACATGAAGCTTCTAATATTAACAGCAATAATCTAAACATACGATACCGAGGATACGGGTCGGGGGAAATGCCGGCCAGAGTTGTGTCAACTGGCAACAAGAACATACAGGCAGAACAAGAAACGAATACCGGTAAATCGAGGGCTTGGTGTGAAACGGTTGTAACTTAGATTGGTATTTTTTTACCAAGGTTAATCACCTCGCCATAAAGTCTTTATAGGCGTTAAATCATTTTACTTGGTAAACAATGGAAATTTAGGTGCCATTGCTCGTTCTGAGCAATGGCACCTAAATTTGCATTGTTTACAAAGGGGTCAAAATTGCCCCTAAACCAGGGTTTTCAAAATAGGTTTTTAGTTACAACCGTTTCACGCCAAGCCCTCGAAATGCTTGGTGTATGGGTTAGACTCTACCCAGGGGGTTTCACACCAAAAACTAAAAATTGAAGTGATGGCGCCTTTCCCTGATGTCGGAATAGAAATATGACATGCATCAGTATCAGTTTAACCCTTTCCCACGTACAACAAATCTGCAGCAGACGACTTTGAAAACATAGTGACAAAAACATGAAGAATTTCCATAAAAGATAGCTTAATAGTTAAATAAAGTTGAAAACATTGTGGCCAAAGGAGAAATTGCTCATCATTGCTTTGGTCACAATGTTTTCAAAGGTAATTGTATCAAAATGTGTCTGCAAGTGGGAAAGGGATAAACATACGGTTGTACTGATAATTGGCCTTTACCATCAATTTACCAGAAGTAGAAATCTTTTAAATTATCTTGGCAAAAATATTTCTATACATTTTATTATATAATAAAGTAGAAAACATTGTATTAAAAGGAGAAATACTCTTCATGAGCAATTTCCCCTTTTGTCACAATGTTTTCAAAAGTTCCTTGCTGTTTTGTAAACAGGAAAGGGATTAACTTTTCCCCTGATACAGATTGATTGTGAGTTCAGATGTTTTCAAAGCAGACAACTCTTAAAAATAAATGGCATACCAGATGAATGGTTAGGATGAATGGCCCAGCAATGAATGCATACATCTACATCTACGGTTCTCTTTCATTTTTGGTCTTTTAACCCCCCCTTTCCTACCTTTATACAGATTTTTAAACATATTGAACAATTTCTCAAAGTGAATTAAAGTTTTCCACTGTATTAACTTAAAAAAATAAACTTTCATTTAGAAAGATTTTCAATATTTTTTCCTAGATAATTTTAAAGTTGTCTGCTATAGATTTGTTTTATGTTGAAAATGATGAAGAAACCTCCTGCTTTTTAGTGTACACACATTATTTTGCTGCAGAGTTGGAAACATGGTGGGATAAAGAAAATTGCTTGCTAGTTAAAAAAAAAAGACATTCTCCCTTTCCCAAAGTTGTTTTATGCAGATACATATGTTTCTGGAAAAGGCTAAGAGTATTCAACTAAGCCATGAGTGTATAAACCCAGCCTGTTAACCCTCTCCCACCCACAATAAATCTGCAGCAGACGACTTTAAAAAATTAAGTCAAAAATATTGAAATTCTCTAAAAAATGAAATACAGTTATTGAATAAAGTTGAATACATTGTGGTAAAAGGTGATATTACTCATTATGAGCAACTTCTCCTTTTTGGCCTGATTGCTCTTGCAATTCCGGTCTACAGATTGGCGATGTCCGTCCGTCCGTCCGTCTGTCTGTCCGTCAACATTTTGGTTAAAGTTTTAGGTTGAGGCAAATTCTCAGCACTGGAAAGGGTTACAAACTTGAAACTTTGTCTGAAGGTAACCAGTAACAAGTACTATTGATTTCTATGGTTACTTTGATCTTGACCTTGGTTTGTCGATTTTCAAGGTCAAATTGCCCACAATCCGGCCGTACAGTCTTCAGCGGTTTCTTGTTCCACAATGTTTTGGTTGTGTAGGGAGCAAAATATTATATACTACATAAATTGTTCATACAGAGTGGCTATCTTTATTCCATGCAACTACAAAATGTAACCAAATACTATTAACTGTAATGACAACTAACTATGACAAGTGGCGAGCATGCATTATACATGACATGTAGGCTGGTCCTGTGTATGCAGTAGTACTCAAAAGTTGTGGCTTATCAGACATTGGTATCATTACCGCCTGATTGGTAACAGGTATCAAATACACAACAGTTTACAAAAGTCATCTGCTGCAGTGGCATCAGTAAGCATCTGTATTGGAAAAGGGTTAATGTATAAATAAGGGAATCTCTTACCTTTCAGGTCTTTCAGGTCTTTCAGGAAAAATACTTCAGTCATTTTCTTTGTACACAAATGGGTCAAAGTTACTGGCTACCAGCACCCAGGCAGGAAATCTGGGTCCAGTCAATGGAATACGCTTCATCAGTCTGTCCTGGGTGATTCTTGGTCATGCCTATGCTTTTATTTTGTATGATGCAAGTAAGTAGCGGAAGACACGTTGAATTCTTTTCACTTAACCCTTTCCCTCATATAGATGCTTTCTAATGCCTCTGCAGCAGACAGCTTTTTGAAAACATAGTAACAAAAGAAGAAATTGCTCAAAACAAGCAAATTCTCCTTTTTCCACAATGTTTTCCACTTTTAGTCATAGGCTATCCATTCAATTATAGAAATTTTCCAATATTTTTGACAATATGTACAGAGTTGTCTGCTGCAGAAGTATTGTATGAGGGAAAGGGCCGTAGACATCATGTCAAAACAAGGAAAAATCTCTTATAAATGAAAGCATAATTATTGAATAAAGTTGAAAGCTTTTTGACAAAAGGAGAAAATGTTTTGAGCAATTTCTTTATTTGTCACAATGTTTTTAAAGATAATCCGCTGGAGAGGTGCCAGAAATCGCTTGTATGTGTGAAAGGATAATACATTTGTAATTTAGAATGTTCTGCTTTGAAAACATGAGAGAATTTCTTTTAAACATCTGAAACTTTGTAAATACATCCTTAGAATACGAGTTGAAAACATATTAACCCTTTCCCTCATATAGACGCTTTCTGACGCCTCTGCAGCAGACGGCTTTTTGAAAACATAGTGACAAAAGAAGAAATTGCTCAAAACGAGCAATTTCTCCTTTTGACACAATGTTTACCACTTTTCTTCATAGTAACTTTATCCATTCAATTATAGAGATTTTCTATATTTTGACAAAATATGTTCAAAGTCGTCTGCTGCAGAATTGTCGTATGAGGGAAAGGGTTAAGATTAAAGGAGACTTTTCTGAATGACATTTTTCTCCTCGTGAAATGGTAAAATTGTGTTGTTTGATTTAACTCTTTCCCACTTACAACAAATCTGAAGCAGAAGGCTTTGAAACTTCTGGTTAAAAATATTTAAAAACTAAATTAAAGTTTAATTATTGAATTGAGTTGAAACATTGTGGCAAAGGGAGACTCATTATGAGGCTATTTGCGCTCTGAATGAAACAATAATGATGATTGCAAAATTCAATCATATAAGTCATTCAATCATATTGAACGGGTGCAACAATTTGCAGATATCTATTTTATGACATTGTTTTCTTGTTTGATTTCTATGTATTTCTTTTTCCCGAGCACGATAATGGTGCATTCCAATGCATACATTCCATCTGTTTCAGATTCTATTGCATTCAATTTCCTTATAAATTTTTACTCTTATAATATGAATATGAATTGTAAAAGGATAGGAATTAAGTATTTGAACCTGTCACACTATTACATATGTTGATGATCTATGGTCAAATGAAATATTAGATTTCGTATTTAAGAAAAAAGTAGGGGTAATCCAGGGGTATTGAGTTTGAATCCTAGCTTGGCCAACATTCTTTTTAGCTCGCCTATTCGAAGAAATAGGGGAGCTTATGTAATCACCCCGGCATTGGCGTCCGCGTTGGCGTTGCCAGCTTGGTCAAACCTTTGCGTGCAAGTTCTTTTCTCAGACACTGTGTATGCTGTTGCTTTGAAACTTCACACACTTATTCAGGGTCATTAGGTGACCTTGTATGTCAAGTCCCATAACTCTGGAATGGATTTTGACTGAATTGTGCCCGTTTTTGGACTTAGAATTTTGGTCAAACCTTTGTGTGCAAGGCCTTTTCTCAGACACTGTGTATGCTGTTGCTTTGAAACTTCACACACTTATTTAAGGTCATTATATGACCCTGTATGTCAAGTCCCATAACTCTGGAATGGATTTTTACCGAATTGTGCCCGTTTTTGGACTTAGAATTTAGGTCAAACCTTTGCGTGCAAGGCCTTTTCTCAGACACTGTGTATGCTGTTGCTTATCGTATATAAATAAATTTATAAATTTAAAAAGCCCAAAAGGGCCTGTATGGACTTGGTTAACATTTGCATGCAAGTATTGAAAAGGTGTTTTATCTTGCAATAGGTGATACTGTGTGACTTTACCTAATACTATAACTGTTCTGAAGTAGGCCCTTATAGAAGATGGCCCTGATAGGCGAGCTATATTGTCCTCCGACAACTCTTGTTTGACGTTTGACAAAAGTCAGTGGCATAAGCGTCATTCGTCTTTTACCAATGGGCTAACAGTCTATGTGGTAGAGAAGCCATTTGCTTGGAAAGTAAAGTATGTTGTGTGGAGTACTGGTGTAACTGGAAAGCTAGGAAACACTTGAGTAAGTGTACTGGCCGCTGTGATATGACTGAAAACTTGTTGAAAAAGTTAAATCCCAAACAATTTTTTATTTGTTTTCAGAGAACTCATTTCCCTTTATGATGGAAAAATTGCAGGATTTGAGTTTCATGTGTATGATTAATGCAACTGTAGCAGTGGACAGTTTCTTCCTTCTAAGGTAATAATTCAAGAAATGATCGTTTGTGCCCTTTATGTCTTGATAAAAAATTATCTTCATTATTATTACAGATGAGTTTCACTTCTTTTACAAATGTCCCACCTATGAAGATTTAAGAAACATTCATTTTAAATGTATCCTGGATAAACAACATGACTCTAGATACATTTTATAAAATATTAAATACAAATAATCAGTGATGTCTACTGCAAAATTCCTTCAGTGCGCATTCAAACTAAGAAGTGAAACTCTTTCAAAATCTTTATACTAACACAGTTTCACATGTCAGTGTTATAATGTATTTCATCACTCTTAAGTCTTTGTTGTATATACCTATCAATTATGTTGTATTATGGGCCGGTGGCCTGAATTGCAAATTAAATATCTTGTATCTTGTACTACAGACACTCTTATAGGTAGGCTATATCTACTTCAATTCTCTTTCCGTCCATCAGGTGTTTCACTTACTCACATATTTGAGCATGACACTTGTGTTTTTGGAAATCTCTGGTTACCCTTTTTTCCTACATATAGATGCTTTCTCACAAATCTGCAGCAGAAGACTTTTGAAATAATTGTGGCAAAAGGATAAATTGCTCATAATGAGCAATTTCTCCGTTTGCCACAATTATTTCAACATTAATCATACTATCATTTATTTGTAGAAATTGTCTATATTTTGGACTTGATTATTACAAAGTTGCAGATTTATTGTATGTTGGAAAGGGTTAACAAAGAGAGGGCATGCTACTCTACAAGTCTGAGTGACAAGTTTTGCCTTTCATTTATGTACAAACTGTGGGTTTTAGTTAATCATCTGCTGTGAAAATATCTGAGGAAAACTGATTGGATAAAAAATACTTTTTCTGAAGCCTCTGCAGCAGAAGATTATTAAAATCATTATTGTACAAGTAGAAATTGCTCATCATGAGCAATTTCTGCTTTTGCCACACTTTTTTCAACTTTGTTTAATAAATGTGCTTGTATTTGTAGAGATACTGTTCTTTACAATTGTATGTTTGTTTATTTCAGTGGTTTGCTAGTAGGTTACCTGTCACTCAAAGAAATGAAAAGGGTGGGTGGAGTCAAGAATTTCAGATGGGTCATGTTCTATTTTCACAGATTCTGGAGGTCAGTCTATCTCAAACATTGGGACATTTGACAGATTGATTTGCTTTCTGACGCCTCTGCAGCAGACAGCTTTTTGAAAACATAGTGACAAAAGAAGAAATTGCACAAAACGTGCAATTTCTACTTTTGCCACAATGTTTTCCACTTTTAGTCATAGGTTATCCATTCAATTAAAGAGATTTTCTATGTTTTGACTAAATATGTTCAAAGTCGTCTGCTGCAGAATTGTCGTATGAGGGAAAGGGTTAACGTATAATATCTAAAATATTTGAACAAATCAATATGTGATGAGACTTTTTTAACCCTTTCCCACCTACAGCAAATCTGTAGCAGACGACTTTGAAAATGTCCACTCAAAAATATGGAAAATCTCTATAATTGTAGGTATAATTACTGTAAAAAATTGAAAACATTGTGGCAAATGGAGATATTGCTTGTTTTGAGCAATTTCTCCTTTTGTCATGATGTTTTCAAACGCCGTCTGCTGCAGATGTGGGAAAATGTTAAATAATATGTTGAGAATTTCTATTAAAATTTTACAATTTAACAATTAATGATAAGTTTGTATACCTTATTGAAAACATTGTAGAAGAAGGGAAATTACTTGAAAAGTAACTCCATTTCCTTTTTCCACTGTGTTTTTAGCTCATTTTGTCCGTCTTGGGTCATGCTTTGTCAACACTTGCCTTGTTAACACTCTGCAAGCAACATTTTACATCCAATCTTCATGACAGTTTATCAGAACATACATCTCATCTCCATTAAATCTTGGCCAAATTTGAAACTGGATCATGTGAGGTCAAAACCTAGATAACAAGGTCAAATTGAACCAAAATCTTGTTCACGCTCTGAAGGCCTTATTTTTAATTTTAGCATGTTGAAACCTTGTCAGAATAATTGTCTTGAGGATATCTAGGCTTAACTCGTATATAGGTCATGTCCGGTCATAAACTAGGTCACTTGGCAAAACTGAAGGAAAATCTTGTTCACACTCTAGAGACCGCAATTTTTGTTCCAGCAGCTTGAAGAAACTTTGTCAGAAAAATGCCTTAGTGTTATCTAGGTCAAGTTCGAAACTGGGTCATGTGAGGTTAAAAACTAGATCACATGGTTAAATTGAAGGAAAACCTGGTTCTCACTCTGGAGGCCTGATCTATAAATTTAGCATGTTGAAACGTTGTCAGAATAATTGTCAGAATGATATCGGGTAATTTCAAATTTAGGTTATGTGTGGTCATAAACTAGGTTACGAGGCCAAATTGAAGGAAAATATTGTTAACACTCTAGAGAGCGCACTTTTAAGCTTTAGTACCTTGACATTTTGTCAGAATGTTTTACACGATGATATCTAGGCCAAGTTTATATATGGGTCATGTCTGGTCATAAACTAGATCTATAGACCAAATTAAAGGAATGTCTTGTTTACAATCTTAATGCCACATTTTTAATTTGGGCATGTTGAAACTTTGTCAGAATGGGTGTTTTGATGATACCTAAGCTAATTTCGAATAAAGGTCATGTCCAGTCAAAAACTAGGTCACTTAGCCAAGTTTGAGAACAATCTTGTTAACACTATAAAGACCGTATTTTTTGCTTAAGCAGCTTGAATTGTCAGAATGTTTGTTTTGATGATATCAAGGCCAAGACCGAAATTATCTCTCTAGGCCAAATTGAAGCATGTTGAAACTTTGTCAGAATAGGTGTTTTGATGATATAGAGGCTAGGTTTGAACATGGCTCTAGTCCGGTCATAAAATAGGTCACTAGGCCAAATTGGTGGAAAATCTGGTTAACACTCTTATACCCGGTAATAGCCTACTTTGGTTATTGTGATTGACTGTGGTAGCAATAACTCAGGTGAGCGTTCTATGGCCGTCATGTCCCTCTTGCTTAAAGTCATTTCACTTAGAAAATGACAAATGTTATCTGCATTAGAATCAGGACTTTACCCTTTCCCGCTTGCAAATGAATTCTGATGCTTCGTTTGAAAATATTTTGGCAAAACAAGAAATTTCTAATTAATTATACTTTCAGTAATTTACAGAGATTTTCCATAGTTTTGACTAGATGTATTCAAAGTTTTGTGCTATAGATTAACTTTTAATAGACAAAACAAGATGTTTTGCAATTAATGACAATTACGATTAAATTTTCATACATTTAAAGTTTGCTATTGGGTCTCTGTCTGTTACCAAGATGGTCAGATCATGGTTAGATTTCTTGTTTTTAGACTGACCCCACCCTATGGACTGGTAATGTTGTTATACATACCCCTGTTGAAGTACTGGTCAAACGGTCCATTCTGGCCACAGAATGGCGTGGAAAACAATTACTGCAAGGATAGCTGGTACAAAAGCCTGTTGTATGTCAACAACCTGTTCTCATCCAGTAATGCTGTAAGTTTACTCAATATTTACATTCAGTTGACATCCATGACCTTAGCAGAGCTCTAGATAAGAAGAGTATCTCACTTCACAAAATCCTTATTTGACTACCAAACCCTATGTTGTGGGTACTCAAAAAGATTCTTTGAGTACCCACAACATAGGGTTTAATTGAGTCATTCGAGAGATATTGATGGGAAAATACCAGTTTACTACTCCTTATCGAGTCCTGACCTAAGGATGAAAATGTAATATCTGGAAAAATGTTAGTCTAACTTTGAAACAGTGTTGAAAGCATTATGGCAAAAGGGGAAATTGCGCAAAGTGAACAATTTGTCCCAGTTCTAAAGTTGTCTGTTGCAAATGCTTACCTTGTTTGTCTGTATGGGGGACACATTTTAGCCCATTCTTGTGAGAGTTGGGACAAAATTTGGGACTTTCCAACACAATCATGTGGGAAAGTGTTTTACTTATTAACCTTATTCAATTTCTTCATGTCTCCTTTTCTGGACCTAATCATGTGTGGAATGTGTTGGGAAGGCCTAAAATGTGTCTCCTAAAGGCAGGCAATAATTGTCTGAAAGATTTAAGTTACAGCTTTTAGCTTACCGGAGTAGAAAACGATTAAGGTTAGCTTTTGTTATCACCCTAAATTAGGCATCTGTGGTGCGTCATCATCACTTTCTTCTAAACAACTAGAGTGCTCTTATGGTGTTCAAGTAATTAAATTCTATGAAGAACTCTCGGCTGCATCTTAAAGGGGTTAAAATTATCAACATTCAAAATGGTTCATCTCAAGAACTGCTGGCCTGTTTTCAAGATAATACCGCAGAAATAACCTTAAGTCACCCTCTACAAAAAAAATGAAAGCAATATTAAAACATGGCCATAGGCAACATATAAAATGATAAAAAGACGAAGATTTAAATGACTTCTTCTGAAAACGTTTTGTCAGATATTAAGATAATAAGGCAGATATTTTTGCTCAGCCAAGGCATTTATTTTACCGATACAGGGCTGCATGGCCCTCTTATTACATAAAGTGACTTATAAGCCCAACGCGGCAGGGTGTGTTTATTGTATTAATATTTGTATATAATTGTTATACACATGTGACTCTAATAAAATATATCTTATCTTATCTTATTAAAAAAGCATTGCAAGTAAACCCTTTCCCACTTACAACACATCTGCAGCAGGCAGGTCTGAAAACATGTTAACAAAACTATGAAAAAATATCTATAAATAATTTGTATATTAGGTCTTCCAAATGGAAGAAAGTCAGTAAAACACTTTATATCATTAATACTCATCAAATTTTCGACCACTTAGTCTTTATCAAAATTCAAAAAAATACAACAGAAATTTAAGTGCAGTCCATTCTTGTGTCGAAGAGATCAAATTGTGATGAAGAGACATCGTCAGTACATTGTGACGTCATTTCTGTCGCGGCGTCATATAATTCTCGTACTTTTACATCTACTGGAAAGCAACTTTCTATGAAAAAATGTATCTTCCATTTAACTATAGGAAAAGTTCTTTAAAAACATTGTGGCGAAAGAAAAAAACCTACCAATTATTAGCAATTCCTCCTTTTGCATCACTGTTTTCAGAATTCATCTGCTGTAGATGCATCTTTATGTTTGAAACGGTATATATTTTACCTATTTCAGTGTATGGCATGGGGATGGTACTTGGCTAATGATATGCAGTTTTACATAATTAGTCCGCTGTTTCTAATACCCCTATATTGGTGAGTGTGTTTTATAAAAGACAGAAAAAAGGAACAAATGGTGATAATGATCATTGTTATTATGATGATATGATGAACATAAACATGCACACAGTTATCTAGCTATTGTGCATATTCATGCACACACCTAAGTCTAAACATTACTACAACTCGTATGTCGGACATGTGCAGGTTGAAGACAGAAGGGATCTTGTTGCAACGAAATACAAGGTGCCAACAACTTATTGTTAACACTGCAATGTCTAGTGGTTTTGCAATTATTAAAGCAGAAAGAAAAAAGTTTAGGATCAGACATTTTTAATGACCGTTTATTACACAGATCTTGCTAGGTAAAAAGGTGTGATAAACACCTTCAGTGTGAGTGTAACAAGGATTAGACGGTCACTTATCATAATTGCATCTTAAAGATTATTAAAAGTAAAAAGATGACGATTTGAGCAATTATCCTGCTTTGAAAGTTATCACGGGATTGATTTCCTTATATGTACATGAACTATCTATGTTCTGTTACAGGTGAGCAAAATAGGACCATAATGGTCCTCGTGTTTATTAATAGTTTTAAAGAAAAATACGTAAATTGTCTTTTTATACCTTTAAATGCTAATTACTGAAAAGATCATGTCAGGTAAAGAGTTTGCTGCAATAATTAATCTGCCGAATAAGCTTTACAATAAAGTGTTGTGAGCTGTAATTATGAATGATGGTGATCGGTTTAGGGCCAACTTTGTCCTCCTGTTTATTTTAGCAATGTTGAAACTTTGTCAGAACGAGTGTTTTGATGATATCTAGGCTAGGTTTGAACATGGCTCTAGTCCGGTTAAAAAAAGGTCATTGAGCCAAATTGGAGGAAAATCAGGTTAACACTCTAATAATAGCTTACTGAGTTATATATGAATCTTTAATTTTGTTATCCACAGGTCTGGAGTTCTTGGTACCCTGATCTGCTTGGTTGTGTTACTGGGATGTTGGGTATCAACCGGGGCTATATCCTCCATCAATGATTACCCTATGACCTTATTTGGAGGCGGTGGAAATGTAGGCCAAGGGTAAGTAATAAAAAAATCGTTATTCCTTTGAGCTTGCATGCGTTTGACTTTCTGTCTGTGTTTGTTCGTATGGGTTCATACTTGTATCAAGTGTCTGTCTGTCCATATTCTAAGTCATTCCCTCTTGTGCACCTTAGTGTAGCATAATGATATCTGATTTGTTGGTTTGTTAGTTTAACCCTTTTCCACATATATAGGCTTTCTTACGCCTCTCCAGTAGATGACTTTTTGAAAACATTGTGACAAAAGGAGAAATTGCTTAAAACGAGCAATTTCCCCTTATCAACTTTTTTCAGTAATTAAACCTTCATTTTCAGAGAATTTCTATAATTTTTTCTAGATGTTTTCAAAGTTTAAAAGATCATGTAGTATACAAAAATGGTTTATAGTTACTTTAATTTTAGAGTTAACACTTTCCCATATGTAGACGCAGTTTGAGGCCTCATTAATCAGCAGACATATGCTCCTTTTGCCACAATGTTTTCAACTCTATTCAATAATCATACATTCATTTCTAGAGATCTTTTTGGTTTAGTTATATTTTTACCCTTTCCCAATTACAGACGTATTTTGACGCAATGAAGCAGGCAATTATTAAAAACATTGTGGCAAAAGGAGATATAACTCATAATGAGCAATTTCTCTTTTGCCACAATGTCTTTAGCCCTTTCATCTAGACGCTTTTTGACGCCTCTGCAGCAGACGGCTTTTTGAAAACATAGTGACAAAAGAAGAAATTGCTCAGAACAAGCAATTTCTCCTTTTGCCACAATGTTTTCCACTTTTAGTTATAGATTATCCATTCAATTATAGAGGTTTTCTATTTTTTGACAAAATATGTCCAAAGTCGTCTGCTTCAGAAATGTTGTATGAGGGAAAGGGTTAACTCTATTCAATGGTTACATTTTCATTTAAAAAGATTGTCCATGCTTTATGTCCAGAAAGTTTAAAGTCATTTGCTGTAGATTTGTTGTAGTGTTTTAAAGTGTTTTAAAGTTGTCTGCTGCATGTTTGATATATGTGAGAATGGGTAAAGGTGCAACAGAGCTATATGCAGAATCCTTGTCATGTTATTATGAGCAGTGGGACCTTCTTGTTTTAACCTTTCCCACATACAACATAGTTGCAGCAGACGACTTTGAACAAAAACATCTGGGTTAAAATATGGAAATCTCCATATATGACAGTTTAATTATTGAAAAGCGTTGAAAACATTGTGGCAAAAGGAGAAATTGCTCGATTTGAGCAATTTCTCCTTTTGTCACAATGATTTCAAAAGCCGTCTGCTGCAGAGGTATCAGAAAGCGTCTATAAATGGGAAAGGGTTATAGCTGGTAGCTATCTGTAAAATATTGTTTGTATTACATGTAAAAGAATTATTCAATCCGACAATGAATACAACTTGTATTTTGTAATGGTGTGTTTTCCCTCATTGTTTGGTTTGCCATTTTCTGAAATGCTTATTTTAGACACATTTCAAATGAAAACATTCTAATTCTTTGGGGTTTAACACCATTTCCAGTCATATCACGGCGGTCAATTCACTTACTTATGTGTTTCCTCGCTTTCTCACACCAGTACTCCACACAACATTGTTCCAAGCAACTAGCTTCTTTACCATATGGACTGTCAGCCCATTAGTTGAAGACAAATGATGCTTGTCACAGTGACTTTTATCTAACATCGGAAAGAATTGTTGGCCTAGCTTGGGTTCGAACTCACAACCACTGTATTGACAGCTCAAATTGCTACCGATTGAGCTATCGGGTCTCGCCTAGATTGTTTCTAAGATCTAAACATTCTAAGATCAGATGGTTAACAACATAAATATACACCCCTTGGTATTAATCTTGTTTTACTGATAAGTCTATCCAGTCTTTTAGGCATTAAACTTGATTACCCCTTTCCCACATACAGACACTATCTGATGCCTTTGTAGCAGACGACCTTTGAAATTGTTGTGGCAAAATGAGAAACTGCTCATAATGAGAAATTTGCCATTATGACTTCAACTCAATATTACTGATACAAGCAATTTCTCCTTTTGTCATAATGTTTTCCACTTTTAGTCAAAGGTTATCCGTGCAATTATAAAGATTTTCTATTTTTTGTCAAAATATATTCAAAGTCGTCTGCTGCAGAATTGACTTGACGTATGAGGGAAAGGGTTAAACATTGACCTTAATTACCCCTTTTCCACATAAAGACACTTTAAGACGCCTTTGTAGCAGACGACTTTTGAAATCGTTGTAGCAAAATTAATGAATTTCAAGATATATTTTTACTGAGTGAGTACTAAAAGGGATATTTTAACAAGTGATAATGTCACAACTAAAACTATTTCTTTTGGAGTTAACAAATTGAAATACATAGGGAATGTTATGTTGCAGTAGGGATACATAGGTTTGTATTGTACTACGGAAGCATACGAAAGTTTAGAAATTGCAAGACAGATGGTTAAGTGTGATGTCAATTTTCCCACTGTCGGAGTAGAACAATTCAAATCAATGTATCACTTCTTCAACGTAATTTTCCTTTTCTGATTAAAGAAAAGTATACAAAGTATTATCGTCTATATCAACTGTATTAAAATGTTAGCTTGTCTGTGTGTTACAGAAATATGCTTGGATATTTTGATGACCTCTATGTAAAGCCCTACACTAGGATTGGACCATACATTGTTGGTATATTGCTGGGGTATATTCTATTTAAAACTGAATGCAAATCTAAATTGACAAAGGTAAGATATCTAACTTTTTACATGATGAGACATTTTCATAATTGCGTGCTTTGAAAGCATCACAGGAAAAACATTCCTCATCTAGAAAAAGTTTATTTGTAAATAAATGCCCAGTGTATGTTTTCCATGAGCATGGACATTGTATTTTAATTTTATACTTTACCTCCTGTAGTCGAGATAATTTAACCTCCACCCTATATGCAAACACATTTTGATGTATCTGCAGCAGACAATTTTTTGAAAACCTTTTCTGATAAAAAAGAAAAATTGCTAATGACAAGCATCTACAACATATAGCAAAAGGTTTTCCACTTTCTTCAATAATTATTCATAATTAAACTTATATATATTTGCAGAGATCTATTTAACACTTTCCCTGATATATCTGGCAGCAGACGACTGTTGAAAACTTTGTGACAAATGGAGAAATTACTCAAAACAAGTAATTTCCTCTTTTGCTACAATGTTTTCAACTCTATTAAAGTTGTCTGCTGAAAGGGTTGAGTATCATGTCTTATTTTAGGTACAGAATATGATTGGTTGGCTGATGGCGGCTGTGTGTTGTTTAACTGTATTATATGGTAACTATGGGGCCGTCAGTGGAAAAACCGTGAGCAGTAAACACATTGTCGCCCTTTATAACGCCCTCTCAAGGTCTGTGTGGGGACTTGGTGTTGCCTGGGTGATCTATGCATGTGCTACCAGGCATGGAGGTAGGTTTTAACTCTTACTAGTAAAAACAAAGTATCACACTGAAAATAAAACATGTGTCTTATATGCTCCAGGAATTGAAGCCTGTCTGTGTGAAGAACTACAAGCTTTCATTTCTGAACAGTTTAGGTTCAGATCAGCCTGTAGTACATCTGTTTGCTTATTAAAATCTACATATGTTGACAGAAGCTTCTAACAAGCTTTTGTAAGTAATATGTGAATAGTGTAGATCAGACAGTGCATATCTACACTGTTCACAAAAGTCAACTTGTACCTTTTCCCATGTTAGCCCTGTCCTGTTTGTTTGTGGCTACAACTTTATCATTGGCCTTTTGATCCTTTGGAGTTATAGCTTTTGTATTTGGCATATGAATTCCTTCCCAGTTACACAAATCTTTAGGTGTTGTGAATATTTTATTAACACACTATGCAAAACATATTCAGGGGAACCTGTGTATAAAGACCACCCATAGGAAAAGAACAATGTGGTCTTTGTTCACAGGTGGTCTTTAATTGCAGGGTCATTTATGCAAAAAATGAGTAATTGGGAAACTAAAAGTGTGGTTGCTATAGACAGGTAATTGCTATTCCAGTGGTAGTCTTTAGCACTGGTTTGACTGTATAATGGCCTTTCTCAGAGAGGATTTTCGTACAAGCCATGTCAGTATTCCTTTTGACAAGTCCATTCAAATTAAACCAGAATGTCTAGTGTTGTCACCATGATTTACCTTATCCCTTTACCTCATATAGACGCTTTCTGACGCCTCTAATGCAGACAACTTTTCAAAAACATTGTGGCAAAAGGAGAAAGTGCTCCATTTGCCACAATGTTTTCACCTCTATTTAATGGTTAAACTCTCATTTATGGAGATCTTTCAATTTTTTTGCCTGGATGTTTTCAAAGTCATCTGCTGCAGATTTGTTGTATGTTGGAAAGGGTTAAAAATAGCCTCGCAGTTTTTTACTGACAAGAGGCAGAATTGTTTCACAAATACATCTTGATATGTCCCATATACAACAAATCTGCAGCAGACGACTTTGAATTTTATCAGAAATATAGAAAATCTCTATAAATGATGGTATGATTATTGAATAGAGTTGAAATCACTGTGACTAATTGAGAAATAGCTCATAATGAGCAAATTCTCCATTTGCCCATATGATTTCAAAAGTCGTCTGCTTCAGCAAGCGTCTACATGAGGGAAAGTGTTAAATTAAACAAAGCTGTTAATTTCAGGTATGGTGAATACGTTTTTATCCTGGAAGTTGTTTGTCCCGCTTAGTCGGCTGACCTATCTGGCGTATCTGATACATCCAGTGGTTATAGAAGTATACTATCTGTCAAAACGAGAACCAACCTACATAAACGATATGGAAGTGGTAGGTTTCACCCTTTTCCACATGCATACGGCTTTTTGAAAACATAGTGACAAAAGAAGAAATTGCACAAAACGTGCAATTTCTCCTTTTTCCACAATGTTTTCCACTTTTTGTCATAGGTTATCCATTCAATTATGGAGATTTTCTATGTCTTGACAAAATACGTTCAAAGTAGTCTGCTGCAGAATTGTCGGAAAGGGTTAATATGATGATATATTACCATAACCCTTTCCCACAAACAGACTCTTGCTGACACCTTTGCGGTAGACAACTTTTGAAAATATTGTTTTGTCATTTATAGAGTTTTCATATTTTAACGAGATGTTTTCAAAGTTGTAGATATTGATTTTTCTTGGAAAAAGGTAGACAAAATTAGATAGTGGATCATATCACGGCGGCCAGTTCACCTACTCATGCATTTCCTGGCTTTCTCATACCAGTACTCAAAACAACATACTTTCCAAGCAACTGGCTGCTTTTCCACATAGACTGTTAGCCCATTGGTGAAAGTTGAATGATGCAGTAACTTTTGTCAAACGTTGGAAAGAATGTTAACCGAGCTGGGATTCAAACTCACAACCCCTGGATTGACAGCCTACATCACTACCGACTGAGCTACCGGGGATCGACCTCCCTCCAATGTTGGTCATACTGATAGACTGTTGTATGGCTGCAAGATTTCAATGTATTCAAATATTAAACTTTTATTTATTGAGATTTTTCCAGATTTTTCCTCAGATATATTCAAAGTCGTCTATGGCAGATTTACTTCGAAAAGGGCTAAAGATGCATCTGAACCCCCCTTTCCACATATTGATACTTTCTAATGCCTCTGCAGCAGACGTCTTTTGAAAACTTGTTGCATATAGAGAAATTGCTCATCATGTTTTCAACCCTTTTCAATAATTATCCCCTCGATGTTTGCGATGGGGATATAGTAACGGGACTGTCAGTTTGTCCGTCCGTAACAACCTTGTGACCACTCTACTCTGAACATCCTTCGACTGATCTTAACCAAACTTGGTATACAGTTAGTATATGGCAAGGTCTAGAAGTCTATTTATTTTCAAAGTCATAGGTTAAAGGTCAAGGTCAAATTTGGACTTTGAATACCGAGGGGATGCACCCTTGTTACTATTTCATTTACATGTATAGAAATTTTCCATGTTCTTGCCCAATTGTTTTCAAAGTCGTCTGCTTTAGATTTGTTATAAGTGGGAAAGTGACAGTTCTAGTTTGTACCAACATGAAACTTTAAACTTTCTAGATACTGATAATACACGTTTTCCATCTTGTTCTCAAAGCAGACGTCACCAGAAATAGCATTTCGTAATGCTGCATATATTGTTTTACCCTGTCTGTGTTACAGAAACACTAGGCTTCTTTACCTTTTGGTTATCTGCCTTCATATTAGATAAGTGTATGCATTGTCCTGTCTTGTGAAACACATTTTTGATCTTATGTCCTTGACCTTTGACCTACATCTAGAGATTTTGTTGCCACAGAGGGTATTGGCGTTTCACAAACTCTACTTGTTTTGTTTTTTCAGGTATATTTCTTCTGCGGACATTTACTGGTGTCTTATGCAGCGGCCTTTGTGCTCAGTTTGGTGTTCGAGGCACCTTTTATGGGACTAGAGAAAGCTCTGTTCAAAAGAGAGAGAAGACATTGAAAATATATTTGTCAAGCTAGTTGCATACATTGTTTGGATGATTTATGTTGACCCCAGTTACAGGGTAATACATGTTCAATATTTAAGATATCTAAGCACTCATTTTGAGCTATAAAGATCTTTGAAATCATTGATGCAAAAGGAGAAATTGCTCATTATGAGCAGTTTCTCCTTTTGCTACAATGATTTCAAAAATCGTCTGCTTCAAGTGTGTCTGCAAATGAAAAATGGTAAACAAAGACAAGCATTATTTATACAGCATTATGTATTGTTTAGATAGTAATTGCCAATACATCAACAACAACAAAAATCCTGCAAAAATTAGAATTAATATATCATATTTCAATTGAAATTTTCCATAGTCTTTTCCCATATGCAAACATCTACAGCAAAAGTAAAATTGCTCATGTTGAACAATTTTTACAAGAAGTCTTTCATTTATAGAGAGTTTTGTTGTATGTGGGAAAGAGATAATTAAGCTGAATTGTTTAAAGCATTATAACGATATTTGTTTTGTATGTTGATAGCTTTAGTATCCCATCATACAACGAAGAAGTACGAAGTAGCTTTTTACTGGCTCATCCTGGCCGTTATGTTTTTGAAGCAGACGACTTTTGAAAACAATGTGACATAAGAGGAAATTGCTCATGATCATGAGCAATTTCTCATTTTGCCACAATATTTTCAACTTTTTTAGTATTAAATTATACTTTCATTTATGGGGATTTTCCATGTTTTTGCCGTAATGTTTTCAAAGTTGTCTACTGCAGATTTGTTGTATGAGGGAAAGGGTCTGATAGGCTGTGAACACTCCAAAATAGGTTGGTATTGTATCTTTGTAAATGATGCATAGGCATCAGAAAAAAAACAGCAGTGGGGAAGATTTAACCTGTCTAAAGCAAAGTTAAATATCATGTTACATTGGATGGTGTATGTAGCAAGACTGGATTATATGAACATTCTCAAGGGGACCATGTCTACCTTTTTAACCCTTACCCTCATATAGACGCTTTTTGACGCCTCTGCAGCAGACGGCTTTTTTGGAAACATAGTGACAAAAGAAGAAATCGCACAAAACTTTTTATCATAGGTTATCCATTCAATTATGGAGATTTTCTATGTTTTGACAAAATACGTTCAGTCGTCTGCTGCAGAATTGTCGTATGAGAGAAACAGTAAAGTGCTGTGGTTAAATAATCATTTCCGTGTCAATTAATTTTTACAATACTGTGTGAAAAGGTAGTCGGAGAAGGGATGGGCTGATTTTCATGTACATATATTCTTATTCCATTTGTATAAAAGCGTTTTTATATTAGATTTTCATACTAAAACCACAAATATATTGCATCTTCCCATTTTGTTTTTAATTTTACGAAAGAAATAATTATGTTTTTGGTTGTTTATATTTTTATTGTTTTTAGCTCACCTGAGCACGAAGTGCTTAAGGTGAGTTATTGTTATCACCTTTTGTCCGGCGTCAGGTGTGCGTCCGTCCGTCAACATCTCCTCAGTCAGTGGGTCAATTTGGATGAAACTTCACATAAAGCATCCTCTCATGTAACCAGAATTGTCCTTAAACTTTTTGGGATCCATCCATGCAGAATTCTGGTTTTGTAGAAATGTTCTTTGGATGACCCTCTATCAGATTCCTTCAAGCCATGTTGATTAATCGAAAAACATGGCCGCCAGGGTTATTTTGCCTTATATGGCTATAGTGAAAACTTAAAAAATCTTCTCCTCCAAAAGTGTCAGGCCGTTTTTCAAATAATTTTGTAGAAATGTTCCTAGGGTGACCCTCAATCAGATTCCTTCAATCCATGTTGATTGGTCGAAAACTATGGATGCCAGGGGGCTGGGCTTATATGGCTAAAGTGAAAAAAATATAAAATCAGGTGAGTGATCCAGGGCCATCATGTTTAAACAGTGCTGAAGAGATTATATTCCTTCACGAGATTATTTCACTGCAAACGAAAGTATATTTATTGCAATATATTTTAAAACATTGTGGGAAATGGTTAGGAAGGAATACAGAATGTCACTAACGTGTCTCCTTCAACAGAATATTACACAAAAATATATATCATAATAGTAAATTAATAAACCTCAACAAAGTTTGTGCAGACAGGAAGCACTGGTTCGGTCTGTATGAAATTTGTAGAGTGGACTACTTCTTCAATATTAAGATATGTTAACCCTTTCAGAAATACAGACACTTTCTGACAATTCTGCAATCATTGTTGCGAATAGAGAAATTGCTCGTAATGAGCAATTTATCCATTTGCCACAATGATTTCAACTTTTATTCAATAATCATGATATCATTTATAGAGATTTTCTCTATTTTTGAACTTGATAATTTCAAAGTCGTCTGCTGCAGATTTATTGTATCTGGGAAAGGGTTAATAAAACTTGGTACACATGATAATCTTGAATTGGATCATATCCTTTCAGGCATGATTAAATTTCTTCTCTGTAACTTAGGTCACCTTTAACCCTTTCCCACATCTTCAGCAGAAAAATCACTGTGAATGAAAGTTTCATTATTAGATACAGTTGAAAACATTGTAGCAAGAGCAATTTCTCATTTTGTCACAATGTTTTCTAAAGTCGTCTGCTGCTCAGGCATCAGAAAGTGTCTGTATGAGGTAAAGGGTTAAAGCTGTTCAGTGACTTTAATGCATCGTTTCATTTGGATGAAAAAATATTGAAATTTTCATGTAATCCAAGTCCTTTTTGTTTTCGTTTTGAATCATAACTTTCTTGTTAAATAAGTTAATTCATCCTTCATTTAGATGTGATATTTTATTGTTTAGTGCACAACATTATTACATATTTATTCATATATAAGTAGGCTTTCAATCTAGTTTTAGTTTTAGATCTGCTTTTCTTTGTTTACATTATAGGAATTTTCCCATGTTTGCATGTGGGAAAGACTTCTGTTTGTGTTTGACTGATGTTTAACATCACTTTCAAGGATATTTCAGTTCACATCTTAACATATATACGAGTGTACGAGTTAAGATCTGGTTTTAAAGAGGTTGATCTTAACTGCAAGTTCTCCTATCCATGAGATTCCTTATATTTTCACACCAGTGCCATTCAAAAGGCCGTTTGCTGCAGAGGCGTCAGAAAGCGTCTGTATGAGGGAAAGGATTAAAGTAATGGTGAATTACCTTTTATTTGTGTGGTAATTGCCCCATGTGTCAGACTGTTTGTCTGTGTCAAAACGTTTTAACCCTTTCCCACATGTAGACGCTTTCCGACGCCTGCAGCAGACCTCTTTTGAAAAAATTGTGACAAAAGGAGAAATTGTTCATTATGAGCAATTTCTCCTTTTGTCACAAGGTTTTCAACTTTATTCAATAATTATATATAAATGGTATACAAAAAGGTTGTTCTAAATTTTATAAGTTTTTAAAAAAAATCTCTCTGGCGAATGATTAATAAATTAGAAATAACTGAATTACTGTTAAAATATTTTAGAGAAAGTTTCATCATAACTCCTCATGTTAGTTACGTTAATTGTCTTGGCAGTTGTATGAAATTGACTTCACCATGCAGGTAATTTAATTTGTCTGATGTTGATTTTTTTTTCCGAATACCTCTTCAAACCAGAAAGTCAGTCAACGTATGTTTTAACCGACGTCAAAAAGATTTTTTAATCTGCCATCAGTATTATAGCTAGGTCAGCCTATCTGGTTCTATCTTGTTGGCTGCTCAACTCTTTAATCTCAACAATTAACTATGGACAGGTCCATTTAAAAAATTCAGCATTGAAAGGGTAAATTATAAATTCTCAGTCTGGAATTGAACTAATTATTCCTCTCCTTATCTGGGCTTTCTGCGTTGTTCCAATAACATGGATGAGCTTTTTTGTGATAAACGATCTTATTGCCATATATTAATATATTCAGAGTTTTATATTTTAGATCTGGTTGCTTTGTTTTAGTAAACATGCATTTTGTAGTACATGTTCTTCTATTAAAACACGTTTTTATCTGAATTAAAAAAAATAAAGCCTTTTGTTATTTTTATGCATATAATTTTTTTAAATTAACTCTTTTCAAGAAAGAACAAATCTGTAGCAGAAGACTGAAAACATCTAGGCGAAAATCATTATAAATTAATGTATCAATAGAAATGCAAACATAAATTAATGTATCAATAGAAATGCAAACATAGTTGCAAAAGTAGAAATTGCTCATTACTAGAAGTTTGTCTGCTGCAAAGGCATCTTAATGTGTCTGTATGAGGAAAAGGGCAACGAAGTACAAGCCAAACAAGAAAGATCAAAGGAACATTATGTCATATGCCTATTACCAACAATAGGGCCATCATGATGGTTTGGTGTTTTATGCCGCTTTCAGTTTTAATCCCAGCGTTTCCTGGGTAAGTTACCAGTACTACAGATCCATTTATCCTGGCACCAGCAAGTCAGTTGTCATGTTAACCCAACAACCCTGAGCGCCAAGGGGGGAAAATCATAACTTCCACTTTTAAAGTCTTTAGTATGACCCATCCAGAGTTCAAACCCAGGACCTCCCTCACTGAGGCAGATGCTCAACCACTACACCACCAAGGCTTCCATCATGAACCTATATCATTCAGACTTTAACATTTAATTAATTGCGAGTCCTTTATCACCACTTTCTACATTATTTTAGTTATTTCACGATGACCACCGTCCTATGAACTAACGTATGTGATTTTCAGACTTTCAACCACTGCACACAACAATCCACCAAGGCAACTCACTACCTTATTATATAGAAAATATTTAACCACTTTCCCACATCGAAATCAATCTGCAGCAGACAACTTTGAAAACATTTAACCCTTTCCCATCTGGCATCTGCAGACGCATTTTGAAACAATAGCAGCAGCCGACTTTTGAAAACATTGTGGCCAAAGGTGAAATTGCTCATAATGATCAATTTCCTTTGGCCAAAATGTTTTCAACATTATCAAACAATTAAGCTATCTTTTATGGAGATTTTTCAGGTTTTGTCATCATGATTTCAAAGTTGTTTGCTGCAGTTTTGTTGTATATGGAAAAGGGTTAAGCAAAAATGTAAAAAAAAAAAAACTCTATAAATGAAAAGTTAAATAGACTTCAAAATATTAAGGCAAAAGGAGAAGTTGCTCATTAAGAGTAATTTCTTCTTTAGAGGCTGTTTGCTGCTAATGTGTCGAAATGCATCTGCAGGTTGGAAAGGGTTAAACCTATCAATGGAAGATAAATTATGCTCGTCGTGATATTTTTTGTCAATAATCGCGAAAATGGTTTAGCATGTTGTGATTCAAACTTGATAGCTCTCAATGGTCAAATATTGGAGTGTAGCAGTTGCAAAGCTATTATAATGAAACACAATTTGCCCTCAATCAAATTAGTGAAACGATGCCATTGCAAACAATACCGCAAATCACTGTGAGGAAAAAGTCTTCCTTATTCTTTGTATTGTTCAGCTAAACAAGGGCACCAAGATGGCTCTAATTCGATCACCGGAGTGATACATAATATAGTATAAAATGTTTTACTGCTAATATGGGGGAACATTTGATCAAGATTGGGAATGAGAAACTGCAAATATGGACACTGAATAAAACAGCTTATAAATAAAAGATATTTGTAATAAGGCATTAAATCTTTGAACAATTTTAAAGAGAATCACCAAAAGATACCTGTAAAGTTTGGCCAATTAGGTCCAATGGTTTAGGAGGAGATGATGTTTAAGGTTAAAAGTTCATTTTACCCCTTTCCTGATGCCGCCTTTATTTTTCAATCAATCACTATGGCTTAAAACAATTATATACTGGGTCGGTCACAAAAGAAACAGTCTTGCTAAATTATCTTCAAATCAGACAAGAATTTTCATAAAAGTGAATTGAATAGTTTTAAAATATTGCACCTTTTCTGAGGCTGCCTGGCAACCATGTTTTTCAACCAATCAGTATGGCTTAAAGGAATATGAAGAGGGGCACTCAAGTCACATTTCTAACACACTATCTTGGAAACGGAAAAGTAGACCGAGAGGAAATTATTTTCAAAGTAAGGAAATTTTTTCCCTTTCTGATGTCACAGCAACCAAAATTCTACATAGAATTTATATATTTTAACAATTTTGAAAGAGGACCACCAAAAGAACATTCCTGTGAAGTTTGGATGAAATTGGTCCAGTGGATTAGGAAATGTCATTTTAAGCTAATACTTAATTCTCAATATGGTGACATAATGACGATCTTACAAACAATGACATCACCAATATAATAAGCAGGATTGAACTGATTTTAAAATTTGCTTCATAATCTAGAACTTCAGGCCACAAAAACTGGGTTTAATAAACTAAATAGATCAGCTTTTTATCTAAATAAAAGCGTTTTAAACTTTTTATGATCAGTCTTTAACAAAGTTTTATTGAACAATAAAATATTAACAAAAATAGACCTACTTGTAGATCTAGTTTAATTTCTTTCCATAATGTCTTCTAATGCCTCTGCAAACGGCGAGGAAAACGGAGAAATTGGTATTGCTCACATTGAGCAGTTTTTCCTTTTCCCATTTTGTTAACTCATAAGAGATTGTACTAAAACTTTTTCCCCTTATGATTTTAAAGCAGTTGCCTAAAGAAACAAGAGGCCCGAGAGGGCCAGTATCGCTCCACTGGCATTAGACTAAATTAAATCTTCAAACAGCCCCGTCCCTTAGTGGCCATGTTTTTTTACCAATCACCATGGCTTGAATGAATCTCGTAAAGTGTCACCCAAGGAATATTTCTGCAAAATGATATGAAAATCGGCAAAACCGTTTAGGGAGGAGAAGATTTTTAAAGTTTTCACTAAAGCCAATATAAGGCTAACAGACCCGCCCCCTGGCAGTTATATTTTAAGACCAATCAACATTGTTTTGATGGAATCTGATAGAGAGTCACACAAGGAACACTTCTACATAATTATTTGAAAATCAGCCTGACACTTTCGTCGGAGAAGATTTTTTTAAGTTTTCACTATAGCCATATAAGCCAAAATAGCCCCGCTCTCTCGCGGCCATGTCTTTCGACCAATCAACATAACTTGAATGAATCTAATAAAAGGTCACCCAAGGAACATTTCTACAAAATTATTTGAAAATCTGCCAGACACTTTCAGAGGATAAGATTTTTAAAATTTTCACTTTTTTTTCTTTCGGTTGCCATGGAAACCAGAATCTTGCATGGATCCAAAAACATTCAAGGAATTTAGGAGAGGACATTCCTATGAAGTTTCATCTCAATTGACCAAGTGGTTAGGGAGGAGAAGTTGTTTGAAGCAAAAAGTTGATGCATGCGTGCACGCACAACGGATAATTCGCCATGACATAAGCTCGACTGGCTTTTCACCCAGTGGAGCTAGAAATGATATCACCTGTATAGCAAATTCTTTTTTTGAAATTGTGCATGTGTATATATAGTTTATATATTTTGGCATAGTTCTGCAAAACAAAGCATCATGTGCAGATACATTGACAATTTAACACTTTCCCACATACATATGCATCTGCAGTAGACAACTTTGAAAACCTAGGGACGAAAGGAGATTCTCCTTTTGTCACAATGATTTTAATTTTCTTCAATAATATAATCTTTCATTTTTAAAAGATGCCATATCTTTGTCTAGAAGTTACAATATCTAATACAGCCTTGTTGTATGTGGGATATGGTTGAAAGTTTATTGAAATTTAACCCTTTCCCACATACAACTAATTTGCAGCAGACGACTTTGAACATATTTTGTCAAAAAATGGAAAATCTCCATAATTGAATGGATAACCAATGACTATAAGTGGAAAACATTGTGGGCAAAGGTGAAATTGCTCATTATGAGCAATTTCACCTTTGCCCACAATGTTTTAAAAAGTCGTCTGCTGCTATTGCGTTAAAATGTGTCTGCAGGTGGGAAAGGGTTAACCCAATCCTTGTCAAAAATCCAAAGTTTTTTGTTATAGGCTCATCTGTGAAGCATCTCACTCATAAACGGTCCAGATGTATAAAATCTTTCCTGAGCTCTAGATAAGGGTTATTTTTCATTTTGTAAAATCCTTATTTGACACTTAAACTCTAGACTTTCTCTAACTTTGTTCTTCCCATCCGAACATCTCCTCCTCTACAGGTTTAGAGACCCAGGGTCCATATTTGTTTTCCTTGAATTTCTTTAACATCGCCTCTCTTGCTTGCTGAAAATCTTTGGCCATCTTCTTTGCATTATTGTAAGTGTCTATTTGTAACAAGTCCTGACGACCAAACTTTTCACACACCGCTTTATAACTGTTGTACAGATTTCTCTTAGACAATCGGGAGAAAAATCCTTTTTCAATACTGAAATAATGAAAACTTCAATTTTATTTCTAACATTACGTGACTTTAACATACATTACACAGAAACTAATTTAACCCTTTCCCTCATAAAGACGCTTTCTGACGCCTCTGCAGCAGAGGGCTTTTTGAAAACATAGTGACAAAAGAAGAAATTGCACAAAACGTGCAATTTCTCCTTTTGTAACAATGTTTTCCACTTTTAGTCATAGGTTATCCATTCAACTATGGAGATTTTCTATGTTTTGACAAAATAAGTTCAAAGTCGTCTGCTGCAGAATTGTCGTATGAGGGAAAGGGTTAACATGAAATATTTCCATAGGACACCTATCAAGAAAAAGAAACAAGAGGATCATGATCGCTTTATATAATAGAACTTTTAAATAGTTTTCAATGATCTTACCCAATACATATAATGTTTATTGATCGATTGTTTTGGGTTTAACACCGTTTTCAACAATCTTTCAGTCATGTCCATGTGTTTCCTGGTTTTCTCACACCAGTACTCCACACAAACAGTCTTTCCAAGCAACTGGCTGCTATTCCATTTTTAGCCCATTGGGGGGAGACGAATGACACTTGTCATATTGAATTTTGTAAAACATCGGAAAGAATGTTGGCCAAGTTGGGGTTCGAACACACAACCCGCGTCACCACCGACTGAGCTATCGGGACACAGAGTATTACAAATCAAGAAAAGGAGACCCGCCTCCTAGTGGCAATAATTTTCAATAGATCGGAATAATTTTATTAAAATCGGTCACCCAAGGAACAATTGTGCCAAATTATTGTCAATTTGGGTCAGTATATTCGGACAAGAAGATTTTTGAAGTTTTGGCATTTTACCCCTTTCTGATGCCACAGCAACCAAGTTTACATAATTGAACTCTTTCAACAATTTTGAAAGAGGGCCACCTAAGAAACATTCCTGTGAACTTGTTTTGGTTTAGAAGTCGAAGTTTTTTGTAAGAAAATCTGATATCCGAACAATAAGAATGGCCAGCAATGTAAATCCCAGTTTATTCAATCTATAACTTTTGAAAAAACTGTAATTAAGCAATTTCTCCTTTTCAGGCAGTATTTTAGACTCGTAATCAAATTTACACTTTTACAAAAAGGGATTTTTAATCAGATATCTATACCATATTGGGTAAATGTTTCACGCTTTGCCACATACAGACTTTTTCTGATGCCTCATCAGCAGACAACATTTGAAATAATTGTGACAAAAGGAGAAATTGATCATAAAAACCAATTTCAACTTTTGCCAAATTGCTTTCAACACTATTTAATTATCAAACTTTCATTTAAAGTAATTTTCCATGTTTATGCCTAGATGGTTTTAAAGTCTGCTACAGATTTGTTGTAAGTGGAATACGTTTAACTCATTCAGCGCCAATGGCAATATTGAGGTTTTCGCAAACAATACACATTCAGACAAGTCGGCTCGTAACAAGCTGTCTCACCTGAAATCAGCATTGTTTGCCTTATAGTAATATAAAACATCTTTATTACAAGAATATTGGAGTCGCCCGATTTTATTCATAAAAGAGTTTACTTAAGGAAATTCGGTGCTAAAAGAATTAAAGAAAACTGAGTAACAAGTTCATACCCAGTATTACACAAGCCTGTAGTTCCATCTGTTACCTCCGCTGCAGTGTCACCAAAAGACCAGTTGATGCTGATAGCTTTGGTCTTTTGTACCTCCCTGGGTGGGTCACACATAGTTACACGCCCTAACCAAGGGTGATTGAGTCTATAATTTGTGGGTAGTAACTGGTCAATATCGGTCGGTCCCCTGCCCAATCGACAGCAGACAGCTCTAGACAAGTGGCCATGATCATACAGTAATCCTGTTGAAAGTGCAATTACAGAAGGTACATTGTGAAATTATATGAACCGTTTGTTGTAAAACAACAACAGATACCCTTAGATGTTTCACAACATATGAGGCCTTGTCAATTGAGTTTAACACTGTTTTCAACCATAGTTCAGTTACATGTATATCACTGCGTCCAGTTCACCCATAATGTTTTTCCTGGCTTCACACACCACTCCATCAGAGCTCTAGATAAGGAGCATTTTGCTTGTTCTAAAATCCTTACAGAATCCGCTAAGGTGCTAACCCTATGTTGTGGGTACTCAAGAGAATCGTCTCATTGAGAGGATTCTTTTTTTGAGTACCCACAACAAAAGGTTTCGTTGGATAATAAGAAAGATATTGTAGGGAAAAGAGCTGTAAACCCCTCCTTATCTGAATCTCTACTCCATACAACATTCTTCTAAAGTGACAGGCTACTTTCCGACATAGGCCAGTGGTGGAAGACAAGTGAAGCTAATTATTATATCATTTTTCAATCATAGGGGGTAAAATAGGGTTCAAATTCATGACCCCTGAATTGAGCTATTGCAGCTTGACAAAGAGGTCTAGTCAAAATATAAGGGCCATACTTTTATATAATTTAAAATATGTATATCTCCTATTAATACTTATCCTTTACTACATGCCGATGATTTTTGACACATCTTCATCAGACGCATTTTTTGCCACAATGTTTTCAATTTCTTTTTCTAACTATTCTGTAATTTTTACAGATTTTCAACATTTTTGCCAAAATATTACTTTTGCCACAATGTTTTCAAAATAGTCTGCTGCAACATTGTTGTATGTGGAAACGGGTTAAGAACCATACACTTTCACTGAACGGTTTAAGTTTACCATACACTTTCACTGAATCCAATCCATTGGTTAACCCTTTCCCACGCATTTTTCAGTAATTATAACTACAATTATAGAGATTTTCCATATTTTTGAGTAGACATTTTCAAAGTTGTCTGCTGCAGATTTGCTGTATGTGGAAAAGGGTTAAGGAGTAATTACATTGCAACAAGATGCTTCTCCTTTTGGGGAAAATAAATAATATTTCCATTTTGCCGCTGCAGATGCATCTAGAGGTAATTAGCTGAACCGGACATGTCACGTGTCGAAGATTAGTTTTTAACCCTTTTCCCCACCCACTTTCAAACACATTTTGAAAACAAGGCAAAAGGAGAAATTGCACATGATGATCAATTTCTACTTTTTGTCACAATGTTGCCAAATCTTTTTGAACAATTTCCTCTTTTGTCACAATGTTTTCAAAAGTCATCTGCTGCGGAGGCATAGTAAGGGTTATTTTTTTTTAAGAAATTGACTGTTCTTTTGTCAATATGATTTCAAAGTCGTCTGCTATAGATTTATTGTATGTGAGAAAATGTAAACTTTGTTATATTGACCTTTAACATTAACCACTAGTTGTATTTTGTCAGAAGAAAAAGTTTGAGTGTTTTTTTACCTAAGGTTAATGAATCAAGATAGACTGGTTCCAGGAAGTGACTGAGTAATGCCCCCTGCATTCCCACCACATTCCAGCGACACACTTTATCCGTACACGACATCGTCCTTAACCTCTCACCCCTCTGAATACCATCAAATGTCTGACACGTGAAACCGGATTCAATTGGGATAGTTCCTTCACCTGAAATAAATAAAAAAATCATTTTGACTGATTGTGGCAAAAGGCATCTGCAAAAGAGGCAACAAAATGACCCAGCATGTTGGAAATTGATTGATTGATTGGTGTTTTACGCCGCCTTCAACAATTTTTCAGTTATATCATGGTGTTTCCAGGGTAAGTTACCAGTACTATCCTGACACCAGACAAGCAGTTGTAATGCTAACCCCGCAACCCTGAACACCAACGTGGGCAGCCATTACTACCATTTCTAAAGTATTTTGTATGACCCAACTGGGGATCGAACCAGCGACTTCCCGCACCCGAAGCATACACTCTACTACTACACCAACAAGGCGGTCAGCATATTGGAAAAGGTGAAACTGGTAAAACTTCTGTCCTTTGCATTTAGAATTGCAGTGATAGCCCCAGGATTGATGCATAGTAAGCTCAATAACCCTTTCCCACATACGACAATTCTGCAGCAGACGACTTTGAACATATTTTGTCAAAAAATAGAAAATCTCTGTAATTGAATTGATAACCTATGACTAAAAGTGGAAAACATTGTGGCAAAAGGAGAAATTGCTTGTTTTGAGCAATTTCTTCTTTTGTCACTATGTTTTCAAAAAAAGTCTGCTGCAGAGGCATCAGAAAGTGTCTATATGAGGGAAAGAGATAAGCTTACCTGAAGTTATAGTAATTTACACATGAAACATTACAATAACTGTCAAGGCTTTTCCAGGAACAAAATGTCTGAACAAACGACCAGCAATTTTTAAGGAACACCTATCAAATTTTAATTAATTTTTGGGCACTCTAAGAAATTTTAAATAAATAATACCCCCAACCCACCAAATAAAAATAGCTCGTCATTTCTCCAATACCTACCTCCCTCCACCTTTGTTCTAAGAAGACCTTGTACGTTGGACGAGAACACTGGCTCATGCGGGGGTCGTATCATCTGTGTATCAACTGGCGTCTTACTCGATTCTGCATCTCTGCAGTAATAAACAGTTTTATTATTTTGAGTAATAAACTAATAATCAGTTCCTACATGCAACAAATCTGTAGCAGATGACAGAAAACATCTAGCCAAAAGTACAGAAAATCCCTATAAATGAAGGCATAATTACTGGAAAAAGTTGAAAACATTGTGGCAACAGAAAGCATCAATATTGGAAAAGGATTTAGGGTATGTATACCGTTTGCAGCAAAGAAACATAAGAAATAAAAACATTATCTTGAAAAATTGAAAGTATAGACTTGGTGTCAAGTTAAAAATATTGTATGAAAAGGAGAAATTGTTCATATTGAGAGATTTCTCCATTTTCACAATAGTGTTTACAAAAGTTGAATTCAATTCTTATTTTCAACATAATAACTTCTAACCAGTTAATTTGCTGAATAGAGATCTGCTGCCAAAATAAAAATTGAAGATTAATGCTTGAACTACCTTGGTATAACAGTTAATCAACTAGTCTGTTCAGAATTTTTTCTTTCTCTAATTTGATTTAGTGACCCAGTTTTTGACCCAATGTGACCAAGTTTGAACTGATTTGGATTTGATGGATATTATCAAAGCTAAACCAATATCACATACGCCTTTGGAGAGGGTTAAAACAAGCCAATTCATGAAATTTATATCCCCCGCTTGCAGGAAATATTGTAGGAAAATGTTGAGGTTAGGTTTAAACATGTCAGTAGACTTTTTATTGAACATGTATTACAGGGTAAATTAAACGAACTTGGCTTAGGTTGTTACCAAGTTTGTGGCAGTTATTGCACGGAAACAGCAAGAAACGACTTTTTTTGTTAAATAAGGGGCCATAACTCCACCAAATAAAGTCCGCCGAAAGTGACGATTGAACTAGGCCTAGCCTTTAACCTTGTTACCAAGTTTGAAAAAAAAACCGGTTCACATTTGTGGCAGTGATTGCACGGAAACAGCAAGAAACGACATTTTTTGTTAAATAAGGGGCCATAACTCCACTAAATAAAGTCCACCGAAAGTGATGATCGAACTTGGCCTAGCCCTTAAGGCATTTAACCTTGTAACCAATTTTGAAAAAAAAAAAAATCATATTTGTGGCAGTTATTGCACGGAAACAGCAAGAAACAACATTTTTTGTTAAATAAGGGGCCATAACTCCACCGAATAAAGTCCGCCGAAAGTGACAATTGAACTTGGCCTAGCCCTTAAGGCATTTAACCTTGTTACCAAGTTTGAAAAAAAAAAAATCACATTTGTGGCAGTTATTGCACGGAAACAGCAAGAAACAACATTTTTTGTTGAATAAGGGTCCATAACTCCACCGAATAAAGTCCGCCGAAAATGACGATCAAACTTGGCCTAGCCCTTAAGGCATTTAACCTTGTTACCAATTTTGAAAAAAAACGGTTCACATTTGTGGCAGTTATTGCACGGAAACAGCAAGAAACGACATTTTGTGTTAAATAAGGGGCCATAACTCCACCAAATATAGTCCGCCGAAAGTGACGATCGAACTTGGCCTAGCCCTTAAGGCATTTAACCTTGTAACCAAGTTTGAGAAAAAAAATTCACATTTGTGGCAGTTATTGCACGGAAACAGCATGAAACGACATTTTGTGTTAAATAAGGGGCCATAACTCCACTAAATAAAGTCCGCCGAAAATGACGATCGAACTTGGCCTAGCCCTTAAGGCATTTAACCTTGTTACCAAGTTTGAACAAAAATGGTTCACATTTGTGGCAGTTATTGCACGGAAACGAAGTGTGACAGACAGACAGACAGACAGACGGACAGACAGACGGACAGACAGACGGACAGACAGACGGACAAACCGAAATTAATAACCCCCCTTTTTTTCTTTGAAAAAGCGGGGGATAATAAACCACTTCCCACATACAATATATCTGCAGCAGACGACTTTGAAATTATCAAGTCAAAAATATAGAAAATCTCTAGTATGATTATTAAATAGAGATATCATTGCAACAAATGGAGAAATTGCTAATTATGAGCATTTATTCCTTTTGTCCCAATATTTTAAAAGTCGTCTGCTGCAGAGGCATCATAAAGCGTCTATTTGTGGGAAGGGTTAATAAGTAATAAAATTATGATACATGTACACAAATTATAATATTTTATTAACATGTGCTGATGCAATTTCTCCTTTTCCAACATTCTTTTAAAATGTCTTCTGCTCAGAAAAGTAAGTCATCAAGGGTTCTCGATGTTCACAAGTCCTTACCTTGGAGAGAAAAGGGCCCCGTCCCCACAAGGGGCTGTAGAAATGTATAAATGGAAGCTAATCTTGGACTTAATTTGTAGCTTTCCTGTCCGAGATTTCTCAAAAAGGGGGCTGTTCTTTGATGGGTCATAGTCTAAGAGTTGTTGGTACAAGAATCTGCAAGCAGAAAATTAAAATCCACGGTAAATAAATCATCCTTTTATTCTGTGAACAAGTTTAGAACAAATTTACTAAGGGACTAATCCTAAGTATTTCCAACATTACACAAATCTGTAGCAGACAACTTTGAAACATCATTGAGGCAAGAAGTATGGACAAATGTAAAAGAAGTGCACTTATTGAATAAAATTAAAATATTGCGAGTAGTTGCTCATTATAAGCAAAAGTAATTTCAGCATTAAACCACAATGTTTTCAAACATGTCTGCTGCAGCTAGATCAAAAAGTGTCTGTCTATGTTGAAAAAAACACAATGAGCGCTAAATATGTTGCTGTTCAAAAGCAACAAGAACATACTTATGGTTGATTGATTGATTGATTGGGGTTTAACGCCGATTTTAACAATGTCTCAGTTATATCACGGCGGCCAGTTCACCTACTCATGCATTTCCTGGTTTTCTCACACCAGTACAACAATCTTCCCAAGAAACTGGCTGCTTTTTCACATAGACTTAGCCCATTGGTGGAAGACGAATGACGCATGTCGCATTGACTTTTGTCAATCGTCGGAAAGAAAGTTGGCCGAGCCGGGATTCGAACTCACAACCCCTGGATTGACAGCCCGCATCGCTACCGACTGAGCTACTGGGGCTCGGCAACATACTGACGTATTTCAGATGAATTTTGTGAAAAAGGATATGTTGCACCTGATCCCTTTCTTGTGGGAACAATGGCTCAAGGTAAATGGTTTAACCCTTTCCCAAATGCAGCAAATCTGCAGCAGTTGAAAACATCTTGGAAACAAGAGGGCCATGATGGCCCTGGAATCGCTCACCTGATTTTTTTTTTCACTTTAGCTATATAAGCCCCGCCATCTGGCGGGCATAGTTTCCAACCAAACAACTTGGCTTGAAGGAATCTGATAGAGGGTCACCCTAGGAACATTTCTAGGAAAATTATTTGAAAATCTGCCTGACACTTTTGGAGGAGAAGATTTTTTAAGTTTTCACTATAGCCATAAAAGGCAAAATAGCCCCGCCCCTTGGTGGCCATGTTTTTTGACCAATCAACATGGCTTGAAGGAATCTGATAGAGGGTCATCCAAGGAACATTTCTACAAAATTATTTGAAAATCGGTCTGACTTTTGGAGGAGAAGATTTTTTAAGTTTTCACTATAGCCATATAAGGCAAAAAAAACCGTCCCCCCCTGGCGGCCATGTTTTTCGACCAATCAACATGGCTTCAAGGAATCTGATAGAGAGTCACCCAAGGAACATTTCTACAAAATAAGTTCAAAATCTGCCAACCAGTTTTTTCGTTTGTTGCCATGGAAACCAGAATTCTGCATGGATCCCAACAATTTGAAGGAATTCTGGTGAGGTCATTGAGAGGATGCTTTCTGTGAAGTTTCATCCCAATTGACCAACTGGTTACTGAGGAGAAGATGTTGAAGATTTTTTAAGTTTTCACTATAACCATAAAAGGCAAAATAGCCCCGCCCCCTGGCTGCCATGTTTTTGACCAATCAACATGGCTTGAAGGAATCTGATAGAGGGTCACCCAAGGAACATTTCTACAAAATTATTTGAAAATCGGCGTGACACTTTTGGAGGAGAAGATTTTTTAAGTTTGCACTATAGCCATAAAAGGCAAAATAGCCCCGCCCCCTGGCGGCCATGTTTTTTGACCAATCAACATGGCTTGAAGGAATCTGATAGAGGGTCACCCAAGGAACATTTCTACAAAATACTTTGAAAATCGGCCTGACACTTTGGGGGAGAAGATTTTTTAAGAATTTTGAAGTTTTTTTCATTTCGTTGCCATGGAAACCAGAATTCTGCATGGATCCCAAAAATTTTACGAAATTCTGGAGAGGACATTGAGAGGATGCTTTCTGTGAAGTTTCATCCCAGTTGACCCACCGGTTACAGAGGAGAAAATGTTGACGGACGCCGGACATAGGGCGATCACAATAACTCACCTTGAACACTTCGTGCACAGGTGAGCTAAAAATAACAACAATTTCTGTCAATGCAAGTATAATTATTGAATTGAGATGAAAACGTTGTGGCAAAATGAGAAATTGCTCATTATGAGCAATTTTTACTTTGGTTTTCAAAAGACATATGCTGCATGTGTGTCAAAATTTATCTGCAAGTGGGAAAGGGTTAAATAAAATAAAATGGTCTTTGTACCGTATAAAGCCTCTCCTTGTAATAATTTCTGCATGCGAGTCGTTGACCGTGTTCCCCTGCAGACTCAACTGTTGACCGGTGATACATCGATTACCTGTAATTGTAAGTGTTTGAAATTAACCCTTTCCCTAATATAGACTTTTTCTGACGCCTCTGCAGCAGACGGCTTTTTGAAAACATAGTGACAAAAGAAGAAATTGCACAAAACGTGCAATTTCTCCTTTTGCCACAATGTTTTCCAACTTTTTGTCATAGGTTATCCATTCAATTATGGAGATTTTCTATTTTTTGACAACATACGTTCAAAGTCTTCTGCTGCAGAATTGCCGTATGAGGGAAAGGGTTAATGTTATTGGCTTTTAGCAAGTTTTGCTACCTGCTTTGAAGGTAGGTAGCAAAAGCAAGATAAACAATAACATAAGGAAGCTTTTACCTTTAATTTAATTTATCTAAAGACTTGAGATTATTTGTTTAAAATTGTTTAATGTGCATCCATTAACCCTTTCCCTCATATAGACACTTTCTGATGCCTCTGCAGCAGACAGCTTTTTGAAAACACAGTGACAAAAGAAGAAATTGCTCAAAACGAGCAATTTCTCCTTTTGCCACAATGTTTTCCACTTTAAGTCATAGGTTATCCATTCAATTATAGAGATTTTCTATTTTTTTGTAAAAATATGTTCAAAGTCATCTGCTGCAGAATTGTCGTATGAGGGAAAGGGTTAAAACAGTTGGTGAAGTTTTTTGTTTTGTCTAAATTATATTTATAAACTAATCACCTTGATAAAAGAATATGTAATTAAATTTGATTACAAATGGGAACAGAAACATGGAGCGAAAATGAAACTTGTCATCTTTTTTCACATAGCAAGTTTTTGCTACTGAATTTTTTGGCAGGTAGGCATAATAGATTAGTCAAGGTCAGGATCAAATTAAGACTGTTACTTTGCACGTGGAAATGTATGCGACAATGAAAAGGGGTTATCAATAATTTTGGTATGGTATAGTAAGATCTTTAACTGTTCAGTAATTTCGGTTATTGATTATCGTAGTTTCCAAACATGCGAGTCTTTTCATTGATAAATAACTTATCGCTGTGAAAATATGTAATCATATGTCTGCATAATCTTTTAACACCACTTGTTTATCTTGCATGCCCCATTCGATTTTCACATCAAAGAGACTTCAGTGAGAAGATTATTGTCCTATTTTTGTAAATAATATGTAACATGCTGGCATAAATGTAACATTTGTTTACCTTCTGGTAGTTATATACATGTACATCTATTACAGAAAACGTAAGAAAAATGAAGTCGAGATTTGTACAATTAATTGCCAGTTACATATATATACTTCATTTCCCAAAATGTTGAATCGGTTAAGATATGTTTAAAATGCTTATAAGCTTTTAAGACTAAGTTTCTGTAATTTTGCTAAATCCCTTTGATAACATACCTGTCCCTAAACTGACCAAAACTCCAGTATCTTCATCCGATCTTTTCATCACGAGACCTGCAATAACCTTACGACCAGCAAAAGATTCTCCTGTGATCTGTGAAACAAGGGCAGTAAAGCCTCGATGAGTAAGTGCTGCAATCTTGTCAAAATGAGTCATCGACTCGAGGGTTGCTTGAGGTTTGGATCCCTGTCAAAAAAGAAGAATTCCATTACAACAGGGAGCTGACCTGAAACTATCTAGGCTAACATATGGGAAAATTCTTTGACCAATTTGTCCAAGCGATGTTTGTCAAAGATTATGCCCCCTCCCCCCTGAGTGTCACATTGTCAGGAACATGTTCAATGTCACCGTGACATTGACCTTTAAATGGATGAATTCAAAATCAAAAGGGGTCATCTAGTGTTCATGCCCAACCTCCAAACATTCTGCAGATATCAATCAGACAAGCTTTTTGTGTGATTTTGACCTTTGACCTGATGACCTAAAAATCAATAGGGGTCATCTACTGGTCATGCCCAACCTCCCTGCCGGAGCATGTGAGGCACAAGCTTTCTTCAGTTATCAATTGGACAAGCTTTTTGTGCAGATGACCTCAAAATCAAAAACAGGTAATGCCCAACCTCCCAGCCAAGTTTGAGTACTGTAGGTCCAAGTATTATTCAGTTATCAATCGGACCAGCTTTGGTCTACCAACCGACCGACATATGCAAACTTTCGAAAGGAATATACCCCTCTCTTCTTCAAAGGGAAGCATAATGAAATAATTATTATCATGTAGTGTTGAAAACATTGTGGCAAAAGTAGAAAGTAGTAGTATTGCTTATTATACAATTGCTTCAAATACGTCAAAACGTATCTGCAGGAGGGGAAGGGTTAACAATTTATATGAACATTTATATTGCACCACAAGCAAACGAAAAATCCATTCATACCAGGCAACTGGCTGCCCTTCCACTTAAGTTGCCTTACTATAAATTATAAATGTGAAGCAAATGATCCTTTGTTGCCACAAAATTTGTCAAATATTGTATAGAAAACTGGCTGTAACTGTTCACTCAACCTTACACTTCTAGTATTTGGTAATTACTCTGTAACAAGTTTCTGTTCTGATGGTGAACACAAGAAATTACCTGCTTTAACCCTTTCCCTCATACGACAATTCTGCAGCAGACGACTTTAAACGTATTTTGTCAAAACATAGAAAATCTCCATAGTTGAATGGATAACCAATGACGAAAAGTGGAAAACATTGTGGCAAAAGGAGAAATTGCACATTTTGTGCAATTTCTTCTTTTGTCACTATGTTTTCAAAAAGCTGTCTGCTGCAGAGGCGTCAGAAAGCGTCTATATGAGGGAAAGGGTTAACTCCCTCACACTTCCAGTACATTTTGACCCATCTGCTGTAAAAACATTGTGGAAAAAGAAGTAATTGCTCATAAATGCCACGATGTTTTCAAAGTTAATACCGTTTTTGTTAGAGATTTTCTACATTTTGGCCTAGATGTTTTAAATGTCATCTGCTGCAGATTTATTGTATGTGAGAAAGGGTTGATACAAAAAGTGGCTAAATAAATCTGTAAACTTTCAACCAGATAACTATGGATGCATTTGTGTAGCAGATGAAAGTAAAAACCTATTTTTTCTTCCACCATATTTTCAAAAAGTTTGTTAGTGTTTTTCCATAGGGAAGGGTTTTCATCATTATAGTTATAAAATCCTTTATTGAAGGGTACTCAGTGAAAATTATTTTGAGTACCTAAAAGGTAGACTTTTGTATGTTTTTAACTTTTAAGTGAGATATTGTGAGCGTCGTTATCATCAATACTTACAGTGGACTCACTGGCAGCCTCAACCTTGAACTGTCCCTCAGCGATCAGCTGTCTTAGGGCAATATCACAGGCTTCCTTTCTGCCATCTTTCTTGTTGTTACATGTTACCGGGGGAAATTGTCTTTTACCAACAAAGGCCGACATCTTAAACCTGAAATAGATGTGAGATAGAGAACAAATTACATGCTTTTGTAAACTGTTAACCGTTTCCCACATACAGACCCTTTCTGATGCCTCTTTAGCAGACAATTTTTGGAAACATTGTGACAAAAAGAGAAATTGCTCAAATGAGCAATTATACCTTTAGCAACATGTTTTCAACTCTTTTCTTTAACCCTTTCCCTCATATAGATGCTTCCTGATGCCTCTGCAGCAGACAGCCTTTTGAAAACATGTTTTTAAAGTTGTCTGCTGTAGTTTTGTTGTATGTTGGAAAGGGTTAACCTGATAAGAATTATGATATCGATATCTTACAAATTGTCTGCTTCGAAAAAGACAGAGGGAAAATGATCCAAAATAAAAATCATTGAAAGATTGAAATATAATATTAACTCATCAGGAGGGGCAGGGCTTTAGATTAGGGTTGCATTGCATGTTCTAAAATCCTTATTTTACCTCCAAAACCTATGTTGTGGGTACTCAAAAGAATTGCTCAGCGAGACAATTCTTTTCAGTACCCATTTCATAGGTTTCAATGAGTGCTTACAACGATATCATAGAAGCAAGACCTGTTTACTCTTCCTTATCTAGTCCTAACTTAATTTACTTATTGGTCCTGACCAACAGTGAGCTAAATCAAGAGGGCAATGATGGTCATATATTACTGTGTAACTGACCTGAATTTTAACCCTTTTCCACTTGTCGACGCATTTCAACGCATCTGCAGCAGATGACTTTTGAAAACATTATGGCAAAAGGAGAAATTGCTCAGCCTCATAGCGAGCAATTTCCCCCCTTGCCACAATGTTTTAACCCTATTCTATAATTATTTTCTTATATTTAGATATTTTCCATAGTGTTGCCTAGATATTTTAAAAGTTGTCTCCCCTGCAGTTTTGTTTTATTTTGGACAGAGTTAAACAGAAGGCAGAGCTGAATCATTTAATTAAACTCATTAGGTAGAGAGTCATTAACCCTTTCCCTCATATACACGCTTTCTGACGCCTCTGCAGCAGACAGCTTTTTGAAAACATAGTGACAAAAGAAGAAATTGCACAAAACGTGCAATTTCTCCTTTTGCCACAATGTTTTCCACTTTTTGTCATAGGTTATCCATTCAATTGTGGAGATTTTCTATTTTTTGACAAAATACGTTCAAAGTCGTCTGCTGCAGAATTGTCGTATGAGGGAAAGGGTTAACAGAACATTTATCAGTTTGTGAATTTATTTCGAAATTGAACCAGTGGTTTAGGAGATCATTTAAAGTCTAGATCTTTCTATTTTTAAGCTCTGGAGGCCCAAACTTTTCCAGCAAACTTGAAATATTTGAAAACATTTGGAAGACGGTTATCAAGGAACATTGTGTGAAACTATTTAGAAATAACAAGAGGGCCAGGATGGCCCTAGTTCGCTCACCTTAATTATACAATGTACTGCAATGCAAAACACATCAAGACAATTATTCTGAATGCAACCTACAGTGTTAACAATATTTTCCTTTATTTGGCCTACCGGTAGTGATCTGTATTTTTTTACCTGATATGACCTATATTCCAACATGGACTAGATATGCTGCCTCCGAAACAATATTTTCCTTTATTGACCTTGTTTCTGACCCAATTTCAAGCTGCTGAAGCAAAAAATGTGACATCCAAAGTGTCAACAAGATTTTCCTTCAATTTGGCCTAGTGACCTAGTTTCTGACCCAATATGACCAATATTCAAACTTGACCTAAATATCTTTAAGACAAACAATCTGACAAACTTCTGAAGCAAAAAATGCGGCCTCTAGAGTGTTAACAAGATTTTCCTTCAACTTGACCTAGTGACCTACTTTTTGACCCAACATGACCCATGTTCGAACTTGACTTACATATCACCAAGACAAACATTCTGATAATGTTTCATCATGCTCAAGTTCAAAATGCAGTATCCAAAGTGTTAACAAGATTTTCCTTCAATTTGGCCTAGTGACCTAACTTTTAACCCGGCATGACCCATATTCGAACTTGGCAACAATTTTGATAGAGGGCTACTCAGGGAACATTTTTGTGAAATTATTTTGAAAACTGACCATCTTGTGCAGAGGAGCAGAACCCTATGCACAATTATCAAAGAGGGTAGGCTAAAGAACTGTCAACATTCTTGTAAAACAAAAATAGGAAATTGGGCCAGTGGTTTAGGAGATTTTGTTTACAGATTTGTATTCATTTTTAGCTCTGGTTGCCGTTTTTTGAAGCATCAGTAGATTTAAACAATTTAAGATAATTTTCAACTTGGGAACATTCCTTTGAACTTATTTTGAAATCGGACCAGTAGTTTCAGCGAATAAGATTGGATAACTAGATGGACGATTAGTTATCATAATAGCTCACACCAAGCACGTAATGCTCTCGAGCTAAAAAGATTCCTCAGGTAGGAATGATTTAAACAATTTAAGATAATGTTCAACTTGGGAACATTCCTGTGAACTTATTTTGAAATCGGACCAGTAGTTTCAGCGAATAAGATTGGATATCTAGATGGACGATGAGTTATCATAATAGCTCACACCAAGCACGTAATGCTCTTGAGCTAAAAAGATTCCTCAGGTAGAAAATTGATTTTATAAATGCAAATTTTAATTTTGCAAGTAAATGATTTATCTTGCTTTTAGCAATTTATGCTTATTCCCTAACATTTTCAAATGTCTTCTACTATTAGTTAAATATAAGGTAAAGCCATTTAGGCATGACTTACGTCGGTCTGTGTGCTGCCCCTCTCTGTGAAATGACCTCCACACGAGCCGTCATCTTTCTGGCCTGTGCATACTCCATCAAAGCACTGACTGCATTTTTATTGAGAGCACTAAAGCTCTCATTAGAAAGTGCCAGAGAAAAAGATCCATTCATACTGACAGGTTCGTTTGCTTTATTAACACTTGCTGGTAAACTGAAAAATTCATTTTGCACAGAACTGTTTCTTGATTGTGAAGATATGGGTTGATGTTGATTGGTCCTAAGAAGAGACATTGGCTGGTTGCCAGTTTCTGATGTGCAAGTCATAGCCATGGAACCAGTGTTTAACATATGTGGTGGTCTAGGCACCATGGCTATTGGTGGTAAATTAGACTGGTTTGATGCTGCTGGTCTCATAAATGACTGATAACTGACTGGAGTGCTAGGTGGGGAAATTTCAGTTCTTTTCAAACCTCTTGATATTATTTCCATAGGGTTGTGGGGTAAAGAAAAATTACTTCCGGCTTTTTCTATTGCAGGTTTGCTTGGTACTGTGTCGGAATTTACGCCTGTTTGTAAATCTCTGAACTCATTCTGAAAAGAAACATTCCTTGATTGAAAAGGACCTAACAGGCTGTTTGACTGCAAAGAGAGAGGCTGGGAAACAGAAGTAAAAGCAGTGTCTGTAAAAAGGGAACCAGACTGTGACAAATGTTGTTGTTGTGGTAATGCAGTGTGGTTTCCATTGTTTTGTTTCTCTAATTTCAGTGTCTGTTGACCACCAGGTTCACTTCCTTCGACATTCTTGGCTAAAACTTTCCTCGGACTAGGAGGCAATGAGGACTTAAAAGCACTTTCAGCGTTTTGTCTCAAAGAACTGTTTGAACCACTTTGAGATCTAATATTTGCAAAAACTTCCGCAATTGTAGATTTATTTGGGTAGGCATGATATCTTTTTGGTATGTCACCAAGGTCAGAATTTTGTTGTTGTTGTTGTTTCATGACATTTCTTTCTTTAGTTACATTAGCATGATCTTTTAAAAGTCCAGAATGCACAGTTCCACTCCGACACAAATTAGTTGACTGATTAAAATTAAATGGAATACTTGACCGAGTATTGGAAACACATTTTTTACCACCTAAACTTGCTGACTTACTCTCGATGTAATCGATTCCCTCAGGTGTTATTTTCCATAAATTTGAACAGCCAGATACAAAACCTAAAGATTTACATTTCTCTAAAGCACTTTTCACATCTTCCTTGACAAGTTTAGTTTTATTGACAAGAACAAACTGCACCACACCAGGCAATAGGGACAAAACCTTCAGTATCTTATCACAATTTTCCATATCACTGTCCATCACTTCCATTACACTATCTGCGTCAACTGTTTCAGTCAAAGTGTCTTCAGATTGCTCTTCTGTCTCAAATTGGTCTGCTGCTGCTGCTTCTAATATTTCATTTTCCACATTAGGCATGCTTTGGTCATGTACAGTCTGACTTTGAGAAACATTTGACAGACATGCAAAATTGTCTTCTTCTTCAATTTTAAGTATGACTTGAACTGAGTTGTCAGTTGCTAGATTGGTTATATCTGAGAAGGACCCTGTTCTATTTCTATCAGTTGCTTGTGGCTCAAGATCTAGGTCGTCAACTTCAACTTTAGGGTCACTAAACATTTCTCTTCTATCTATTGTCTCAGGTTTTTCAACTTCACCATTTGTTTTACTTTCATTAGTTAAAGGAGAGTAAAGTGTCCTTTCACTTTCATTGTTGACAAATCCTTCACTTTTCATACTTTCACTTTCATCATCATCAAGTATTCTAGTCCTATTAAAACAATCTGATTCATTATCTCCGATTACCATCTCTGTTTCCGTTTTCATTTCAACATCCATCAATATATCCTCTGAAACAGGAACATCGGCACCTTCTACTATACCCTCGTCATTCGGTAACAACTGACCAGCTGATGCGTAAGAATCATCATTCACCTCTGATTCTACATCAACGTCATCATCATTTTCTACATCACCTGTAAAACTTTCCGTCTCATCACTATCTAGACCAACGTCTGTCTTGAACAGTTGCGTGTCTTGGAACTCTACAAGAACACCGCTGGTTCCTACTGGTGAGAATGAACCTGCTTCAGTAAAGGTGTCCTCAGTTTTTGGTTCCTAAATATTATGATAAATATATGAGCCACATCAAGCAGAAGTTACCATAAAGTATTATGAGCAGCCATCTAGATAAGGTATGTTTTACACATTTTGAAATCCTTATTTGACACACAAAGCCTAGGCTATGTTGTGGGTACTCAAAATAATCATATCACTGACAACGATTCTTTAAAGTACCCACAACAAAGGGTTCAGTTTAGTAATGAGAGAGATTAAATATTCGTGAGAGAGATTAAATATTCGTGGGAAAAGACCAGTTTAATTGCTTACATAATAGTACACTGATTATGAGGATGAAACAAGTCGGACTTTATTTCTACTATTTTTCAATTTTGTCCTCGGATATAACATAATTATATTTCTTTTCCAATTGCAAGTGGAAAATAAATATTATTGTGAGGCTGCATGTTCATGTGCCTGAATTTTCACTGTTTCCTTATGATCTGTTTCACTAGATACAGCCAAAGATATATTCAGGTCCTAAAACAGACCCCACAAGAATTTGAACCTGCGAACTCCCGCTCTGAAATGGATGCTGTAACCATTTCCCACATATTACAAATATGCACCAGACAAGTTTGAAACATCTAGGCAAAAATATGAAAAAATGTCTACGTATATATAATTTATCATTTAATATATAACGTGTACCAGTCCTGTTCCTTCACCGAGTTAAGTAGAAGCTGGTTTTTATAGCAACCTTGAGAGATAAGCAACGTACATCATGGTTAGTGCCTGGATGGGTGACCATAGGTGTCCTAACATTCGTGAAGGAACCAGTACACGTAAGTGAGGTTATACGGGTAAACAAATCGACGGCGAAGCCGGCGATGTTTCCCGTCAATAGGTAATGTGTATGAACTTTGCAAAATTTTGCTATACCGTCTTTCCAAAAATTGTGTCCAGAATGGATTTTTCGATGCAGTCACGATTCTGCTACAGTGCTACGTTTTGATTGGATGAAAAGAAAATATCGAAACCAAAAAAAATTCTAGAGAAAATAATTAAATATGATAATACGTACTCGATAAAGAAACGAACAAGTAATTTTATGTGTGATAATTTCCGTTTAATAACGCTCGTCATCTATTTCTAAAACGAGTTCAAATAACAACTCGTACGGGTTTTTTGACCTTTGACTTATAAATCCAAATTCCTGTAATATGACGTCATTCTATTAATGGTGCAGAGGTAGAGCGTCGGCCTCTTGTATCAAAGGTCCCTGGTTAGAGTCCCGTGATGAGCGGGTCCTGACTTTGGGATTTTTTCACACAAACGGCGTGAGTACTGGCTAAGTCTCCAGGAAGCAGACATCGAGCGTGATTAATATAAGCTGAAAGCTTGTTTTGGTTTCACAATTTTCACAATAAATAAGTTTAAACTAAATGAACCAAAAGGAAAACGACAGATATTATAGGAAATGTTAGTTTGACTTGTCACAAATGTAGTTCCGTGAATTATGGAATAGTTTTATTTGAAGTACTTTATGAAGGGCAAGTTGATTATTTGTTGTACCTGTCATCATAATTTCATGGATGTAAAAACTTGGCTATATTTTAAAGTTAAATATTATCTAAGCTTAACCTGATGATGATTTTTATTTTCTTTGCTTAGGTCTGAAGGACTCGTAATTGACGTAAATAACAGTAAACTGATCGTGCTGCAAACAAGGGTCTAACTGCAGTTCGCGGGGAATTATTCACCGATCACAACATATAATAAATGTTTACCCGAAATAGGTAGCACCTATACTCATATTATATATATGAAAGTATGATTATTGAAAAGAATTCAAATTTCATTTTGCCACAATTTTTCAATAGTTGTCCACTGCATATAATGCGTCTTCATGTGGGAAAGGGTTAATCACTAGGCTATAAAGACCAGTCATTTGAGTTCTTTGTAGTTACTCTTTGCAAATCAATAGTTATGTTAGACAGGATTACTTACTGTATTGCTTTCCTACATGTATGTAGACTTTATGACGCTGCAGCAGACGAGTTTTGAAATCATTGCGGCAAAATAAGAAATTGCTCATAAAGATCAATTTCTTCTTTTACAACAAAGTCTTCAATTCTTTTGAACAGTAATTGGATTTTTTTTTTAAAAGAGGTTAATACAGGTGACCATTTTCACTTTTACAAACCATGTTTTCAAAAGTCGTCTGTTGCAGACGCATCGACAGCTAAAAGGCGGTATATGAATACCATAAAAGATGATTTGGAAACACAAGTAAAATGTTATACCAGCTTCTGTTTTCCTCGACTGCGTGTTGTCCTTCCAACAAACGTTTGAGGAGTAATCGGGACATGTCCATGTAAACCCCACACTGGTGGGGACATTTGCACCCTCACTACTTTGGACTGCCTTTGCAATTTGTACAGACATTGATTCAGTGACTTTTTCTGAACCTTTAAGGACTGGACAAGTTTGTTTAAAGCTTCGCATTTCTTTGGTTTCGACGATAAAAACTTCAAAATCCGCTGGCCCAGATCTTTATCCTCCATGTTTTATCACGTGATATATGAGTCACGGACTGGTTTCTAGTTAAATTTTGAAATACGGTTGATCAATTTGAGCTAAACTTATTACAGAATTGAAGACCCGTCTGACCGAAACCGAAAGTAGATTGAAAACGAAAGTAAGATGAAGATAAATGTCATTTGAGAACTTGAAAATAATATTCTGAAAGCATTACACTACACCAATTTCAAATCTGTTTGTAAGAAAACTATAAATAATCAAAATTATATAAAACAAAGTATTGGACGAAATTGGTTTCCTATTTCAATATGCAACTTCAATGTTGATAAAATACCATGTTTCCTTCATTTTCCTCTATGTTTAAAAAGACAATTATTAAAAATGTGAAATTACACGGTCCTATTATTATACTCTCTATCATTAATTGTAGATCTTTGTTAATCGCTGACTAAATTTAAAACAGACACAATACATTATTTTCGCACCAAGTATGTTTGCAAAGTATGTTAGCCCGGTAGCGACGCGGGCTGTCATTCCAGGGGTTGTGAGTTCGAACCCCAGCTCAGCCAACATTCTTTTTTCGACTTTTGACAAAAAAATACCAGCGTCGTTCGTCTCGCGCACCAGTTTATGTGGAAAAGAAGCCAGTTGTTTGGAAAGTATGTGCTGTGTGGTGTACTGGTGTGAGAAAGCCTGGAAACACATGAATATGTTAACTGGCCGCCGTGATATGACTAAAAGAAAATTGAAAACCGCGTTAACCCCCCCTATCAATCAATGTTTGCAAACCCACACAAGTGATATAATTGCAAAGAATGTTAGCTGAGCGGGAATATCGGAGTTTGAAAAAAAAAAAAAAAGGGATCAGTGTCTATTAATCCATTGATAGAACCTGACATCATGAATAAACATGTCAAAAAAACAAACTTATTTCTTACCTTTGCCATTGTCATGACGGAAAATAAAATCTTTCAAAAACAAAGCCGGAAAAGAAAGAGCACTAATTTTGCCTGTTTATACCACATGAATATTTGCAAGTAAAATATATGTCATGTTTGTAAACGACGCCCTTTATTTGATTTGTCTATTGAAGATATAACATATACTACGATATTGTTCATTCAAGTTGACCTAATTCATTTGATCCATATTTCCGATTGTTGATCGTTTATATATATATTGGAGGGTTTTGCTTGTACGAGCATGTCGGGTATATATGTGTAATTATATATAGGTATTACACTATTTATAAATAGACTAGACACTTTCAGTAACGGGTATAATGATTACAATGTTTCGTGACAGACTATTCGTTTCGTCACGATGTTCTCTTTTCGTTCAACAATCGAACCTGTTCACGTCGAATCCCAGTGAACGTTGAGTTTTTACTAATCTCGTACATAAAGACGATAGATTGATATATTTCTTACGGTATGTTTTCCATATCGGTGTTGTCTCAATAAACCTTAACATACAGTCGAATTTTATACGTAAAATCGTCATGAGCATGTACCACCAAATTTGACGCATGGAATTTCGACTTGAACAGGACTTCACTTTACTTACTCGAACAGACATTAACTCTGAGAAAACGTTCACGTACATTCACAGATTGATTCTTTCGGTCTCTTGCCAAGAACATTAAGGGTTATTTTAGACCGAAACCGCAACCGAAACACATATTTAAAAGACAAACACACTGCTTGTCTTAACCCTTTCCCTCATATAGACGCTATCTGACTCCTCTGCAGCAGACGGCTTTTTGAAAACATAGTGGCAAAAGAAGAAATTGCGCAGAACGTGCAATTTCTCCTTTTGCCACAATGTTTTCCGCTTTTAGTCATATGTTATTCATTCAATTATGGAGATTTTCTATGTTTTGACAAAATACGTTCAAAGTCGTCTGCTGCATAATTGTCGTATGAGGGAAAGGGTTAATCTTACTACTAGATATTCGTCATAATTCATCCATGATCGACTATTGGATACTCAAATCAACTTTTCAACCTTGCTTACAGATAACTGATGTGTTATCTGTATAATGAAACCGCTGGACAAATTGCGCTGCTGTTAACCCTTTCCCACAAGCAAACGTATTTTGAGGGCCTGCAGCAAACGACTTTAAAATACATTGTGAGAAAAGGATAATTGCTAATGAGCAATCGCGCCTTTTGCCACAACATTTTTAATTATTTTTAATAATTATAATTAGATTTATACAAATTTTCTTCGTCGTCGCCGTTGTTTTCGTTGGAAAGTCTCACTCGCTTTTCTTCGTCCTCATCCCGCAAATCTTCTTCTTCCTCTCCCTCATTGACCTCATAACAGTCGTTCCCCTTCTCATCTTCAACATCAAAAGCATCATGATCGTCATGATTACACGCGGATGACCATGCTGAACAGTTCGTTCGTGTTAAATAGGACTTTCGCCAGGATAAAGGAGCTTTATTGTTAGATCTATTTATCTATTTTATTGATTTCCTCATTCTCTTACCCTAGCATGTTGTTCCTATGTTATCCCTTTCCCTGATACAACATATGACGTGCGCAGAAGATAAATTTCAAAACATTATGGAACAAGTGAAAATCGCTCACAACGTACCATGTGTACTCTTCAACTATATTTCAAACTCATGCGTATAATTTCCCAGATATTACAAAACTGTTCTGGAATTAGTTCGAAGCAGACGGCTCTTATAATCATTACTTCAGCTAAACGAATCATAAATTAACCCTTTTCCCTTATATAGATGTTTTCTAACGCCTCTGAAGCAGACACATCTTTGAAAACATGGCGACAAAAGACGAAATTGCTCAAAACGAGCAATTTATCCCTTTGTCACCATGTTTTCAACTCTATTTAATTATTGTACTTTCTTTTAAAGGGAGTTTCCAAAGAAAAAATTGGGTATGTTTTCAAAGTCGTCTGCTGCAGAGTTGTTGCATGTGGGAAAGGGTTAAATAGCAGATTGGTTATTTAAGAAAAGGAAAATCGTGACAAGTCCCTATGGCTATTTCCGTAAATTAACAAGGACCAATCACCAATCACCAATCCTATTAACCCTTTCCCACACAGTCAAATATGCGGCACTTGAGATTGGAAACTTCTAGGCTAAACAATGGGGACTAAATATCTATCAATAAAATAGTTGATTGATTGATGTTTTGGGGTTTAACGCCGTTTTCAACACTTTTTCAGTCATATTAGGCCGGCCAGTTCACCTACTCATGTGTTTCGTGACTTTCTGACACGAGTTTCCCAAAACAGCATAATTTCCAAGCAACTGGCTGCTTTTCCATATAGACTGTTAGCCTATTGGCGGAAGAAGAATGACGCTTGTCGTCTTGACTTTGAAAACACATTCCAAGACAATCCTTTGGATGTTACGGACCACTGTTAAATCTTTCAGCACCGAATCATCACGCGACCCTGAAAGTTACAACGCTAGCAACATCATCAAAGCGTCAACGTCTTCAATGTTAAAGGGTGACCGGACATATTCATACTTTTCATTTGCTTGATGATGATGCTTAGTTATCTTCCGTGCTCTCTAAATAATGCATGAATGTTTCCAGTGACGCTTTGATGATGTGGCTCTCGTAGTAATTTGCCGTGCTCTTTATTTTAAAAAAGGTATGAATGTTTCCGGTAACGCTTTAAATGTGATGACGTGCCTAAGACGTTTAGTAGCGTCGTTTCTGAAAAAGGTATGGATGTTTCCCGTGACGCTTTGATGATGTGGCTCACGTAGTAATTTTCCGTGCGTTCTAAATAAGGTATGAGTGTTTCCGGTGACGTTTTGATGACGTCAGCGTAGGACTGCATGTACCTAATGTTTCACATTATTATGATCTCAAATATTGGTTTTAATATCATTTCGTTATACTTTACTATTTCATTAATATATCTATAGGTGCTACCTATTTACGAAAAAAACGCAAGATAATTATAAACAAAAATTAAAGAGCATACTTTGGCCATAAAAAATGATTTTTAAGTAATTGACTAGACAATAATAATGTTAATGTCATGTTTCTTGCATTATCAAAACATATTTGGAATTCGTATTGCTGTTGTCTATTATTTGAACAGAAAATAATAAAGTAAAGACTTTCAGAAAATCAAGGAATACATTTATAATGAACGAGGTTAAAACATGGGGGCCAAGATGATCCTTAATCGATCACCTGCATTATGGTAAAGAAGGAAATAGATCAGCCCTTTTCTGATGCCACCTGGCGACTGCCTTTTTCAACCAGTCAATATGACTGGAACAAATAATCTTTCCCTATTAGAGACGGTTTCTGAGGCCTATGCAACAGACGATTTAGGAAAAGATTGTCGCCACAAGAACAATTGCTCCTTATGAGAAAGTTATCCTTTTGCCACAATGTTTGATAAATAATTATACTTTGAATGAGTGAGTCAATAGCTCATGTATAGGAATTTGGGGTCTTTCATGTTGATACCACTTTTTTGCGGGAAACGACGTCGCTCCATTGACGTTACGCCAAGATGAAGTGTAACGGAAATGACGTCACGTCCTTCTTTGGCTACGATACAGTCAAAATTTAGTTTCGGGCGTAGAAGGCTAATGCTGTCGTTTTTTTGACGAACGGGAAAACATATTTCTTACAGATTTCCATTTATTTTTAACTTTTCGTACAAATGTTAATTCCCACATAACACAGCACTTTAATGATCTTAAATATCGATTTTAAATTTTTTTATTAAAAACACGGCAATAATTTTCAATCCGTGTTTTTCTGCTCATTTTATACATACCCAAATAAACTGATTTAAAAAAAAAATGATTAAAAAGCCGACAATAATTTTCAATCTGTGTTTTACGTCTGCTTTTTATACATATCCAAAATGGCGGCCCCCATGGATTTTTCCAGTTTCATTTCAGAAAGCTTTATGGGTTATTGAAAAAAACCAAAAAAAAAACCTCACACCTGTTACCTATAAGCGAAAAAACCCATTTATGGTTTTTTTTCGTATTATTTGAACCCGTTGTTATCACTTGTATATATATATGATATGCCTTGATATGAATAAAATATCCAATGTTCAATGTTCAATGATGATAACCTCAGCTTATGACTCACGTTCACGTGATGAAACACTTTTTAAAAAACCGACTGTAGTGTAATGACAGTTTTAAAACATTTTGATAACTGAAAGGCAAACAATGTTGATTTTACGAGCTGACTCAACTGAATAAACATGTATGGTTTGCAAAAACATCAATAATCTCATTGGCGCTGGAAGAGCGAGAAAACAAACATTGTGGACTCTGCGTAAAGTATCGACCCGGATCAGCCTCTGGATTTTCTCTTTTAGGAATCATTACTTTATAGTCCTACCTCTATCCCTCCAGACGGAATGTGTCGGCCCGGATCAGTCTGCTCTAACTGCGCAGGCTGATCTGGTCGATGCATTACGCAGATGCCATTATGTTCGTTTTATCGCGGAACGGTTCATATGTAGTGTAGGAGATGACTAAAATGAAAAACGACTGCTCAGGGGCGTAGCTTTGCAATAATCAATGTGTAGGCCGTCTCGTGAGAAAATCAACATTATGGACTCTGCGTAAAGTATCGATGCCGCGCAGGCTGAACCCGGACAGGAACTTTTCGACTGCTGTGGATTTTCTCTTTCAGGAATCATAACTCTATACCTCTATCCCCCTGAGACGGAATGTGTCGACCCGGATCAGTCTGCGCGGACTGCGCAGGCTGATCTGGATCGATACATTACGCAGATGCCATTATGTTGGTTTTCTCGCGGAACGGCTCATATGTAGTGTAGGAGATGACTAAAATGTATAATATAGAGTATAAATGATACGGTAAAAGCATGACTATAGCACATGTTAGCGTTTGTACGAAGACCCTCTTATAGACGAACACGGACAGTTGATATATGAGCCGTTACAAAAAAAAGCAATAATGTTGATTCTGCGTAAAGTATCGAGCCGGATCAGCCTAAGCATGCCGCGCAGGCTAACCCGGACAGACACGTTTCGGCTGCCGTGGATTTTCTGTTTCGGTAATCATGACTCTATACCTCTATTCCCCTGATATGGAATGTGTCGGCTCTGATTAGCCTGCGCGGCAATTTTACTGTTATTTATAAGGAATTTCCATGTTATAGCATGATGGTTTCAAAGTCGTCTGCTGCAGTTTGTTGTATGTTGGAAAGGGTTAAAATAAATAGATGGAACACACTTTTTATTATATTCCTATAGATGAAATACTGGGATTTAGAATTTTTTTTTTTTTTAAATGTTAACAGTGAATATCGTCACTAGCGATGATAACACCTTTGAAGTGATGCTGGAATAACTTTTTGTAGTGTTTTTCTCACAAGCTGACTTCCCCTAGCTCCAATTAATTTATAAGAATATGATAAACAAGAGTTGCTGCAGGATGCAGCAATTGGCGCGGGAATCAGCAATTTATGGCTTAAGAAATACTGTTTGATTCGAAAAACACGAAACCGCTTTTAAATATATGATAACAATATTTTTTTTTAGTTAAATACGTTAAACGAAAACAAAAATACCTTTTCCCAATTTGGCATTTATGAAAATATTCCCATGTTCCTAATGTAACAGGAACGGGGTATAGGTATATGTATAAATATCACTTATACAGCCTTCCTGTTGAAGCCGGCGTTTATAGCGACGTTGGTAGAGTAAAGTTAAGCAACGTTCATCGCGGTTAGTGCCTGGATGGGTGACCCGCGATGGCTTAACGCCGGTACACGTTACAAATTGAGGCAGCGGTGGGTGTTCTTATAAAACTATGGTTTTAATTTACATTTTAATTATAAAAAAACTACTCGCATATAAATGGACTGGTTCACTTATCTTAATATTCTATTGCAAACTCGAAAGAGAACCAGTCTAGTGACGAGCTGCTACGAAAATATTCGAAAGGTGAAGGTAAAATACGGCGCATGCGCGATCAAGACTATTAACAAGGCGCATGCGCAAGCCCATCGCACCAGTGATAGTATTTTCACAACCAATATATGCACTGGTGCTGATGCACCCGCGCAATAATGAAAACATCGATACGTCATAGTAGTTTACACTAGTCAAAAACTTTTTGTACAATTTGTTTTATTAGGGTTTTACGCCGTTTCGACATTTCTATAGTTATATCACGGCCTCAGTTCACATATTCATGATCCATGGGTAAAAAAATCAGGACTGGTCTAGGAAATGTGCATTGCCTAAGGGCACTCCACCATGACCGTCGTACCGCGACTGATTGAAACATATCTTGCTAAAGGACACGCCTTCATGATCGCTAAGAACAGAGATCGAGCCTAGTACGTCCGATCTCACGCGACAGGGGTTTACAAATATACATATGAGCCATGCCATACTAAAGGGGATTTAAAGGGTATTATCCCCCAGTTTAATCTTTTATTAAGAGTTGCTAATTATGTCTCCCCCATATAATGGCGTGACATATTGTTTTTTCTCTGACTGTGTGTGTGTCTGTCCGTCTGTCTGTCTGTTACAAATCGTGTGCGCTCCATTACTTTTGAACCGCTTGAAGGATTTTAAAATAAATCGCCACAAATATTCATCATGCTGAGAAGATGAGACGATGTGCAGAGCGTATGTTACAATCACTTTGGTTCATGGTCAATGTCGCAATTAGAGGTCAAAGTTCATATGACTATATGTCGTGTCCGATCAATAACTTTTGAACCGTTTGAAGGATTTTGAAATAACTCACCACACATGTTCACCATACTGAGACGATGTGCAGAGCGCGTGTAACAACCACTTTGGTTCACGATCAAGGTCGCAATTACAGGTCAATGGTCATATGACTACTTCGTGTCCGTTCAAAATGTGTTGAACCGGTGGAAGGAATTTGAAATAACTCTCCACAAATGTTAACCACACTGAGACGATGTGCAGAGCGCATGTAACAACTACTTTGGTTCAAGGACAAGGTCGCTATTACAGGTCAAAGGTCATACTATATAGAAATTCAATAGGCAATAGTTCTGTGAAAAATATTGTGAAAATATGCAAATCTTTTCTTTTTAGTGAAACTTACCATAATGTTTCATTGATTTAAAGTCATTGAATTCAAGTCAGTGGTTGCTGAGAAATAGCCCGGACATAAGCGGAACGAACTGAGATTACCCTACAGCAGGTACATCTTTGTGTATGTGTGTTTCTGCTGAAAATTTCTTAACAAACTTGCATTAGGCCTGTAACAATGCTCAAACATACATAATTAAAGTTCACTCTTAAGTTGCATTGGTAAGCTAATGGAAAGGTGCGTCCACTAATATATTTGCAACTACCTTAATATTAATCGACTAATTTATGAAAAGCAGTCAGGGTTTTTAAAGGGTCATTCAGCAATTCATCAATTATTAGAAATATAGCATAACATAGTTACATCCATTGATTCCGAACAAAATCTGTGTATGGTATTTTGTGATATTTCTAAAGCATTCGATAGAGTTTGGCACAGAGGACTTCTCTTCAAATTTCATCAACTTGGAATATGTGGTCCAGTGTTGAATTGGATCAACGATAACCTCATGCATCAACAACAGTTAGTTATTGTGGGCAAAATAAAGTCAGGTTCTAGGCTTATAAATGCCGTTGCACCTCATGGATCTGGTCCATTGTTCTTTCCTGTATATGTCAACGACATCTCTGAAAACCTCGTAAGTATATCAAGATTATGTGCTGATGATACCTCGTTAGCTTGCTGTGCAAGGTCTGTCGGATACATTGAAGGTAAATTTAATCACGATCTTCTATTAATTTCTAATTGGGCTAAACAATGGTTAGCGACCTTCAATCCAAATAAGACTGAAACTATGATGTTCTCCAATAAAGCTGTTCCTAAACCAAACATTATTTTCAATAATGTTTCTATTCAATTCGTCGAAAACCATAAACAGCTTGGCTTAACGTTCTTTCAGTTGTAATGGTAAATTGCGAGAGCATGCAAATGAGGTATCTACTTCAGCCTTTTAGGGTATGATGAGAGCCATAAAGTATAAAATTCGACGCGATTCTTTAAATCAATTATCCTTCCTATGACCAGGCATTGAATACGTCTAAGTTGTTTGGGAAAACTGTACTGCAGCTGAAAAGGAATCACTAGAAATAATTCAAAATTAGGCCGCACGAATAGTCACTCGATTAACACGCTCAACATCAATTATCAATCTGTAAATTGAAATAGGATGGTTACGTTTAATTGATAGACGTAAGTATCAAAAGCTCGATCTAACATGTACGATTGTAAACGGTCCTACCCCAAATTGTTAACACCAAATTTTCCCATCGACTGTAGGTGACAGAATAAAATACCCTTTACCAAATGAGCTAGACATCGATATAGTTGCAAGACAGACTGAACTATTTGCGAATTCGTTCATACCATCTGCAGTATCTCTATGGAACGATTTACCTGATGAAATAAAACATCTTCAATCTCTTTCCTTGTTCAAGTGTAACATTCTACAATTATTCCCAGTCTTAATTGTACCTAACTATTTCTTTATAGGTGAATGTAAACTATATGTTTCTCACGCCAGACTTCCATTAACGATATATCAGACAATAACGACTGTACGTGTGTAATCCACATTTAGAACGTTGAACACTACGTTTTCAAGTGTAATACTTTTCATATACAGAGTTTAAAATTGTTTCGAACACTCGACGAGTATCACCCGCTTTACGTCATGCACATCTATTTTTATATGGTTAGTATAATCTGGATTATGAAAATAACTCTATTCTTTTCTTGATAGTCCATACATTTATTAAAGAGTCAGACAGAAAGGTTTAACTGAGTGATTTAAATCGATGTCATATTGCGGCTACATTTTTATATACTTTTTCTTGCACCCTTTTCAAGAGATACAATAATATTTATTCTTGTTTTTCACAACAATCAGCCATTTCGGAATAAACATTTCGTCTTTACTTTATTTAGTTTCTGATATTTTCCTGTTTATTATGCATTATTTTATTTAGTCAAAGCATACATCATGTTATCAATGCACAACAATAGTTACCAAAATGGAATAAAAATTGTCTTCTCGGCACACATATCGAGGGCTTGGCGTGAAACGGTTGTAACTAAAATTGGTAATTTTTTACCAAGGTTAATCACCTCGCCATAAAGTCTTTATAAGCGTTAAATCATTTTTCTTGGTAAACAATGGAAATTTAGGTGTCATTGCTCGTTCTGAGCAATGGCACATAAATTTGCATTGTTTACAAAGGGGTAAAAATTGCCCCTAAGCCAGGGATTTAAAAATAGGTTTTTAGTTACAACCGTTTCACAACAAGCCCTCGATATCAACCTTCTACCTAATGTTATACATCAAATTGAAAACATCAAATGTCACATCAAAAATTACCAAAAAAGAAAACTTAGGTCCGATTGAAAAAGTACCGAGCTTTGTGAGAGGTTGAGAATTTACACATCACTAGCATATTCCAACAACTCTGAAATGTTTTGCTTACTCTCAAACTTATGTTGTGACTAAAAGAAACAAAGCCTAAATCAGCGTGATATACACTATAAATATAGAAGACAAATTTGCATGTATGCAAGATATTATAAAAAGGGAATGGCCTTGTCTAAGTTGAGAGAAAAGTAGGCCTGTGTTGGCATGCAAATACACCTCTCTCTTGATTACATTTAGTTATCATTTTGTAAACACATTTCACACTCAACAATGAAATTTAATTATTTCACTTGACTTCTTCTCCATATTAGTTTTATCTTAATTTTCTGTTTCATTATTACAATCATTGACACACTGCAATGGGGGAGACATATTCGCTTGACTTCTTCTCCATATAAGTTTTATATTATACTCTGTTTCAGTATTACAATCATTAACAAACTGCAATGGAGGAGACATAAGTTTTTGTGACAAAAACAACCATCGAGTTAATAACCTCTACGTGGTGTTTATCGACATACAGTTTGTCTAAATGTGCGCACCCAACGAGTATCGTAAACTCGGTGAATGTACTGATTAGACAGACTTGTGCGTAAGCAAATGTTAACTCTTTCAGCGCCGAATTGTTTAAAGTAGACTCTTCCATGTTCAAAGTCGGGCAACTCTATTTTATATGGTATACTAACTTTGGATTATTTGGATAACTATAAGGCAAACAATGCTGATTTCAGGTGAGACAGCTCGTTACGAACTGACTCACCTGAATCAGTATTATTGCAAAAAAGCTCAATATTGCCTTTGGCGCTGAAAGGGTTAAAAGAATTATCACATTTTCGATAAAATATAGTAAACAACATAAACATAGGTGGAGCTGTTGCAAACGTACCGAGGATGGAAATTCCTTAGTTTAATTAAAGTTCAGTTGTTCTGCGCATGGCAAGGTATATCTCAATAATATCAACCTGATCCTGACCTTCGTTCTAAGATATGTAATGTTATGACGTACTTGGGTTTTCATAAAATTCATGCTGACTGTGTATTTATGACGTACTTGTGTATTCATCAAATTCAAACTGTGTTTTATATCATGACATACTTGTTTATTCATCAAATTTAAATTGTGTATCATATTATGACATACTTGTGTTTTCATCAAATTCAAACTGTGTATTATATTATGGCACATTTGTATTTTCATTATGTAGTACTTGTATTTTCATAACATTTAAGCTAAATGTGTATTATATTATGACATACTTGTATTTTCATCATATTCAAATTGTGTATTATATTATGACATACTAGTATTTTCAACAAATTCAAATTGTGTATTATATTATGACATACTTGTATTTTCAACAAATTCAAATTGTGTATTATATTATGACATACTTGTATTTTCATCATATTCAAACTGTGTATTATATTATGACATACTTGTATTTTCAACAAATTCAAATTGTGTATTATATTATGACATACTTGTATTTTCAACAAATTCAAATTGTGTATTATATTATGACATACTTGTATTTTCAACAAATTCAAATTGTGTATTATATTATGACATACTTGTATTTTCATCATATTCAAACTGTGTATTATGTTATGACATACTTGTACAGATTCAAACTGTGTATTATATTATGTCATACTTGTAAAGATTCAAACTGTGTATTATATTATGACATACATGTACTTGTTTTTTCATCATATTCAAACTCTGTATTATATTATGACATACTTGTGTTTTTATCAGATTCAAACTGTGTGTCGTTTATCTCATGATTTCATTGACACTGAATACAACTTTGATGAAACGATTGTGCAATAATGATGATATATCCAACCTTGCACAAAGGTCGGGATCAGGTCAATATTGTCGAGTTGTATATACATGTTCTAAAAACCGTTTTTGTGCGTTGCGGGAATCAATTGCCGTCTGTAATTAGCCCGTCGCACACAACTATCGATTTTAATTCTGCGAATCGCAAAAATCTGTCGCAGATCTCTAGGTGGAATCACGACAGTCAGTATTTATGTTTCAATGTGATATAAACGCTTAGTAAAGAATCGATGATGCGCTAACCTTGTGGTTTTTTTTTTGTCAGATCTGTGTTTAATTGGAAATTGCTGATGTTCAATGTAGGTATATATGTGATACTAAAAAGGTATGTTGTGTGTTCGAGTGTGTGGTACAATTATGTTTTTCTATAATGACATATTTTTAGTCTGTTAAAAAAAAATGTCTAAGAGGGAAAATGTGTATTATTTAAACAAATATATATATTCTGTTGAAAACATTGCAGGAATAGGGTTGTCTTCTTCTTTTCCCGCAATATTTTGAATAGCGAACTGCAAATTAGGGTCAGATATGGCCTATATCAGGGAAAGGTTTACGGATGATTCTTTCTTGCTTTGGTTTATTAAAAACCATAACGTGTTTTGTTTAACCCTTTCCCTCATACGACAATTCAGCAGCAGACGACTTTGAACATATTTTGACAAAACATAATAAATCTCGATAATTGAATGGATGACCTATGACAAAAAGTGGAAAACATTGTGGCAAAAGGAGAAATTGCACGTTTTGTGCAATTTCTTCTTTTGTCACTATGTTTTCAAAAAGCCGTCTGCTGCAGAGGCGTCAGAAAGCGTAGACGATATATGAGGGAAAGGGTTAACTTCATATGTTCAATGAGATTGTAGCGAAAGAGATGGTGTACACTGTTTATATGCACCGTGCCACGATTCTGGGCCGACACATTCCGTCTCAGGGGGATAGAGGTATAGAGTAATCATTCCTTAACAGAAAATCCACAGGAGGCGAAAAGTGTCTGCCTCGATTAGCTAGCCTGCGAGCCATGCTTAGGGTGATCAGGGTCGATACTTTAGCTGAGTCCACAATGTTAGTTTTCTCGCGGAATGATATGTATTCTATGCAGTTTTTGACTCGGCAGGAGGGAGGGGGGGTTGAATACGGAAGTCCATAAATATCCATTTTTATTTCGTCCGACAGCTTTTTTTTAAAAAATCCGCCGTGGTTGAATTGTTAGCGTCGATTTGTAACCGCGCGTCCAGTCGCGGCACGACGTTCATGATGGAGCAGTGCCCTTAGGTAAGGCACATTTTATAGTCTCTGAGTACTGGTTTACCCGGGAATCATGAATAAGTGAACTATCGCCGTAATATAACTGAAATAATGCTGAAAATGTGAAAAAGCGTAAAACCCCAATAAAACAAACCTTTTGTTTTTGCCAAGGAAAGCATTCTATCTGCTCGTAATCATTCATGCTTTCACTGAAAATGACGGCGAATAATCTGAGATTTCGTAGCAAGCTCTACCCTACCCTGCCGTGAAGTTCTTAAAACACGGTAAAGAAATAATTGTATACCCTTACCAGACTGCATTGGATATGTGACAATGGGTTTGAATTCATTGTAATTATGTATTTTAATAGGGTGCACTTGAACATTTTTTGTATATTGACTTTGTCTGATAGTAAAAGAAGAGTATGTTTATACGCACCGTTTCACTAATCCGGGCCGACACATTCCGTCTCAGGGAGATAGAGGTGTAACGTAATGATTCCCGAAACAGAAAATCCACAGTAGGCGAAAAGTGTCTGTCCGGGTAAGCCTGCGCGGCATGCTTAGGCTGATCCGTGTCGATACTTTACGCAGAGTCCACAATGTTGATTTTCTCATGAGACGGCCTACACATTGATTATGCAGCTGCGGCGATACACAACTGCGTAATGTATCGACCAGATCAGCCTGCGCTGTCCGCGCAGACTGATCCGGCCGACACATTCCGTCTTAGGGGAATAGATGTATAGGGTAGTTATTCCTGAAACAGAAAATCCACAGAAGGCGAAAAGTGTCTATCCGGGTAGGCCTGCTTAGGCTGATCCGTGTCGATACTTTACGCAGAGTCCACAATGTTGGTTTTCTCGCGGAACGGCTCATAAGTATTATATATGCAGTACTTGACTCTACAGGACGCGGGCTGAATACTGAAGTCTGCGTATCCATTTTCATTTCGTCCGACAGTTCTTTTTTTAATCCGCCGTGGTCGAATGGTTAGCGTCGGGGACCAATTACAGTTTTCAATACATAGGTGCGTTTCTTTATTCCTTTTCCACATAATAAGAAACAACAATCTGTGGACGAATTGAAAACATCTTTGCAAAAATATAGAAAAATATCTATAATTGAAATAACAGTTATTCAGATGATTTGGAAACATCATGGCAAAGGGAGAAATTGCTTATAGCCATCAGTTTCTCCTGTTGACACAACATTTTCAGAAGTAGTCCGTTGTAGATACGTAAAAAATACGTCTGCTAGTGGGAAAGGGTTAAGTTTTTTTCTCTTATCATTTTGTATTTCCTTTTTTTCAGATTTTGTCCTAAAGGTATAAAGTACTTGTACCATGGAGTGTGCGCAACGTTCTGACATTCTCGCCAGACGTGAACTTGAAAGCGAGATTAGAAATTCCCTTTACAACAAGAGCGCTGAATACAAGAACTTAGAATTTGTCCTACCGAGTACACCGGACATGACGTCAATCATGGAGGTACGTACATGTCGGAACAAAACTAAATATGGAATTGAAAACGATATCAGGAAAGTGTTATATGACGAAAGTGCGGAATATAAGGACGTTATTCTACACTCACCATGCGATACAAACTTATCAAATTCAAATAAACGAGAACGTTCAAATTCCTGTCGTCGACAAGGTCTAGTGGACCTTCCTGTTGTTCAAAAACACACATCAACAGGAAATTGTGATAATGGTGGCAAAGCCGGATATATGAATTCACCGGAAGAGGAAAGAAGAAGTAGAAACCTATCTGAATCAAGCTATTTCTCTCAAATGAAACATCAAGAAACGATAGACGATCACGAAAGTTGTCGTGAACATCAAGTTCAACGTGATCGAGTATGTCCGAGCAGATTGAGAGGTATTCACGGACGATTCTCGGTAGATAATATTAACAATCCGTCCGCCATTAAATGTCTTAGATGGCGCATGCGTAGAAATGCGCTCTGTGATCCACTGCGCATGCTCCTCCCACAATACACACGAGAGAGGTTGGAAAGAGATAATGAAAGAAAGAAATCATCTTTGACGAGAAAACTGTCTCAGTTTGTTACAGTGAAATGTGATTTAAACAGAGACGAAGATCTCATTTAACGCATATAATATATAATATAACATATAATAACAAATTTACAGCAGACGTCTCTGAAAACACATGCGTACACTTATGGAAAAGAGAGTGAAAAATTGTTGAAAACGGCGTTGAACCCTAATCAATAATCACATGAAAACCGTTAGACAATCGTTAAACTTCATTATCCGAGCGGTGCTCAAGAAAACCGAACCTTGTTTATTGATTGTTTGTTTTGAGTATAACGCATTTTTCAAAAAAAATCCAGGCATATCCCGGCTGCCAGTTCACCTACTAAAGTGTTTCCTGGCTTTCTCATACCAGTACTTCACACAACATACTTTCAAAGCAACTGGCTGCTTTTCCACATATAGTGTTAGCCCATTCGTGGAAGACGAATGAGGCTTGTCACAGTGACATTTGGCTGAGCTAGGGTTAAACAAATAACTTAACCATATTACGAGGTGTAGTCAAAAAGTAAAAAAAGTTGACGTTTGATCAGGATGAAAATTGTCATGTAGGCCCTATATATCTCATTTTAAGTGAAACTAATTGAAACAATATCAAAAAGTCCGCATCAGTATTTCGTTAGAATTATTTTATTATTAGATGTGATCTATGCTATGGAGCACATTGAAATACTGAGCAAGTCTTTATTTCTTCCGACTTTTTCAGCTTTAATTCGTTGATTATGTTGTGCCATTTCCTTGCGTAATTTTGTTTGCCGTCACGTCAACAATTTTTCAAAACATCTGCAGAAAATTAACGTCATCACGTAATAATTGACAGTTTTATGAGCACACTCGAAGGCAAGTTAACAAATACAATGTTCTGTCTGCGACTGCATGCTTTCGAAGCTAAATTGAAACAGTTTTTTCAGAAGTTTATTGAAACCTATTATGATTTATTGACGAACAATGCATAGCCGCATTTTCCTGCGTAAATGTGCAAGGTTTTCGCGGTCGTGCATGGTTTTCGCAGAGAACCGAGCATTTCTATAACATCACCTAGGGAAACCATGTAACATGGGAGATACAAAATCGTTGCGATGGCAACTTACGATTAATGGAAAGAAAACATCTTATCACATTGGTGAAATCGAAATCAGATAAAACACAAAACAAAGATAATAAAGACAATCCTGTCATTCTTGTATATGCGAAATCTACAGCAGATGACTTTGAAAGAATACGGCTTAATATGTAAGAAGAACTTTACAAATGAGAATATAATTATTGAATAAAGTTGAAAACATTTGTGTCAAATGGAAAAAATGCTCATTATGAGCAATATTTCTTTGTGCCACAATGGTTTAAAAGTCGTATGTTGCAGATGCGTAAGCATGTGTCTACAAGAGGAAAAGGGTTCTGGGTTATGTTAGCGATCTTAACAATCCCCCAAGAGCTTCAATGAATTTAGGTAGGAATCCACCGTGACCGTGTGATAAGGGGGGGGGGGGGGGGGGGGGGGGGGGGGGGGGGGGGGGAGAGGAATGGGACCGGGCGTTCCCGATTCAAACCCCACTCGCAGTGGACATGGTGGAATACTCTTCGGTAAAGCACACTTCCTAGCACAATATTGGTGTGTCACAGAAGGATCACGGTTACGTGTTCTGTCAACTTGATAAAACGAAATAAAACAAAATAAAGCAAAACGATGACATTTGGTTAAATCACAGGTAGTTGAATTTTAAAGCGATGACGTTAGAGTAGTGCGATCCTGCACATATAGAACATCGTGCAGAAGCGCAGTACTCTTAGGTCATCTTCGATAACAATTCAAATAACTTTTGTTAAACACAATGACGAACACACACATTTAAATACTGAATTGACTGACTCGGTAACACAGACTGAGCAGAACCATCTCGAAATGAAGATGGTTCGGTTTTCTATGACCTGTCACGTTAATAGGTGTTTGTCGATATACTCATTATTTGTTATGACAATGGACGTCGCCAAGCAACAAACATTGGCACGAGTCAAATTAATATGAATAAACGTAATAACAGTTAATTGTGTGCGGAATAGTGTAGAATATTTATTTATTGATATATACATTTATCGCAAAGTATGAAAGCATTCACATACGTATAAATACAGACAGAAAAAATAAAAAGATTACGGAGATAATTGTCTTATATATGATTAGTTTAATGTATATATCAATATAAAAAATGTTTAGAGTAAATTTACTTATTCATGAATTAAATTTCTAAATTATATGTTCCTTAAAAATAATTTTAATATTATACAATAAACTAATCATATAGAAGTCAATAATCTCCGAAATCTTGTTTTTCTCCCTATAGGCGCATATATTTCTCTGATACAGACGATTTCCCACGCATTAAAGTATGTAGCAAAAGACTTTTGAAAATGTGGTGCAATGAGAAATTCCTCTGAACGAAAACCTTTACCTTTTACAAAATTGAGCGGTATTCCAGAAAACAAACATTTGCGTTATTATTACACTGTAGATATGATCAGTGTTACATGTAAACAAACCATAGCGTAATTATAACAGTAAGATAGGAGCGGTGTTACAGGAAAACCAACATTAGCGTAATTATAACAGTAAGATAGGAGCGGTGTTACAGGAAAACCAACCATAGAGTAATTATAACAGTAAGATAGGAGCGGTGTTACAGGAAAACCAACCATAGCGTAATTATAACAGTAAGATAGGAGCGGTGTTACAGGAAAACCAACCATAGCGTTATTATAACAGTAAGATAGGAGCGGTGTTACAGGAAAACGAACCATAGCGTAATTATAACAGTCAGATAGGAGCGGTGTTACAGGAAAACCAACCATAGCGTTATTATAACAGTAAGATAGGAGCGGTGTTACAGGAAAACCAACCATAGCGTAATTATAACAGTAAGATAGGAGCGGTGTTACAGGAAAACCAACCATAGCGTAATGTTATCAGTAAGATAGGAGCGGTGTTACAGGAAAACCAACCATAGCGTAATTATATCAGTAAGATAGGAGCATTGTTACAGGAAAACCAACCATAGTGTAATTATAACAGTCAGATAGGAGCGGTGTTACAGGAAAACCAACCATAGAGTAATTATAACAGTAAGATAGGAGCGGTGTTACAGGAAAACCAACCTTAGCGTAATTATAACAGTAAGATAGGAGCGGTGTTACAGGAAAACCAACCATAGCGTTATTATAACAGTAAGATAGGAGCGGTGTTACAGGAAAACCAACCTTAGAGTAATTATAACAGTAAGATAGGAGCGGTGTTACAGGAAAACCAACCATAGCGTAATTATAACAGTAAGATAGGAGCGGTGTTACAGGAAAACCAACCATAGCGTAATTACATCAGTAAGATAGGAGCGGTGTTACAGGAAAACCAACATTAGCGTAATTATAACAGTAAGATAGGAGCGGTGTTACAGGAAAACCAACCATAGCGTAATTATAACAGTAAGATAGGAGCGGTTTTACAGGAAAACCAACCTTAGCGTAATTATAACAGTAAGATAGGAGCGGTGTTACAGGAAAACCAACCATAGAGTAATTATAACAGTAAGATAGGAGCGGTGTTACAGGAAAACCAACCATAGCGTAATTATAACAGTAAGATAGGAGCGGTGTTACAGGAAAACCAACCATAGCGTTATTATAACAGTAAGATAGGAGCGGTGTTACAGGAAAACGAACCATAGCGTAATTATAACAGTCAGATAGGAGCGGTGTTACAGGAAAACCAACCATAGCGTTATTATAACAGTAAGATAGGAGCGGTGTTACAGGAAAACCAACCATAGCGTAATTATAACAGTAAGATAGGAGCGGTGTTACAGGAAAACCAACCATAGCGTAATGTTATCAGTAAGATAGGAGCGGTGTTACAGGAAAACCAACCATAGCGTAATTATATCAGTAAGATAGGAGCATTGTTACAGGAAAACCAACCATAGTGTAATTATAACAGTCAGATAGGAGCGGTGTTACAGGAAAACCAACCATAGAGTAATTATAACAGTAAGATAGGAGCGGTGTTACAGGAAAACCAACCTTAGCGTAATTATAACAGTAAGATAGGAGCGGTGTTACAGGAAAACCAACCATAGCGTTATTATAACAGTAAGATAGGAGCGGTGTTACAGGAAAACCAACCTTAGAGTAATTATAACAGTAAGATAGGAGCGGTGTTACAGGAAAACCAACCATAGCGTAATTATAACAGTAAGATAGGAGCGGTGTTACAGGAAAACCAACCATAGCGTAAATACATCAGTAAGATAGGAGCGGTGTTACAGGAAAACCAACATTAGCGTAATTATAACAGTAAGATAGGAGCGGTGTTACAGGAAAACCAACCATAGCGTAATTATAACAGTAAGATAGGAGCGGTTTTACAGGAAAACCAACCTTAGAGTAATTATAACAGTAAGATAGGAGCGGTGTTACAGGAAAACCAACCATAGCGTAATTATATCAGTAAGATAGGAGCGGTGTTACAGGAAAACCAACCTTAGCGTTATTATAACAGTAAGATAGGAGCGGTGTTACAGGAAAACCAACCATAGCGTAATAATAACAGTAAGATAGGAGCGGTGTTACAGGAAAACCAACCTTAGCGTTATTATAACAGTAAGATAGGATCGGTGTTACAGAAAAACTAACCTTAGCGTTATTATAACAGTACATGTTCAAGGTAAATCAACGTTAGTGTAATTATTACACGGTAGATATTAACGGTGTTCCTGGAAACAAACCTTATCGCAATCATTATACTGTAGGTAACAGCAGTGTTCCAGGAAAACCAACCTTAGCGTAAAAAGACTACACATTCATGCTGTGGATCCAAAGGTATACCGTTTTTCAGAAATTCTTCAAACCTTTCGGCCTTGTTGGCAAATAGTGTAGAGCCAGATGAAGCTGCATGGATTCGCAGGTTGATCTGGTTCTACGCAAATGCGTTACGATTGAATTTTGCAGAGCGCCGCTCATTTTTCCTTCGAACGTTTTCAAAGCAGACGCATCTACCAAATGCCATGTCAGTTACACAGATGTACGAGTGTCATCAAATAATGAGAGAGACGGGCCTTTAACCCTTTCCCTCATATAGACGCTCTCCGACGCCTCTGCAGCAGACGGCTTTTTGAAAATATAGTGACAAAAGAAGAAATTGCACAAAACGTGCAATTTCTCCTTTTGCCACAATGTTTTCCACTTTTTGTCATAGATTATCCATTTAGTTATGGAGATTTTCTATGTTTTGACAAAATACGTTCAGAGTCGTCTGCTGCAAAATTGTCGTATGAGGGAAAGGGTTAATGCACATAACTAGGTAAACTATGCAAATTCAACTGTGCACATATCTGACATCAATTACAATTCATGGTTCGTATACAGGTTCAAGTTCAGAGACGCTGCTTGCCGACGCAATGTCCATCTGTTGCGGTGCGACCTGGTTCTTAGAAATGTTTGGCTCCGGTAAAGGGCGACCAGCCTGAAAAAAAAATGGTTTCACTCTTTCACTGCCGAAATTCACCAAGTCGACCCTTCCATGTTGAAAATTGGACCACTCCATTTTTCGGCCAACAGGAAATTTGGTAAAATTTAATGTCTAAGTGGCAAACACGGCAGTTTTCAGGAGAGACAGCTCGTTACGAGCTGGTTCACCTGAATCTGCATTGTTTCCAAAATCCATTAATCGCTTTTTGCAGCGAAAGGGTTAAGGTTCGTCAATACATGTAGAGGACAAAACATAGTACCTATGCCTGAATTAAATTTACACATCACAACTTTGATGCTAACATGATGGCCACTTTCCCATTGTGTCACAGTGTTTTCAACCCTATTCGATTATTAAACTTATATGAATGGACATTTTCCGTATGTGTGCATAGACATGTTCAATGTCGCCTGCTGCGGATTTGTTGTATGTTGGAAAGGGTTAACAAATTGTATTCAAAATCAAACGTTATCAAGAATACCTTCGTTAAAGATGAATAGCCACTTGAACGCCTTGATTCCGTCGCTGACTCAACACCCTGTAAAAACAACAACAACACATTTAAACAGTTTATCCCTTTCCCACCTGCAGACGCATTTTGACGCAATAGCAGCGGACGACTTTCGAAAACATTGTGCCCAAAGGTAAAATTGCCACAATGTTTTCAACCTTATTTAACAATTAAGCTATCTTTTATGGAGATTTTTCAGGTTTTGTCACTATGTTTTCAAAGTCGTCTGCTGCAGATTTATTGTATGCGGGAAAGGAAAAACATTTAGCTTTGCGTCAACAAATAGGCGCGGGTAAGTTTTGACCTCTGATCAGTCTGTAAAGGACCTAACTTCCCTTTACTCCTTTCTTACATAGGACAATTCTGCAGCCGACGATTTTGAACAATTCTTAGCAAAAAGATTGTAAACCTCCAAAACTAGAACTATCACTGAAGATGATACATATCCCCTAAACAGCACCTTGACCTACACCATAACTTAATAAGTAAAAGGGTCATAACTCTTATAATGTAACCCCTTTAGGATATGCACATCTCCTCTTGGTAAAGAAGCTTCATGTAAACTTTTATTGAATTCCACCCAGTGGTTTGTAAGAAATAGGCCGGACAAAATATGGCTTCCGGCCGACCGACAGACAGACAAACAGACACCCAGACAGCCCGACACAGTGACTCCTATATACCCCTTCTTTCTAGAAGGGGGTATAAAAATGTAAGTGTAATAATAATATTATTATCAAATAAAGTTTGAAACATTGTGGAAAAATGTTAACTTTTTTTTTACTATGAGAAATTTCTTCTTTTTAAATGATGTTTTGAAAATACATTTGCTGCAGGCTCGTTAACATGCGTCTGTATGTTGAACAGGAAAAAACAAAGTCATCCAAGTATACTTGTCGTCTGAATAAACGTATGAGCAACAACTATACACTCCGATCCGAATCGACATCAGACAATCTATATTAACGTTCTACACCCAGCATTTGTCGAGCCGCGACAGCTAAAGGTTTCAAACTCGAGTCCCGGCTCGTCCATTCATTCTTTCCTAAGATTAACAAAATTCGTTATGACATGCGTGATGACAGTATGAAGGGTAGCCAGTTGCCTAGAATCATTTATATGTGGACTACGGGTGCAGCAAAACTAGGAAACGCACGAGTAAGTGAACTGGCCCCGTCATATACAAGGAAAGATGTTGAAAACGGCATTTAACTTCAATCAACTCTCAGTTAAAATGACATTTATGTCCATTTATTTCAATATACACAGGTTATCATAATAATTATATTTGCATTTAGGACATCATCGGGTCATGGTATTGTTAATTAGTTATACAGTATCATGGACATGTGATTTAATCATACCTCGGGTCTTACGGAGTTGTCTTTCTTCTTATAAAGGAAGATAACTACCACAATGACGATGGCGATGACAACGATAGCACCTGAAATACACAAAGGAATATCCATACCGACTCCGGTTTGTAGTGATTAGCGCGTACACTCGATAGCGGGATACAAGGGTTCGAACCCTGATCGAGTCATACAAAATACCTCAATAATGGTACTAGTGACTTCCCTCCTTGGCTATCAGGGTTACCAGGATGGCATTACGACTGATGCGCTGGTATCAAAATAAGCATACCAGCAGTACCAGTAATTTATACAGGAAACTTCGTGATAGTGAAAGGACTGAATTACTGTTGCTGGTGTTAAAATAAGCATACCAGCAGTACCGGTAATTTATCCAGGAAACTTCAAAATAAGCCTACCAGCAGTACCGGTAATTTATCCAGGAAACTTCGTGACATGACTGAAGTACTGTTGGAAGCTGCGTAAACATCATACAAACAAACAAAAGAAACACTCAGAAGTATATGAGCCGTAGTACAGCTAGACAAACATCAGGATGTGTGTGACATGTGTACCTTTAAAGTTTACTACACCTGTCAGAATATTATTTAAAGTTTCTGGCTACTTGTTGAACTGTGCAGATAAAGATCTGACTAGTGCCAAATACGTTTTGTTTTTGTAGATTATTCCTAAGCAGATTACAAAACACTCTACTTCTATCGATTCTTAATGTAATAAAGTGAACTAATTATAATATAGGTGCTCGAAGGAACACATATGTCGCCCGTCAATTATAATGGTGATCATGATAATGATGATTATGGTGGTGGTGGTGGTGGTGGTGGTGGTGGTGGTGGTGATGATGATGGTGGTTGTGATGATGAAAGTGATGATGACGATATTAATGAGGAGGAGGAGGATGCTGATGACGATGTTGATGCTTATGATGATGATGATAGTGATGCTTATGACAATGATGATGATGGTGGTAGTGGTGGTGTTAATGCTGATGATGATAATGGCAATTCCTGACAAAGATGAAGATGGTATATACCTATTACTCCAACAATAATGCCAATAGACGATGAACTTTCCTCAGGTTGTACTGCTGGTTTCCGGGCGGCATCGATAATCGCTGGACAAAATGTTGTTTCGTTGAGGTCACCGGAATCTGTTAGAAATCAAATCGAATGATAACACAGAGGTCATGATAAGGAATACGGAAGAGGTTGTTTAACCATTTCCCTCATATAGACGCTTTCTGACGCCTCTGCAGCAGACGGCTTTTTGAAAATATAGTGACAAAAGAAGAAATTGCACAAAACGTGCAATTTCTCCTTTTGCCACAATGTTTTCCACTTTTTGTCATAGGTTATCCATTAAATTATGGAGATTTTCTATGTTTTGACAAAATACGTTCAAAGTCGTCTGCTGCAGAATTATCGTATGAGGTAAAGAGTTAAGTGATTGGGGTTGGCGACGTTTTCAATAATTTGCCAGTCATATCACGGCGGCCAGTTCACTTATTCCTGTGCCTCCTGGCGTTTTTCTCGCCAGTTATCAACTCAATAGTCTGTTAAAGTAAATAACTAAATAGGTGTGTGACCCCTTTGTATCAGACGATTCTTTATAGTGCAACTTCACTGGTATCTAGAAGAATGCCACACAATTCAAGTGATACGCACAGCACAGAAGACATAAACAATCAAAACAATTATGTTATATATATTAATGGATGTAATTATAATAATGATAAACTACGGAAGCTATTTAATAATAATTGTAATAGATGGAATATTTATTAATGATAATTATAATAAATGGAACAACTATAAATAATAATGTTAATATATGGAATAATCATTTATGATAATGATAATAAATAGAATATCTATAAATAAGAATGGTATTATATGGAATTATCATTTATGAGAAAAATAGTTAATGATTATAAATGGAATAATCATTTATGATAATGATAATAAATGGAATAAATATAAATAATAATGGTAATATATGGAATAATCATTTATGATAAAAATTGATAAAGATAATAAATGAAATAACCATAAATAATAATAATAGATGAAAAAATAATATTAATAGTATAAAAATGGAATAATTATTAATAATAGTGTAAATAGATGGAACAATCATCAATGATAACGATCATAGATGGAATAACTATTAATGCTTATGGTAATAGATTGATTAATTATTATTAATGATAACGGCAATATATGTAATATTCACATATAATAATGGTAAAAGATCAAATAATTATCACTTTTGATGATAATGTATGAAATAAATAATAATAATAATAATGATGATAATAAATGGAATAACTTAATAATAATGATAACAGATTAGATTTTGATAACAGATGGAATAACTATTGATAACAAAAACACAGAACTTACTTATTTTGGTACAGGTAATGGACAAGACTGCCAGAGCATCATCTTTGGTAAATGGTTCTCCAGCTTCGTTTAAAATAACAAAACTAAATTTAAATTTATCATTATCCAGCTGAACCGCATCCATCACATAAATTTGAGCTTCGTTCACATCTGTCGCTCGCCTTTTTCGAATAGAAGGTGACATCACAGTTGACAATCTACCATATTTTAAAATAAAATCCACAAGTCTTGCTAGAAACACATCAATATCCTGTACATCACTCGGTCGGTCATATGTAAGATCTACTTTATACGAATCTTCACTGACACAAATTGTATCCTTACTGAACGCTCTACCCACACAGACGTGGGTACTGTTACAGTACTGTTCACTGCAAATGTCCTGTTCGTACTCGCAGCGAAGTCCTTTGTACCCCGTAACACAGTCACATATGTAGGTGAGATGTTTGTCTATACACGATCCACCGTTGTAACACACACCGTTTCCGCAATCGTCTTTACTGAGGTGGCATCTGGTTCCCTCCCAGCCAACGTTACAGGAACAATTGTATGTACCCCCGTCTGAAACTTGTACGCTTATAAATTGGGAACACATTTACAAAGTTAACACATCAATAAGAAAAGTTATCTTCCGCTTCCCAGGAAGACCAACAATACGGTATTTTCCAACAGAAATAGATACAGATTAACATGTGCACCCACACAGTTTTATCTAGATATGTCCGCTGATTAGTCATGGAAACCAGTAAAGAAGCATCAAACAAGCGGTGTACATTTTGCTCAGCATATATTTGCAGACGCACATTTTTTATATATAGAATGTCCCAAGAAACATGTCAAAAAAACCTCTTGCAACTTTGGTATTATTTCATACATCCATAAAATGTTAAAATATCAAAATTGCAAAACATGTTTACTTACTAATAGCCAATGAAAGTGAAGTAAAGACTATGTTATAACACCTGTAGCTTATACTATAATTACGAAATTTGTCAAATACAAATGAATGTGTGTCATTTTGATAAAAGCATGAACAATCGATAACTTAGAGCGTACTCTTCCAATGGTAAACGTGACAACAGTTAAAAGTAAAAACACGCATGATTAAAATATCAATCTAAATAACAGAATAGGAAAACATCATTAACATGATGCAAGCTTCGATGCCAAGGTTACATTGGTTTAGTAATGGGACATATGTTTTATGGAACACTTGATGGAAATTACAACATACCCTTTAGTTTCATTGATTGAGGCTAAATTGCAATATTATATAATATGAAAAAGGCGAACAGTGTAAAATCAGATCATTATGTGTATTCACACAGTTCGATTCTAACAAGACAACTACGAGTCTAAACGTTCAATGAAATACATGTGTTATTCTTAGACAACACTCTAGGCAAATGTCCAAAGGCCTAATTTTAACCTCGAAGCTTTAGTCATATATATCTTTACCAACGTTTTATACATCTATCACATTCAAATGAAATGTATAGATTTATATACATTAGATTTATTACAACACATAATATGTTCTGAACAATATATTTGAAACCTTAAAGACAAGACAATGCTTAGAATGATGACTGTACATATTTAGTCAACTCAGAGGGATACCGAAAACAATTGACATATTGGTAGCTGTCTTCGGTACTAATAGAAAAGTTCAAACCGATTTGTGATAGCGTTATCGTCGTTTTGCTGTTTATTACTTTATATACTCACCAGTGTCCGGGATGCAGACTCCGCCATTTTTACAGTCATTTTTAGTACACGGATTATCTACATTGTTGTTGATTTCACAAAATTCCCCGGCAAAACCTGCCCGACATTGGCACACAAAGGTGTTGACGTCATCAATACACGTGCCCCCGTTCTGACACAAAACGTCATTTCCGCTAATACAGTTGTCTATTTCACTACAAACATCATTTACATCTCTCTGGAAGTCGGATTGACATTCACATTGAGAATGTGTATCATTGTGCGATACACATGTCTCAGTAGCACTGCATATTGTTTGATTTGTTGAGCACGTTCTCTCGATGAACAACGTTATTTTGTTAAGCGTAAAATCTTGAGTCTTGGTATCCGTTACTTTGACAACGATAGCGACTGAAGAGGCATCTGTGTTTGTAAAATCTCTGGCGAATACAAGATATGTTTCATTTTCAATAGCAAATACATTTTCAAAGTTTTCTTCTATAGAAATAAACAGACTATCTAAGGCTGTCTGTTCAATATAGAACAATTGGCCTACCACCGTCCTAGCTTTTGAATATTCTCTGATAGTTTTGTTGTCGATGCTTAGTTTTGGAATTTCGAACGTTATTATGTCGATGTCAGTAATTGGAATTGCGAATGATTGGTTATACGTCATCACTGGATCCCCGTTGTCGGCGACTGTAAGGCTAAACTGTAAGCTGGGATCTAACTGTTCAATTTGGACGGATGGGATGGCATTCTTCAAAATAAGTTCGTTATTTGAACTAATCTAAAATATAATGAAATTACTTTAATTAATGAATATAGTTGACAAATACCATTAATGACTATCGTTAACATATTTCATTAATGACTATCGTTCGTTAACATATTTCATTAACGAATATCGTCGGCACATTTCATTAATATAAATCGTTATCATATTTCCTTAATGAATATCGTAAACACATTTTAATAATGATATTGTTAACATATTCCATCAATGAATATCGTTAACATATTTCATTTATATATATTGATAACATAGCCAGAAGATAAATTTACATACTTAAGTTAATGAATTAACTTTTTAACTCACTGCACATGACATTAACTCTTTCCCAAAGACGCTTTCTGACGCCTCTGAAGCAGACGACTTTTGAAATCATTGTGGCAAAAGAAGAAATTGCTCATAATGAGCAATTTCTCCTTTTGCTACAATGTTTCCCACTATTAGTCATAGGTTATCCATTCAGTTATAGAGATTTTCCATTTCTTGACAAAATATATTCAAAGTCGTCTGCTGCAGATGTGGGAAAGGGTTAAACAACATTTAACTACCCTTTAATACAATGAAAACAATTTCATTCATGAATATCTTTTTACATAGCCAGGAGATAAACTTACCGAATTAAGTTAATCAATTAACCTTTATCTCACTGCACACGACTTTAAACAACATTTACGTAGGTCGCAATGCACTATTTTAAAGTGCATTTTCGACCAATAAAGACGAACATTATTCTTCATGATTAGTTTGTAAGTCTTATCTAAGGGTACAGTGTTCGCAACTCATATATCAGTAAATAATGAAGATTAGTTTATAAACGTGTAAGAACTTGTAAAATATGAGGGGTGGTGATTTTGGCTGCAGGAATTCAGCGGGAAAAGCAATACTATACGAGTCAAGCGGTATGTCAACTGATGGCATACTTGGACAGTTTCTTGTGACTATAGCGCTTCTCTAGAAAGCATAACAAATTGGTATACCTAGTAGCGAATGGGTAAAACCCTGATCAGACTTCAAATGTGAGCCGTTACACGAGAAAACCAATATTGTGGACTCTGCGTAATGAATCGACCCAGCTCAGCATGCGCAATCCGCGCAGGCTAATCCGGACCGACACATTCCGTCTCAGGGGGATAGAGGTATATAGTAATGATTCCTGAAACAGAAAATCCACAGTAGGTGAAAAGTATATGTCCGTGTTAGTCTGCGCGGCAGGCTTAGGCTCATCCGGGTCGAAACTTTATGCAGGGTCGACAATGTTGGTTTTCTCGTGGGACGACCCATGTATCACATTCACATGTATTCGAGTATAGTGCATTTTACAACCTAACATGATGAATAAACAAGAAACATACTAGATACGATAAACGACTATACATGCGTTCGCCAGTAATTAGACTCATTTCTATTGCAAGAGAAAGTAGAATTAATTACACTGATCAGAATCGAATTTTAACTTAACATGTTTAACGAAACAAGAGCTATATCAAATTATAGTTACGCTTATTAGATCCGAGTTCTGACCAACTACTGTAATTGTATGTGTCTGCCCGATGTCGTCATCTTCCACTGTCAGTTGACCAATTACATGACCAGGTTTAGCACTCGCTACTATTGTTTGGGACCCGGCGAGCTCTATTGAAGTTGGTGGTTCATTGACATCGCCGACGTTAACAATGATCACCTACACAATAAATGGACGTTGTCAAATCGATTACCGAGTAAATCGCCATTACGATATCAGAACAAGACAGTTATGGTAAATAGTTAATGAAATAAATAACCATTATGTTGGTTGGTTGGTTGATTGATTGATTGTTTGGTGTTTTACGCCAAAATTGTTCAGTAATATCACAGCGTTTTCTGAGTAAGTTCTACTAAAGCTCCATTTACCCTGATACCACCAAGTCAGCTGTAATGCTAACCCCGCAACTCTCAAGGAGGGCAGCCATTACTATGCATTTTAAAGTATTTGATATGACCCGGCCGGAGATCGAACCCGCGACCTCATGTAACCATTATGTGTGGTCTAAAACGGTCTGCAAAGATAGATAAGTTCGAGTGGAGCGGATGAATCAACATTAGCGCAGGTATCATATCTGTATACAAATATCTGCCAGCCCATTAAGGCTATTGCATCCAAATAGACACTGTATATGCTGAAGTTTCTGAAACCTTCAATGACTTATTGGTTAACAATGCAGAGCCAGATTAGACTGATTTGGTTCTAGACTGGTCGCAGAAGCCGCTACAATATTATACAAAAGCAATGAGAAATTGAACAATCAAGCTGTCCAAAGACTTACCCGAGATATTTCGAATTCCCCGTCGGTACAGGAAATATCAAGATACAAAACTGAGGCAATTTCAAAATTTAAAGGTTGCAACAGTATCATTTCAATTACATCTTTATCTTTGGTAGCGAGAGTCATATGCTGCGTATCATTCAGCTGGCAGGAATGGCTTTGGTTTGCGTCAGGGTCGTCTACTTGTAACGTCGCTATTACAGAGTGGGTTGGTGTGTCCTCTGGTGTCGCTTCAGTTAGCGCAGTAATAATATCTGAAGGGGGTTCGTTTGTGTCAATAACATCTATTGTAAAATTGACCTGAAACGTTTAGAAACACATTACGATCTTGCTTAATTTTGAACATATATATATATGAACAAAGCTTAGGCAATTACATAACCGTGAAAGTACTACCATAAGATGAATGGAAACAAGTAATCAAGGCATGTTTGGCTGTAAATGCAACTCAGATCCTTACATTGACAATGAATATAAATTTAAGTTACATACAAATACAGAAACAAACTGAAACAAACAAACACAAACATATAACACTGTTTGGTGTCTTCCAAAATGGTAGTTTTAGGCCTGTCTGTCTGTCTGTCTGTCTCTTTGTCTGTCTGTCGAAAAATTTTTTAACCATGACCACTACTGTTGAACCATAACAGGTACGGCTACCATATTTCACATGTGTATTCCTTGTGACATGACCTTTCTATCAGTACCAACATTTTTACCTTGCAACCTTGACCTTTGACCTAGATGCCCCCATCTGTCGAAAAAAACTTTAACCTTGACAACTTCTTTTGAACCATAACAGGTACGGCTTCCATATTTCACATGTGTATTCCTTGTTTTATGACCTTTCTGTCAGTACCAAAATGTTTGACCTTGCGACCTTGACCTTTGACCTAGATGCCCCCATCTGTCGAAAAAAACTTTAACATTGACCACTACTTTTGAACCATAACAGGTACGGCTACCATATTTCACATGTGTATTCCTTGTGACATGACCTTTCTGTCAGTACCAAAATGTTTGACCTTGCGACCTTGACCTTTGACCTAGATGTTGCCATTCGGGGGCATCAGTGTTTCACAAACACATCTTGTTTATCGATATAAAAGAACTTAAGCTTCGCTGTTCATAAACATTTAGGATGGTTTTTTTCATAACACTTAATGATAATCAGGAGCCTCAGCCAGAGTGAGTACTTTAATTTCACCACACAACGTTACACCTATGTCTTTACCGAATGTTGCAGATATCATAAATCGAGTCCCACATACAACAAATCTGCAGCAGACGACTTTGAAAACATAGTGACACAAACCTGAAAAATCTCCATAAAAGATAGCTTAATTGTTAACTAAAGTTGAAAACATTGTGGCCAAAGGAGTAATTGCTGATTTTGAGCAATTTCACCTTAGGCCACAATCTTTTAAAAGGTCGTCTGCTGCTATTGCGTCAAACTGCGTCTGCAGGTGGGAAACGGTTAAATAACACAAAAGCAGCATTTTAAATATTACTTAGTGTATCTTATTTCTAATTCTGGACAAGACATAAATCATCACAACTTCGGAAACCATGGAAACCAGGTTTACCCGATACAACGATCAAGTGTCGTCTACTTTAAAAGCTCCTGATGTTTAATAATGGTAGATCTGAAAATGTGAATCTTACTTTGGAGACAAATAATAAAACATTGTAGGAAATGGAGTAATTACACAAAAATCATATTTATTCAACATCGATTTAAAACGTCGTCAGCTGCAAAGGCCACCAAATGTCGTCTGTAAACGGGAAATGATTGATAGGAAAATGCTTCCTTCATGATTCCAGGAAACCCAGATGATTAATAAGCCTTATCTATATGTTGACATTACATAAAGCCTTCATGTTATGGAATGGGATGATTAACCCTTTCCCTCATATAGACGCTTTCTGACGCCTCTGCAGCAGACGGCTTTTTGAAAACATAGTGACAAAAGTAGAAATTGCACAAAGCGTGCAAAGCGTGCAATTTCTCCTTTGGCCACAATGTTTTCAACAACTTTTGGTAAAGTGACCATGAACTAATTTCTGTTTCGTATTGTAATGCAAGATGAAGGTAGGATAATATAATTATAATAAAGTATGCCTATATACATGTATATGTGTTAATTATATATCATAGTTTCAGCGAACTTTACAAGCAAATACCTCATTAATTCATCAACGGGATTACTGTTAGTCTTTCTATGAAAACTTTCTATCCTTAATGTAGTTAATTAATGCATTGTTCATGCAGCCTAATAAGGGTCACCTGGATATGTATTTTTGCAAAAACCTCATTATTGACATGGTCGCCGAAAGAGTTAAGGAAATGTCTAGATGAAGAACTGTCTCAAAGATTCATGTGATACATATAAAACAGTGCTCTCCAGATGTTTCTGAACCCTTCCTTGAATGGTGCGCGACCAGTACATAGCCATATGTTGCAGGCTGATTTGGATCGACACTGGTCGCTCAATACCTCAATGTTGGTTTTTTACCCTTCCCTACCTATAATAGATAGACGCATTTTGACGCATCTGCAGCAGACGACTTTTGAAAACATCGTAAAAAAAAGGAGAAATTGCTCAAAACGAGCAATTTCTCCTTTTGCCACAATGTTTTCAACTTTTTTCCAGTAATTATACCTACACTTATAGAGATTTTCCACATGTTCAAAGACGTCTGCTGCATATTTACTGTATGTGGGATAGGGTTAAGCGATCTTTACAAAAAGCAGTTACCTGTATGAACTGTGGTGGGGTACCATCGTCTGTAGATGTTACAGAAATAAGATGTTGGTGTTGTGTCTCGTAGTCTAGACCTGAGAGGCCCACTCTTAATGAGGAGTCTTGTATTTCAAATGTTCCTGAAATGTGAATGAAACCATACCAATTCATAGCTAGAACGTATGATCAGGCTTTGGTCAAATGTACCTGAAATGTGAATGAAACCATACCAATTCATAGCTAGAACGTATGATCAGGCTTTGTTGAAGCAAACCTTTTTATCATGCAATGTCAACACATAGTTAATAATATTTCTACGTATGTATAATATGAAGCATATTTTATAGTTTATCCTTGAATAATCTCTCTCCACATTTGTGATTTGATATACAGTTGATATTACGGCGTATCCTTAACTAATATATCACAACATTTGTGATTTAATGTATAGTTGATATTACGGCGTATCCTTGAATAGTTTCTCTCCAAATTTGTGATTTTATGCATTGTTGATATTACGGCGTATCCTTGAACAACCTCTCACCACATTTGTGATTTGATGTATAGTTGATGTTATGGCGTATCCTTGAACAATCTCTCTACACATTTGCAATTTGATGTATAGTTGATATTACGGCGTATCCTTGAACAATCTCTCAACACATTTGTGATTTGATGTATAGTTGATATTACGGCGTATCCTTGAACAATCTCTCTACACATTTGCAATTTGATGTATAGTTGATATTACGGCGTATCATTGAACAATCTCTTTACACATTTGTGATTTAATGTATAGTTGATATTACGGAGTATCCTTGAATAATCTCTCACCACATTTGTGATTTGATGTATAGTTGATATTACGGCGTATCCTTGAATAATCTCTCACCACATTTGTGATTTGATGTATAGTTGATATTACGGCGTATCCTTGAATAATCTCTCACCACATTTGTGAGTTGATATCTAGTTTATATTACGGCGTATCATTGAACAATCTCTCACCACATTTGTGATTTGATGTATAGTTGATATTACGGCGTATCCTTGAATAATTTCTCTACACATTTGTGATTTGACGCATTGTCGATATTACGGCGTATCCTTGAAATTCTTTCTACACATTTGTGATTTGATGTATATTTGATATTACGGCGTATCCTTGAATAATCTCTCTACACATTTGTGATTGCATGCATTGTTAGTGTTACGGCATATCATTGACTAATCTCTATACGTAAGTGTGCTATGAATAATAATCTATAGTTAAAGTGTATCCTTGAATAATCTCTATACATACGTGTGCTATGAATAATAGTCTATAGTTAAAGTGTATCCTTCAATAATCTCTATACATACGTGTGCTATGAATAATAGTCTATAGTTAAAGTGTATCTTTCAATAATCTCTATACATACGTGTGCTATGAATAATAGTCTATAGTTAAAGTGTATCCTTGAATAATCTCTATACTAAAGTGTGCTATGAATAATAGTCTATAGTTAAAGTGGATCTTTGAATAATCTCTATACATACGTGTGCTATGAATAATAGTCTATAGTTAAAGTTTATCCTTCAATAATCTTTATACATAAGTGTGCTATGAATAATAGTCTATAGTTAAAGTGGATCCTTGAATAATCTCTATACTAAAGTGTGCTATGAATAATAGTCTATAGTTAAAGTGGATCCTTGGATAATCTCTATACATAAGTGTGCTATGGGTAATAGTTTATAGTTAAAGTAGATCCTTGAATAATCTCTATACATAAGTGTGCTATGATTAATAGTCAATAGTTCAAGTGGATCCTTGGATAATCTTTATACATAAGTGTGCTATGATTAATAGTCAATATTTCAAGTGGATCCTTGGATAATCTTTATACATAAGTGTGCTATGAATAATAGTCAATAGTTAAAGTGGATCCTTGAATAATCTCTATACATACGTGTGCTATGGGTAATAGTTTATAGTTAAAGTAGATCCTTGAATAATCTCTATACATAAGTGTGCTATGATTAATAGTCAATAGCTAAAGTGTATCATTGAATAATCTCTCTACATAGTTTTTACTTGAATCAGATTTACACTTCTTCCATTTACCCCTGCAAAAACAAACACAAACATATTACAGCCAAAACTGCTCTCTCTCTTCATTAAGATGCTCACTACATATATTACTTTCTAATATCAAATACCCACTTACCTGCATTTAACGTATCCGCGTCCAATGTATATACCCACTTTTGATTCCTATCAGGATCTGCAGTGGTCAACTTTCCGACCACATCGCCCAGGCGCTTATTTTCTAACACCTCTTGGTCATCCAGCGATATACTTGATGGCGACTCGTTAACGTCCGTTACCTGAATTGTATGTACACCAGTCTTATAAGGTGTTACTCTACAAAATCACTCGTTCACTGTGTTCAATCATAATATAACACATATATTGAAGCAGACGACTTTTGAAAAAAGTGTGGCAAAAGTCGTCTGCTGTAGATTTGTTGTATGCGGGAAAAGAGTTAAATGAAAATAATTATTGATATGAAAACATTGAGGCAAAAGGAAAAAGTGCTCTTTATGTGACAATGTTTTAAAAAGCGTCTGCGTGTGGGTAGAGGTAAAATAACTATAGAGAAAGTAAAGACAGGAATGTAATTTGATGGATTGGGTGAAACTAGGACAGTAGCGAAAGGTAGAGGAAGGGTGGAGGGATTGGAATCGTGTAACATCTGGGTACAGTGAAGACTCAGGTCAGACTATACGTTCGCACATGAGTCGACACTGTCAGCCTTTATGTAATTAAGCCCTAACTATATCTTCTGACATAAAACTAGAAGTGTAGCCCCACTAGTCTTTCACCCAATATACCTTTATTTGAACCTGCTATGTCCGACATTTGGCGGAACAATAACAAGCGCAGATAAAACAGTCAAATTAGTCAATAATTAGGACGGCTAAATAGCGGTATATTGTCTCCCCTGTTTATCTCATGACGAGAATAGTGCCATATGTAAAATATGGCGCATACCCATTTCAAATTTAACTATTTCCCACATGCAAGTAATCTCTAACAGACGACTTTGGAAGCATCTATGACTCAAAAAGGAAAGTCTCTATTAAGGCACGTTTAATTATTGAAAGGATTGAAAATATTGTGGCAGAAGGAGAAATTGCTCATTATGAGAAATTTCTTCTTTTGCCACACTGTTTTCAAAAGTCGTCTGCTGCAGAGGCGTCAGAAAGCGTCTACATGTGGGAAAGGGCTAATACAAATGAATCGAATACGAGGAACAGCTACCTGTATTTCAAATGTTTTAGTCGTAAAAGCCCCTTCATCATCTGTTGCGTTTATCATCAAGGCTAGAAACGATTTTTCTTCAAAGTCAAAGATAACATTTGCCACGAGTGTTGAGTCACCTTCGATACCAAATGATTCCCAATCGTTTTCTTTCAATAGCGAGATAAAAGTCTGTAACAAATAGAACAACAGCTTTCGATAGCGATACGTCTGTACAATACAAATTCGTGATTCAATAGCGAGATAAACGTCTGAAACACATAAAACAATAATTTTCACATAACAGTAATGACCATGCTAACGTAACTAATAATTAGAGAGAATCTTCAAATAAACAACATTCATTTACCCTAAATGACACGACAATATATTTCACATAACAGTAATGGGGATGCTAACGGAACCAAAAATAGAGTGAATCTTCAAATTAAACAACATTCATTAACGACAAACGTCACTTAAACGCCTTTCAAGTCTAAACCCATCCTAATGCGTCTCCAAATGATCTACAATAACACTATTTCTAAGACATTTCATACATTATACATGAAAAGAAAAACATTTACGTAACAAAGAAATGTATACGTCGATGATATAAACAGGGGCGTAGCTCCCTTTAGGCACTGTAGGCACGTGCTTAAACATTTTTTTCTCATAAAATGCCCGAAAATGCAGCTGCGGCGATAAACATCTGCGTAATGTATCGACCAGATCAGCCTGCGCTGTCCGCGCAGACTGATCCGGCCGACACATTCCGTCTTAGGGGGATATATGTATAGAGTAGTGATTCCTGAAACAGAAAATTCACAGGAGGCGAAAAGTGTCTATCCGGTTAGGCCTGTGTAGCGCATGCTTAGGCTGATCCGGGTCGATACTTTACGCAGAGTCCACAATGTTGATTTTCTCACGAGACGGCCTACACATTGATTATTGCAAAGCTACGCCCCTGATAAAGTGATCTAATTATTAACCCTTTCCCATAAACAGACGCTTTCTGATGCCTCCGCTGCAGACGACCTCTGAAATCAGTGTGGCCAAAGGATTAATGTTTCATAATGAGCAATTTCTCCTTTTGCCACAATCTTGTTCAACTCTTTTCCATTATTTTACTTTTATAAATAGAGATCCTTTTTACATTTGGCCTAGATGTTTTCAAAGTCGTCTGCTGCAGACGTTCTGTGTGTGGGAAAGGGTTAAATCGGAAGGTAGGACACCAGTACTGATTAGAAATCCTATTTGATTACCATTGATGACATACTAAATTAGAAATATCGATTATAATCAGAATGAAGGGAATGCCCATGCTATATAACATAGTGTGTGTTTTATTGCAACCAGACATAAAGATTCACCAGGAAATTACACTTACTTTCGAGCTGTCCAAATCTATAACTTTAATCTCTCCGATGACCTGTCCAAGAAGGTTAGCTTCTTGTATCTCGGTAACCGTTAGTTGTATGTCTGTTGGTGCCTCATTGACATTACTCACGTTTATTAGCAGTGTCTTAGATAGTTTTAATCGTGTACCATCTGACACCGTGTCGCCACAAGATACCTTTAACATAAAAGTGTTAGCAAATATTATTAAGGACCCAACATTACCTGGATGTCGACGGGCCTTTCAACCCCATTCATCCATTCATTCATAGCATATTGTGCATGTATAATATACAAACCTTTTGCATTGGTCATCATAAACGGTTGGCGTTTAAGTGTTTATTTTTTCATTCTTATTACGGTGTTCGCACAGATCATTTTACTGTCACACTGTTCATTCCAGATATTACTAATATGGCATTGTGTAATGATGTGTTTGCGTTATTTACAACAGTATTAATGAGCACTTCCACGAGAAAACCAACATTATGGACTCTGCGTAATGTATCGACCAATATCAGCCTGGGCAATCCGCGCAGGCTGTTCAAGGCCGACACATTCCGTCTCAGGAGGAAAGAGTTATAGAGTAATGATTCCTGAAACAGGAAATATACTGGAAGCGAAAAGTATCTGCCCGGATTAGCCTGCACGGCTTGCTTAGGCTGGTCTGGGTCAATACTTTACACAAATTTATCCTGACACCACCACATCAATTGTAATCCTCGATATTCTGAGCGCCAAGGAGGGAACCCACAACTACCATTTTTGAGGGCATAACCCAACCGAACTCGGGTCTACCGCTCAAGAGGCGGATATATTAACCACTACACCAGTGCATTTGTTTATGCAAATGCGCTTATGTCCGGCTACCACACCAAGTGAGAGGTTGTGATACCATAAAAAGTGATGTTTCACTGACCTTGACATTATAACTCTTGTGAGTTTCAAAGTCCAGTTCCTGATCCACGATCACCTCTGTACTGTTCGTTACCTGTAATGTGTTGATCTTTTGTCAGATACACAAATATGATAACTTTGACAATATCAGGGCAAAATATGGAAAATCTCTTTAAATAGACGTTCAATTTGTGAATAGATTTGAAAGCATCTACCTTTTTTCTCAAATGTTTTTTAATCATATTGTATGATAAACGTAAATGTTGTTTAAAGTTCCGTGCAACAGGGAAAGGATTAAATAAAATATTAAACATTAAAAACGTGAGTTCGAGTTCCACAAAGGTAGAGCCTCGGCGTTTGTACCAAAGGCCCCTGTACAGGTTGGTTCTGCCTTTGGGATTTTTCTACGTGAGTACTAGTTACGTCTTCGAGCAGCAGACATCGAGCGTTATTGATATAAGTTAAAAGCTTGTTTTGCAATCGATGTAAAATAAATAGGTTTAAACTTATGTGTTGCCATAATCGTTTTTAATACAAGATAAATTAACACTGAAGACTAATTAGAAATCAAATTACCGGGGTTTAAGGCTGTCTTCAACAGTATTTAGTTATATCATGGCGGTAGAACACTTATCCATGATTCCTGACTGTAAACATAACTAAGTTAGGACGTTGCTCTACACCATAATGATAAATAATGAAAATTCTTATACATGAATAAATTAAGTTTGATTAACCCTCTCCCACATACAGAGCCTTTCTAACACATCTGCAGCAGCCGACTGTCACAAAAGGAAAAATTGACCATAACGAGCAATATCTCACTTTGCCGCAATATTTACAACTTAATGCAATAATACAATTTAAATTTATATAGCGGATTACAACAGTTTTAACTAGATGTTTACGAAGTTAACTGCTGCAGATTTGACATACGTGGAAAAGGGTTAAGCAAAACCATAATAACTATCCGCACTCAAGAGCTGAGTGATACTTTTGAAAAGTTTTGAGTATTCGTTTTAAATGTTGTTTATCAGCCATTCTTATCCATGGATTTGAGAAATCTGAGTACATGCAATGTTGACCCACTTTAAATGGGACGTCAATGATATTAAGAATTTCACATCTGTTCTCCTGACCGACATCCTCGTCATCAACAATTATCGACCCCACCAGAGTGTTTACGAGACTGTCTTCACTGACCTTAAAATATAAAAGAATGTCTACTACTGAGTTTGTAAATGATCAAGATTGGTATTCCCAAAATATTCGCGATGAAGTCAGTAATAATCTAATCATAACTTTTGAGATAATCTGAAATTGTATAGTACATGCATGACATTTTCTGACTGGCTGAATGATTTAGCCAATCAGAAATGTTGTTACTCTGTTAATTTGAAATAAGAACGGTATTTAAATTGGTTGCGAATAAAGACTTTTGAGATTTTTGTTACAAAAGGAACACTTGCTGATAAGGAATATTTCTTCCTTTTGTCACAATGTTTTCACTTCTATTTAATAATCAAACTTTCGGTTATAGATTGTGTCCATATTTTGTTGGATGCTTTCAAAGTCGTCTGCTGCAAATTGTGTTGTGTGTCGAAAAGTGTTAAGTATAAAGAAGCCTACCACGCTGTTTGACAACTTAATACCAGTGGGCGGATCGTTTTTATCCAGGATTTGCAGGTGAAGTAAGGATTCCACGTTGTAAGGAATGTCACCGGAATCCGTGGATTCCATCAGAAGTGTCATTATATCTGACGTCTCATAGTTTAGGGCTTCCGCTTTACTGCCGACTATCAATGTTTTACCATCCAGAGAAAAGACTTCCAGTAAATCTGTGTCACCATTCGAGGCACTGAACCTAAAATCAAAGGCATCTGAGTTTTCATTTGAGAACAGTTGGGGGAAAAACCTCACACAAGACCGTGTGACTATAAATTGTCTCTCTACATGGTTCATATATTAATATCATACAGAGAGGTTATTTATAGTAACGCGGTCTTGTGTTGGGTTTGCCTGTCTGATAAATATCTACACTGTTACACATATAAGTCATACAAGCTTGTTAGAAGGGTCTGTCAACTTCTGAAGATTCTGAAAAGACTGAATATGTGAACACTGTTCAGAAATATAATAATAATTCTGAGATAAAATTAGAGTAATGATTTCGTACTCCAGTACCATAAACGACTAAAGATTAAACGTTTATCCTACATTTTTACTGTGCAGACATACCCAGTAAGCCAAAATGTGTACATTTTCATGACTTTCAATTGACAGTTCTTCAACATTTACTGCCAAAATAGTTTTGAACTACTTTTTACTTCCTTTGTTGTCACTATTAGCAATATTTGCAGAACTTTCAACATTTAAAAATTTTGATCTCCATCTTGAGTTCAGCACATTTAAGATAAATTAAACAGCAAAATGTAGCGAGTCAAATTACCTGCATGATGATATCAATTCCATACATTTGCAATAACATTTTAAACAACAAAATGCGAATTTAAATCAAAATTTAGGCAAGGGTTAGAAAGTTAGCAGGACAAGTAGGTCAATTAAAATTACCCGTAATTCACCCCCAGTATTTTATAACTATACGTTTGATCATCTTCGGGATCAATTGTAATGAGATCACCTATAATGGACCCAGATGGTGAGTTTTCGTCAACACTTTTATCTCCATAAATATCTACATCTGTCGGTGCTTCATTTATGTCATTAACAACTATCTGTAAAAGAAATGTGTGACAAACATTGTGACCTAAACTTCGCTAGTCCGTACATAGATCTGATGATTGCCCCATACAGGTCGTAGCAGATTGACATTTGCGTCATTTTATCAAATCGTCGCTTACCAAATATTACGTTAAAGAACAGGTAAGATAAGCTATAAGAATAAACGATATAGAGAAGCGGTGATTGTCGAGTGTTTAAAATGTATAGCACAGGCGTTTTGTTGTATCGTGCATTACATTGGAAATAAAAACCAAGCACAAGCTCAGTATTCAAGTGTATAGGGTCAATTCGAGACGACCCTATATGCGGTGTGGTCAGGTCCAATAGACGTACATCGAAGTTTTGGGTCTGATTTTAATGAGAAAGGCAATACCACTGACTATCTGATGTTAGGATAGATGGACCAGTGGCACTGGTAACTTACCCTAAAAACACCTTGATACAGCTGGAAAAGTGTTGAAAGAAGCGACGTAAAAACACAATTTAAACGGTTAACCCTTTCGCACATACAACACATATGTAGCAGACGACTTAGAAAACATCTTTTCAAAAATGTGAAAAATGTCTGTTAATGACAAACAGTTTAATTATTAAATAGAATTGAAAACATTGTGGCAAATGGTGAAAATGCTCATCATGAGCAATTTCACCTTTGCCACAGTGTTTTCAAAAGTCGTCTGCTGCAGAAGCGTCAGAAAGCATCTATATGTGGGGAAACAGTACTGTGATCACTATTTACAGTGGGAGTAACACATACAGCAGATCTGAAGCAGACTTCTTTGGAACATCTAAAGCACACGTATGGAAAATCACTATATATGAAAGTATGGTTATTGAATAGGGCTTTCCAAATTAGCCTGCTTTAGATGCGTTAAAATGTGTTTGCATGTTTAACCTAAAGTATTTCGAAAATGGCTTTGTGAAAAAGACGCATCCCATTAACCAACAGCTTTCAATTTCACATCTGATGTTTTGAATTCATAAATGTGTCAAAGAAAAATCATAGTAAACAGGCTTTAATCTGATGTTTCTAATGAAAGGTGACAGAAACAATATACCTTGAAGATTTGATTAAGTGTAAGTTTATTTCCCCCTGAATCAATACCCATAGCCTGAACGATGAATTCAATCAACGGGGTGGATTCATAATCCATCGGTTGCGTCAACTGTAAGGTTGTTCCAAGAATCGTCAAACCAATATCCTCGCTATTTTCCAGAAGAAAGATGTAAGACTGAAAACAAAATACAAAACGCAATGAGAAACCCAATTAATTAACCCTTTCCCACTTGTAGACGCATTTTGACGCATCTGCAGCAGACGACTTTTGAAAACGTTGAGACGAAAGGAGAAATTGCTCAAAACGAGCAATTTCTCCTTTTGCCACAAAGTGTTCAACTTTTTTCAGTAAGTATACCTACAATAATAGACATTTTTCATATTTTTAGGAGACATTTTTAAAGTCGTCTGCTGCAGATTTGTTGCATGTGGGAAAGGGTTTACAACATTAACAAAAAACATGCATTATGTTTGAACAGTATGGGTAACTGCATTTATATGAGAAACTATTGTGGGTGGCTAGCTCTTTTGGCAGAGAATTCCGCAATAAGGAATGAATTAATGAATGAATGTATTTTGTTTTATGGCGCATCGACAGCTAAGGTCATTTTGCGCGCAATTAAATTTAATTATTCATGATCCCTTGGTAAACAAACCAGTACTAGGCTAGAAAATGTGCCTTGCCCAAGGGCACTCCACCATGACCCGCAATAAGGAAGATTCCAATGAAATGTTTTAGCAGAAATCGCATTTTATTATATAAGAGCCGTTCCACGAGAAAACCCACAGTAAACCGGATCACCCTAAACATGCCGTGCAGTCTAACCCGGACAGACACGTATGTCCTCCTGTGGATTTCTGTTTCAAGAATCAATGCTCTATACCTCTATCACCCTGAGACGGAATGTGTCGATCCGGATTAGCCTGCGCGAATCGCGCAGGCTGATCTTGGATGATACATTACGCAGAGGCCATGATGTTGGTTTTCCCAACGAACGGCTTATTAGTCGCCGGGCAGAAGCCTGCGACTTCTATTTTTAATAGCTTTTCGGAAATCACATGGGAGGAGGAGTTATTATTAGAAAAAAACAAATTTAAATGTCTTGAACATATTACAATTGCGTTTGTTTAAAAACACTAAGTTATGACACATCTAAAATGAAATAAATATTCCGATGTTTTAAGTATTTGCAGTTTCTTTGTTTTCACTCGCATTTCTTTTTTTGGGTTTTATTTACGAAGACAAAACCGTCAATCTCCTTTGCAGAGAGCTGGTCTTTACACTCACTTACAAATAGTAAATTATAGGTGATTAAAATGTTTATTTGGTTCGAAACAAATGAAGAAAAGAACAAACCGAGATAAAACTGGTTTTAATAGAAAAATGACTTTGAACGAACACTCTCTGCCTATAAAAGAGAGTTTCAAGAACGACAACTCTGCGAAGAAGAATGTGGTTCACGAATCGGGTCTTTCGTACAAAATTATTTCGTCCTTGACAATTTTAAATGTGTCATTAAATTCGCTAAAGGCATATTACTTCCGATCTGCATATTGTTAAGCATCATTGATGCAGTTTGTTATTTTCATTATAAAAAAGGAAGGAAATAATTAATCAACATGTTGTAAGGCTCAGTTTATGTTCGAAATTAAGTTTAAATTATACAACAATTTCAATGAGATTTAACTGTTTAGCTTATATTATATTTCGAAGGTGGTCTAATTTATAAATATTGGACTACATTTCAACATTTGTTAAAGTATGATATAGGTAGGATGCCAAGCTAATATCATTTTGAGAAAAAGAGAAAACTCATGTCTTCAGCGATTTAAAAAGTAGATTGCTGCAAAGGTTTCCAATGTTGACTTTAATAGGGAAAAGGTAAAATGACGTGCTATTGCATGCAAATCCTAAATTGTCTGTTTTGTGGTTTTATTGATAAATAATAAAATTCAAATATTCTGACAAACATCTTGAAAAGTGTATGTGGAATTCACAAATCTTATAATTATTCCTTAATGAAAGCACTGTATACATACTAAGACTAATAATTGGCAAGATTACTTATTTCCATTACTGTTTATGATCAATAATTAGTTGGCTGTGTGTATGGTCAACCTACTTTGGAATGGAGATTGATCATAAACAATGAAAGGCTTCAATTATCATTCACTTCGTTGACAAAACAATGTAAGTTATGATACATTTTCACTTGACCCCATCCCTGATGTTCCAATATGCCCCTCAGTTGATAACTGTTTATTCAACTACTATAATGTTAGTGTTATGCGTAACTGCAGTATGGATTTCCGGCGACATTGATGCGTTGCATCAACTTTCTCTTGTATTTATTGTATACAGAAAAACTATTTACCCCACTATCAGAATGTCCGGATAGGAGATTGACAACTGAAAAGCTTCCAAGAGGAACGTCCGACACATTTTCATCAACTGTTATTTCTATCCCACCATCATCAGTCCTTAACTGTATTCCTTTCGGAGCGTTCACATTTTCCACGACATGAATTTGAAAATCTTGGGAGCTAGACAGTTGAGGATTGCCCGAATCCGTGCATGTAATGGTTATGTTAGCTGATTGAACATCCGTCGGAATCAATGTCTTTACCTGAAAGAAGTAATCACGCCTATTATAAAGAAGTCCTCACTTTAAAATTCCCCCGGATATGGATATTCGTTAAGAGATAACAATGAAGGATTATGAAAGGGTAATGAATAATCGTTCTCTCTTCTTATCCTAGATACTCACATTAATTAGCCCTTTCCATCATGCGTCAAATCTGCAGCAGAGGAATTTGTGGATATTCGTTACGGGATAACAATGAAGGATAATGAAAGGGTAATGGATAACTCTTTGTATCCTAGTTACTCACATTCCCAACAAGCGACAAATATACAGCAGTCGACTTTGAAAACCTCTAGGCAAAAACACGGAAAATCTCTACAAATGAAGCTATAATTAGAATGATTTCAAAAGTTGTCTCCTGTAGAGGCGTCAGAAAGCGTCTTTATTTGGGAAAGGAGAGTTGATTTATTTGTAAACATCAATCAGATTACAATGTTTCATAACAGATAGATACAGAACATCAGGTGGTTTTCTTGCAAAGTCCTTGGCAGACATTCTATGTATTTCATTAAAAACAATATTCTCCTTCAATCATAGAAAGCTTTCTTATTATATCGAAGAAGTACACACTATGAACGTGCAGGAGGAATATTTCCTGAACACATCCTGCTTTACACTTTGTCAAATACTGGAAGCATCACAACACAAATTATCATAAACAGATATAAAATGCATGTTAACAATTTGCCTCAAACATACGCTTTCTGACGCTTCTGCAGTAGACGGGTTTTGAACAGTTTGTGTTTATGCAATAGAAGAAATTGATCATAAGTTTTCCTCTTGTCAAAATGTTTTCAACTTAATTCAGTAATTGCTCTTTCATTAATAGATAGTCCCCATACTTTCGACTTAATGTTTTCAAAGTTTTCTGCTGAGTAATTGTTGTATGTAGAAAGGGCTCAATGGGCGTTTCATTTCCTTTATGAATTTATTTGTTTTCTTGTTTGTATTATGTGTGCTGTTGTGCTCTATTTACAATGTACTTTAGACGTCCCATGAGAATAACAACAGTGTGGACTCTGCGTACAGTATCGACCACCTAAGCATGCCGCGCAGGCTATTGATTGACGGGGTTTAACACCGTTTTCAACACTTTTTAAGTCATATCACGGCGGCCAGTTCACCTACTGATGCTTTTCCTGGCTTTCTCATACCAGTACTCAACACAACATACTTTCCAAGTAACTGGCTGCTTTTCAACATAGACTGTGAGCCCATTGGTGAAAGACGAATGAAGCATGTAACAGTGACTTTTGTCAAACGTCGGAAAGAATGTTGGCCGAGCTGGGATTCGAACTCACCCCTGGTCGCTTCCGACTGAGTCTCCGGGGCCACCAAGCGCAGGCTTATTTTTTTCAGGAATCATTACTCTATACCTCTATCCACTGAGACGGAAAGTGTCGGCCCGGAATAGCCTGCGCGGATTGCGCAGGCTGATCTGGATCGATACATTACGCAGTGTCCATACTGTTGGTGTTCTCTTGGAACGGCTCACTTTATAACTTACATGTTCATAGTAACAACAAGAGGTAACAGAAACAAACACAAAATAAATAATTATCCAACACTATGACTGCTGGAAACGATGTCACGAAGCCTTTTCATTCTGCCAAGGTTCTATACTGTTGGTTGCTCAACTTTTATCTCATTATAGGCTTATTCATTTTACATCGATTGCGAAACAAGCTTTCAGCTTATATAATCACGCTCGATGATACTTAACCAGTGCTCGCGCCATTTGTGTGAACATATCCTAAATGCAGAACCCGCACATCGGGGGATTCGAACCAATGACCTTTGGTGTGAGAGGCCGACGTTCTACCACTGTACCATTGTCTTCCACATTTTATCTTGAAATTGATAAAATTGGCTATGGGCAATTCCAAATGCAATAAAGAAGCATGTTATCTGTTTGGGGAAAATAAACATGTTTATGTCTCACCAGAACTGCATAATCGGAGTCGAGAGTAAAGAGATCCCCTGGAGTAAGGCTACATTCGTGTGTTTGTAGTATATCACTTCCTTCTAGATTGTCTGGATCGAGAACCGTAACATAACCCACAGTAGCGCCTTGTTCGGCACCGATTTCAACCTGTCGAATAAAATCGGATGGATACTAGCCTACGTATTGTCTAGTCTACAACTGGAATTGAAATCTCTATAATAACTGTGTAAAAATATGTCATGATTTTTTTAAAAAAGTATTTCTTCGAATTTCTGTGATATGTCTATCTTTGTCATAACATATTTATTGTACAAGGAAAACAATGTAAATAAGAATAAATATTTTTACTTTTTAATTAAATTACATACAGTAAACGCCTGTTTGTTGAATTATTTCTCATTTTAACGCATCTGCAGAAGACGACTTTTGAAATCGTTCTGGCAAAAGGAGAAATCGGTCATACTGACCAATTTCTCCTCTTGCAACGATGTTTTTAATTCAATGCAATTATTATTGCGCGGGTGCCTCAGCACCAGTGCATATATGGGTTGTGAAAAAACTGTTACTGGTGCAATGGGCTGGCGCATGCGCCTTGTTAATCGTCTTGATCGCGCATGCGACGTATTTTACCGTCATCTCTCGGATATTTCCGTAGCAGTTCGTCACTAGACTGGTTCTCATTCGAGTTTGTATGTGAGTAGTTTTCTTATAATAAAATCATAGTTAACCATGTGTACCGGCGATAAGACATCGCGGGTCACCCATCCAGGCACTTACCGCGATGAACGTTGCTTAACTTTACGAAAATGTCAACCACTCTACCAACGCCTAATTCCAAAGCAAGGCAGGCTGTAGATGTGATATTTATACCTGTTCCCGTTACATTTCTCCCTCTTTTCTCTTGACTTCGACCCGAAGTCACACAACTGAACACTAGCAGTATACCAGAGCGGAGTATATGTAACATTACTGGGAACCACCGGTGTTTTTATAACAGGAAAATGGGAATATTTTCATAAATGCGAAGTTATTGTGCTTAATTTTGCGATTTTAAGAAAATATTAAGGGGGAGGGGGGGGGGGGGGGGGGGGGGGGGACGCGCATGCGCAGACAAATGTTTACGATAATTTTGGGAGGTCGAGGTCAACACGTATCGAAAAGGTATTTTTGTTTTCGTTTTTTCGTATTTAACTAAAAAACTATTGTTATCATATGTTTATATCATATATTTAAAAGCGGGTTTCGTGTTTTTCGAATCAAACAGTATTTCTTTAGCCATACAATGCTGATTCCCGCGTTAACATCGAACTGCTGCATCTTGCAGTAATTCTTGTATATATATATTTCTGTCTCGATGTTTTCAAGTCGTCTGCTGCTGATTAGTTGTATATAGGAAACGTATAATGTGTAATCGAGATGCAAAACTGTCTCTATAAACACACAGTAGCAATATTATATAAGCAGAATTACGAAAAACCAACATTGTGGACTTTGCGTAAAGTATCGATCCGGATCAGCCTACGCATGCCGTGCAGGCTAACCTGGACTTACACTTTTCGCCTCCTGTGGATTTTCTGTTTCTAGAGTCATTACTCTATACCTCTATCCCCCTGAGACGGACGTGTCGGTCCGGATTATCCTGCGCTGACTGCTCATGCTGATCTGGGTCGATACATTACGCAGAGTCCATAATGTTGGTATTCTCATGGAACGGCTCAATTATAGTGAATTAGGCAGGTTTACTACAGCATGAATGCGCATGTTATTCCCCAAAATGTCCACTTTTATATAGATAGAATAAACAAATAAAGAGAACTGCTCAGTATTTGTAAAAAGAAAGAAAAATGTATAAGATATTACTCCAACGGCAATATTCAAGACTAAAGCTCTCCGTGAACCTACCTCATTATGTGACAGTTCTATCGAAGACGGTGCTTCGTTTACATCTGACACATCAAGTACGAAGTCCTTAGTAAACGACATGGCCGGTGTTCCGTTATCTGTGGTCTTAATGCTAACGATGTAACTACTTTGTGCTTCGTAATCCAGCGGTGTCCGGACATAAAGTTTATTCCCTATGATGGTAAAAACTTCCCAATACTTGACCACTTGAAAGGAGTGTGAATCTGACTTATCGTCATCAATGGTGGACAGTCCACCAACGACAACATCGTCCGTGTTTTCGGGTAAACTGGCTAATTCTGTGTCCAGTAAGATATCCTGAAAATTGTTGTTGTGTATAATTGATTTAATAGAATAGGGGTACCCATAAAACACAAATGTCTTAAAATAAACAGAAGCATTTAAGTGGCATTTTACACAGTGGTTTTAACACCTTTCCAAAAATAAGATAATTAATTTCAGAATGTTAAACAATAGATCCACTGCATAATATTATGCCTACACTATACGTGGATCAGCTCCTTAGTTATACCGAAATAGAGACGAAAACATTGTTGATTCCTAACTTGCCCATACCTGTACTCCACACAACATACTGTCCAAGCAACTGGCTGCTTTTCCACATAGACATTTAGTTATTGGTGGAAAACGAATGATGCTTGTCTCAGTGACTTTTGTCAAACATCGGAAAGAAAGTTGGCCGAGCTGAGGTTGACACTAACAACGCCTGGATTGACAGTCTGCGTCGCTACTGAATGAGCGTATTCATCGTAAATAAACATTGACAAACATACGTACATGAAGAAAAATGCATATTCGTATGTGAATTTGTAATGAAAACAGGATATAAAATGACAAAAAGGTCAACAAAAGCAAAAGAGTATACAAATACTTGTATAAGCGACATAATTATTGTAACAAGAATTCCGCGGAATGATATGTCTCGCCGTGTCTGCTTTAACCGTTAATATACACATGGGAGAGAGAAAAAATAAAATACAATGACAAGTTAGATGAAAATTAAAAAATGCATTAGATCTATAGTATTCAAATGGTTATTGACTTTCTTCGAACAATAAATGGATTACCTCAGACTAACAGGAAACCTAGACCATTTATTTTCACTAAGGATCCAGTCCACTGTGCAAAAGTATTCGATCAAATACATTAAGTGATTTTTTAGATATGAACTTCATGACACAAAACTTTAACCAGTATTTGTAAGTAAAACATATTAAAAAAAAATAAAAAAAATAAGCAGTATAAAAAATAGTAAGTTAAACATTTAACAAAAATATATTTTTTTTTTTAACATCTGCTGCATTATATTATGTTATGCAGGGTGTCAGTTGTAACTATGATCCAAGTATGAGTGTCCTAGCACTAGTTCTTATTGAGAAATAGTGTAAAAATGAAAAGTTAATGTTGGAGGTAAATGCAAAATTCAGCATCAAACAATGTCAATGGACCATGCAATGTGGGTCACACTCAGCATCTGCAGTATATAATGTGATACAGGGTGTCAGTTGTAAATATGATCCAAGTATGAGTGTCCTAGCACTAGTACTTATTGAGAAATAGTGTAAAAATGAAAAGTTAATGTTGGAGGTAAATGCAAAATTCAGCACCAACTAAAGTCAATGGACCATGCAATGTAGGTCATACTCAGCATCTGCAGTATATAATGTGATGCAGGGTGTTACTTGTAGATATGATCCAAGTATGAGTGTCCTAGCACTTGTACTTGTGTAGAAATAGTGTAAAAACGAAAATTTAACGTCGGAGGTAAATGCAAAATTCAGCATCAAACAAAGTCAATGGACCAAGCAATGTAGGTCATACTCAGCATCTGCAGTATATAATGTGATGCAGGGTGTTAGTTGTAACTATGATCCAAGTATGAGTGTCCTAGCACTTGTACTTGTTGAGAAATAGTGTAAAAACGAAAACTTAACGTTGGAGCTAAATATGAATGTTTGACGCCGCCGTCGCCGTCGACGGAAAAGCAATACCTTAATCTCGTCTCTCCTTCGTCGCGGCGAGACAAAAACTAACATGGTATAATCTTTAGTTCTAATGTATGTTTCAAAATGACAGCAGTTTTTTAACAATTATTTTGTTTTACATATTGGAACAATTCAACGCACGTCTGCTGTATCGATGTATGTTCATATACCAATACGTGAAGGACATGACAAAAGGAAATGGTAATGTCTTCAACATAGTTTATAGTTTATATTACAACACTGGCAATGTATTTCAGTGTAGGGCATATGAAATGTCGACTATCTTCCTTTAGCAACATCGAGATTGTGTGCTGAAAGTCTGAGTCCTTCCAGATAGGGCTTTTATTAGTCGCCGGGCAGAAGCCCGCGACTTATATTTTTAATAGCTTTTCGGAAATGACTATTATTAAAAAAAAAATTTTTAAATGTCTTGAACATATTACAATTGCGTTTGTTTAAAAACACTTAGTTATGACACATCTAAATTGAAATAAATATTCCAATGTTTTAAGTATTTGCAGTTTCCTTTAACTCGCATTTTCGTTTTTTATCTTTTTTACAAAGACAAATGAGTAATAATGCGCCTTCCTATTAGGCTGGCAGCAGACTATAAGTAATGTGTCAAAATCTGGATAAAATCACGTCAAATTCTCCCTTTTTAGTCAAATAAAGTCATTTTCTCTATTAAGTAGTTGCTCCACATTACTGAAATTTCTTTTCCAAATTAAAAGACACGTCTTGATTTATGTAGTTCGCATAAAACGTTATTGCATAAATGTCTTAAATAGTAAAATGTATAGACAGTTTCTTGTCTTGTCACATACACAAAAAAGGGTGTGGTAGCAGCTTAATGTGCTCTCTGATTAGCTAGCTAGGCCTTTGTTTATTTTAGTTTGGACATTTTGATTCACCACAAAGACTTAACTCATTTTATTTAACACGAAATATATTATTCACATAACAGATCATATAGAATGCTTCTGCAGTGGAATAAAACATGCACTAGAGCTTTGTCTGATTTTTTATTCACTTTCTTCGATGTCACAACGACTCGACCTTGACACAAGGTGACCATTTCGAGAGATGCCCAAAGTCCTAATATTACATACTTAAATGATTAGATAAAGGTGGTATTAAATGTTTATTTGGCTTGAAACAATATTTGTTTGTATACCATCAAAACCCCTCAAACCAAATAATGCAGTATAGTAAGTTGTCGAAGATCGTGGTTTAAAGTAATTATACTTACCCTTGGTGGTTCATTCTCGTTTGTAACTATGAAGGTGAACATCTGTTTCAGTTCTAATCCCCCTTTATCCCGGACCGATAACGTCATGCTGACGGGCTCTGTCATGGTTTCGTAGTCAAAGGGTGAGTTCAGCAGTAGGTCAATAGTGCAGCGTGTAACTTGGATCTATTGAAAACATATATGAGCCGTCCCACGAGAAAACCAACACTGTGGACTCTGCGTAAAGTATCGATCCGGATCAGCTGAGCTGGGTCGATACATAACGCAGAGGCCATAATGTTGGTTTTCTCGCGGGACGGCTCATATTGTGTTATAGATAGATAGATTTTATTCTGGAAAAAGGGCAAATATGCCCAACATACCACAAACATATAACACATTCATTTTAACAGTCAAATTATATGGACTACGCAGTAACTTGGATCAATTGAAAACATATGTTGTGTGTTATGGACTACGCAGTAACTTGGATCTATTGAAAACATATGTTGTGTTATATGGACTACGCAGTAACTTGGATGTATTTGAAATATATGTGGTGTGTTATGGACTACGCAGTAACTTGGATCTATTAGAAACATATGTTGTGTTTTATGGACTACGCAGTAATTTGGATTAATTGAAAATATGTATTATGTTTTGTGGACTACGCAGTAACTTAGATCTATTGTAAACATATGTTGTGTTTTATGAATTACGCAGTAACTTGGATCAATTGAAAACATATATTGTGTTTTGAGGACTATGCAGTAACTTGGATCTATTGAAAACATATGTGGGTTTATATGGACTACGCAGTAACTTGGATATATTTGAAACATATGTCGTGTGTTATGGACTACGCAGTAACTTGGATCTATTGAAAACATATGTTGTGTTATATGGACTACGCAGTAACTTGTATGTATTTGAAATATATGTGGTGTGTTATGGACTACGCAGTAACTTGGATCTATTGGAAACATACGTTGTGTTTTATCGACTACGCAGTAATATGGATTAATTGAAAACATGTATTGTGTTTTGTGGACTACGCAGTAACTTGGATATATTGTAAACATATGTTGTGTTTTATGGATTACGCAGTAACTTGGATCAATTGAAAACATATATTGTGTTTTGTGGACTATGCAGTAACTTGGATATATTGAAAACATATGTTGTGTTTTGTGGACTACGCAGTAACTTGGATATATTGGAAACATATGTTATGTTTTATGGACTACGCAGTAACTTGGATCTATTGGCAACATATGTTGTGTTTTATGGACTATGCAGTACTTTGAGAATCCAGTCTGACGAGTATAAATACCGTACCCAAACGAGCACTGAAACACTCTGAAAAACGTTCACTTATCCACATTTCTAATTGGTAACTTGCTTTAAAATGTGTTTATTTCTTTCATTTGTTCAGCGGGAATTAAACTAATTAAATAGTATTTGAGGGAGCAATTAAATGTCCAATGTCACAAATCTTTTCAATGACCGATGAAATTACCGGAGTTACAGATAGGTAGTGTTATGCGGTGAACCTAAATATCGTCGTCTTCATATTGGAACTCGACGTTCAAGTCCAGTGCAATAGCGATCGCTTGTAATTTTGGTTTGATTAACGGTTCGTCTTAATAAACTAAATGGCTAGTACTTTCCTGTTAAATATTAAATACTTTTCCTATTGTGATTGGCGGAATGTTTTGTAATATGACTTTTTAGCTGGACTATTCGAAGAATATGGAGAGCTATTACAGTCACTTGTGCGTCAGCGTCGGCGTTGCAAATTTGGTTAAACTTTTGCATGCAAGGCTTTTTCTCACAAACCACAGATGCTATTGCTTTGAAACTTGGACATCATCAAATGATCTTGCAGGACAAGTCCCAACAATCTATTTCAGAACTTGACACAATTATGCCCCTTTTTGGACTTAGAAATGTTGGTTAAAGCTTTTTCATGCCAGGCCTTTTCTCACAAAGCACAGATGGTATTGCTTTGGAACTGCACACACTTGTTGGACATCATCAAATGACCTTGCAGAACAAGTCCCAAAACTATATATCATATTTTAACACAATTATGCCCCTTTTTGTACTATCAAGCAACTATCTCATTAACCTCTGTTTACTATAATATCAAATGGCCGAATAGTCGAGCATGCTGTCTTACGGACAGCTCTTGTTACAACTTTAGCTAATCATCATTGGTTTAAAAAACAATTTAGAAAAATCACACATAAGAAATATTGTTTAGCGTAGACTAGCCAAAATAACAAGATCACCTACATCAAACTGCATGTTCATTTAATATAAAAAGCAGTATTCTGACACTATGGTGCCGTAACCAGACAAACATGGTATTATTCTACTACTAGTGAAACAACCACAAACAACTGTCACTTGCGAAATACCTTCCAATGTCAGTATAGATATAACTATTCCCTTTCTTATCAGTCATTCCTATACTATAAAGACTATGTGACGAACAATGAAAACACTGACCAGTTTGTGCGGAATGGTAAGATGGCATGGACATTGGTTTGTCGTAAAGTCCCAAAGTTAGGGGTGCATGTGTCGTGGCTAAACGGGTGAAGAGGAAATACAATAAATGAGACATGTCTTTTTTTTATTCGCTATAACTATGTTTCGGGAGACGTACTTTATATGGTGCAGTCGTTGATGATCCACAGATAAAGCCTGATGATGACAGTTTAAACATTTCTCGGCCATCCGTGATATTCCCTTTGTAAATCTCTGATTTATCTTCGTCAATAACCTCCACAGATCCTACTTTTTCGTCAACAAGTGTTCCTTCGGAAATTGTCATTTCAGGATTATCGATTATTTTCAAGGATATTGGACGCTCATTTATATCCTCTACTTTTACAGTGAAACTGGACTCAAGCTGTAATTAAAAATGTCATTTATAGGGCAGCAATACAAGATGTAATTATGTTAAGTCATTGCGACATATAATTTGTATTTCATCAATGAGCTATTGGGACAGCTAGCCAGATGCCTGGACAGATCTATGTGACAAATACATGTGTGAGAAAGACCAGAAGCAGACATGAGCAGAAACCAGCGTCTATGTTTAATTTGCAACGAAAACGACATAGAGGATGAGTTTCATTTCCTTTTCGTCTACAACAAATATCATTATATCAGAAATTTATATTTAACGAAATTTACTATAAACGTCCTTCTATGCACAAAATGGTTTTACTGTTTCAATGGAGGGTCCAACAATGTTGCTTAATTTGGCAAACTATATTAAACACGCTTTAGAAACAAGAAATAACTACATAAACTATTTAAAATATGATTAGACTAACCTTATTGATTTTTTTTTTGAAATTATATATTTTCAATCTTTCTTCCATAAACGCTTTGCTTATTGTCTATTTGAAAGGTGACATGTCATGTAAATATATGTTAAATTGTGTGTAATGACTAGTATTAGTTTATGTCCATAACAGTTTGTCTTCTTTATCATAACTAATTATGTGAACCATGTGCAGACGCACTTCGACACCTTTGTAGCATACAATGAATTTTCAATAATCCTATTTTAATTTACAGAGAGTTTCTATATGTTGTCTATATATTTTTAAAGTGTTGTATATGGAATATGGGAATTAGCCTTCTTGGTTGTACGTAACTTTTAACAGCATATACATTATGCCGTAATACACAATTTAAGACTAATTTAACGAACACTTTAGCCTTGCATGTTCGTGCAGTATAGTCTTGGCCTATTTAGACCTCTACTTATTTATCAATATTAAGTACTATGTAGTCTAAAACCAAGCGGAATGATTACGATTGCTGGACATCATAATATTTACATCGTCGCCTTACCGACAAAGGTGGATCCCCGTCGTCAGTTACCCTAGCCGTAAACATAATCTCATCTCCAGTTTCATAATCGATTAAACCATTTACTACCACGTGATTATCGTTGATGGATAATGCGTCCGAGTTAACAATGGAGTACACCAACATCTGACCAATGTCATTGTCGCGCCCTAAAAGTTCTCCGACGATCTCGCCAACTTCTAAATTCTCCTTTATGGTTTTACCTAAAAACAAAATACAAACAAAATCACTGTAATGCAATGCTTTCATATGAATACATTCCAAAAAGAGCCGATTCAAAATCCTAAAGAGTATTTCAAACCAGTCAGTTATGCAGACAGACGATTATTGCTTTTTCAACTCGTAGAACTTTTTGGAATTTGAAATACGTCGGATTTTACGAGGTTCAGTTTTCGCACTTAATTGTTTTACGAAGCCACAGCTTGAGCCACTTTTGTTTTTTATGAGTATTTTGTTTCATTTTATTGACAATGGCTCAAGTGGCGATCGCCAGCGCGAGCCGTGATTTGTAAACGATTCATTTGGGCAGAGGTTTATCTACCTTTGTTAAAGATACACAAAGAAACATTACAATTAAATCAAATAAGAGTCATTTTTGTTTTCATTTTATCGCCAATGGCTCAAATGGCGATCGCAGCGCGAGCCCTGATTTGTAAACCGTGTATATCTGGATCCATTTGGGCAGAGGTTTATCAACCTTTGTTAAAGATACACTAAGAAACATTACAAGTAATTATTAATTGTCTATGAATTTATCCGGTTAACCGTTGACATCCATTCTTTGAACACATTTAGTTATCATACGGAAATTATATTTAAAAGAAAGTATAAGTATTGAATATAGATGAAAACACTGTGACAAGTGGAGAAATTGAGCTTGATTAGCAATTTTCCTTTCAAATATCGTGCGCGGCGGATAAATCAAAATGCGTCTTGGAAAGTGTTAAACAGACCTGTGAAATCTAATTTTACGGGTGGATCATTGACATCTAGAATTGTAACAAGGAGTTGGAACGACTCTGACAAAGCTGGTGTTCCACTATCTGTGACGTTAATATCTACAGCATAAGTTGATTGAATAAGCTCAGCATTTGAAACCTGTAATGTAAGGCAACGAGATCTAACGTTCAAAGAAAGATAAGTGTTTTATTTATTTATATATTCATCAAGGTTATACTTGTTAATGTCTAAACGACACGACTATCATGAATTTCAGCTCTTTTCTTCAAATGAAGTCGACATCATGATTTAGCAATCTTAGTGTAATCAGTTAAGTTGAGACGTCTTACTAATTTAGAAAAAATAACACGAGCCACATTTACATGCCATATGATGACTGTGCCATGGAAACAGAAGATAGTTAACTTGATATGATACCATTTTTATTATATATTTTAGAGAAGGTAGCATTTACATTGAGAACATTTTGTATTGTATCCAACAGTATCTTTAGAACTACGCGTATATTATATGCGGAAAATGATGGAGAAATTTAAGAAAATTTCATTTCAAAATAATGTCATGTGTGAACATTTCTGCTGAAAAACCAAAACAGCTATGCAATTTTACCTACCACAAGTTTGTCAGCTTCAATAGCGAATGGACTACCCACGGTTATTGTTATCGTAAATGTTTGTCGATCTCGTTTTGTATTATCTGGGTCCTGTACATTTATCGTGCCGACGGTATCTCCAACTGTAGCATTTTCAAATACCTAAATGAATAACTTTGGTTTGTAAAAATATTTTAATTCATTATCAATTGAAGACTTACGACCTAACACTATTTAAGATGTGCTTTAAATTACCGTAGCCAGAAGAAAATATCGATTTAGACAAACTTAAAGTTATGGTAAGAAATTGATCATGATGAGTAATTCTTCCAAAATCTAACTCTGTTTATGAGTGTTAGTGATATCAGTGAAATGCTATATACAATATAAACTGTAAGACTTCAAATTCCAGTTTAAATTTATTTATTTATAACCCTCCCCTCATAAAGACGCTTTTTAACGCCTCTGCAGCGGACGGACTTTTGAAAACATAGTGACAAAAGAAGAAATTGCTCAAAACGAGAATTTCTCCTTTTGTCACAATGTTTTCCACTTTTAGTCATATCCATTTAGGATATCCATTCAATTATAAAGATTTTCTATTGTTTGACAAAATATGTTTAAAGTCGTCTGCTGCAGAATTGTCGTATGAGGGAAAGGGTTAAAGTCATTACTAATTAAGTTCGATTTATTACAAACATCCTTTAGAGTATAACACAATACGGACAACAATGACTTGTATTGGTAACATTAAAGTAGACATATTACTTCATGATTTGTAAGAACAGCAATCGTCGGTGCTTCATTAATATCTTCAACCTGCACGGAAACTTGTTTCTCGAAGCTCAGAGCTGGTAATCCGCTGTCGGTTACTTTCATAGTAACAGAAAATTGCTGTTGTCTTTCATAATCTAAATTAGCCGCCGATGTTACCTGTCAGTACACGAAAACAAATAGATCATCAATGCAGGAATTGATTCTAAATATGGCATGGGAACTTGTGGCATAAAAACCATGAATGTTAAGGTAACATAATGATTTATTTTTGAAAACATTTAATTTGTTATCAAACATGGTAACATATCTGGGGTTTTTACAACAGGATGAAATGTTCAACTCACCAAATGATGTGTGTTATGAGCGAGGTATTTCTAGCCAAGCTTGATTACTCGAAAAAAGTTGAAGAAAAGAGTGGTGAATTACCAAAAGTCTTCTGGTCGATTCTTTTGAATGAAATCTATAATGAACAAGTGATGAATATATTCGTTCGTATGTTTCAAATGAGTTCGTACACAGGTAAGCTACTGAAAAGGCTCTTCTTGAGTGCGACCTAGGAAAAAGGTACATGTTGGTATCACCTTATACATATGCTCCGTCTTATAAGAATCTACACAAGTTGACAGAATCTTCTAAAACGCTTGTATATGTAAATAATGACAGGGTATATCTTAATCAGACTGTGGATGCAAAGGCTGATGTGGACCTATATTGTTCATAAAGCCTCCCATGGACGCAATGATGTCAAATCTTAAACAGAATGATAAATTATATAACTCACACGCAATTCATTGTTGGTTATATACAGAGATTTAGTACTGTCCACAACGTCATAAATATATGTTTGGTTTGATTCTTCGTCCTCAGCTGACAAAACAGCAACTAACACGCCTAGGGAGTTTTCTTTAACTTTTAACACATCAGCATGTTCATTGTCGACGATGAAAAATATGTCCTGAAATATAAATGTAAATATAATTCCATTTGAAGATACTCAATTTCGGGTCTAAACATGTAATAGAGTGGTCACTGGACAATTATATGGTATTTATGAATGTTTCACGTAAAATAAAGTCTTCCAGCCTATTTTCCAGTCGGATTCCCTTATCCTTACCTCACACATCATTACTTGAAGGCATCTAATTGAAATTATAAGAAATATTCATTTTATTCGTTCGTTGAAGAAGTTCATTTATTAAATTCTTATCCAATGAGGCAATGGTGAAATGGCATGTGACACAGATGTGTTTACGAAAAGGATTGCCGTTAGAAAGTAAATTCAAAGAAAGGGATTACTGTAGGGACGTCATTTGTGTCCAGTATTTCTAGTAGAAAGTTCTTTTGGATTTGCAAGCCGCTGCTATCTGTTCCAATCACGTCGAAAGAGGCGTTGTTTTCTTTTTCAAAATCAAACGATCTAGTCGAGCTCACGTCCCATGTACACCGAGTTCCCTAAAACATTGGATTTGAGCAGAGTCTGGCAGTGTCCTATTGCCACTCCCGTTTGACATTTTAGCCGTTCCGCGAGAAAACCAACATTGTCGACTCTGCGTAAAGTATCAAACCGGATCAGCCCAAGCATGCCGCGCAGGCTAACCAGTACATACATTTTTCGTCTCCTGTGGATTTTCTGTTTCAGGAATCATTACTCTATACCTCTATCCCCCCGGATTAGACTGCGCGTCATGATTAGGCTAATCTGGGTCGATACATAACGCAGAGTCAATACTGTTGGTTTTCTCGTGGAACGGCTCATTTACAGTCATACTGTCGAATAACTGGTGGGTACTTCAAATGTTATGAGAAGATGCATTATAACATTGTGCGAGGGATGAAGGCTCTGGTAAGATTTGCGTACGTAGTTTTAACCCTTTCCCACATATAGACGCTTTCAGACATCTCTGCAGCAGACGACTTTTGAGAACATTGTGACAAAAGGAAAAATTGCTCAAGATGAGCGATTTCTTCATTTGCCACAACATTTTCAACATTTTTTGAGTAATTATACATTCATTTATAGAGATTTTCTATGTTTTCCCCTATATGTTTTCTTATTCGTCTGCTTTCGATTTTGTGTATGTGGGTTTAGCAGCGAGGATTTACTATTATCACATGTTACAATGTATCTTCTCATCCAGTCCTTCTACACGAGGCTCGTTTATAAATGGGAGAAGATGAAGTCGTGCTCCCACTTTATCATAAGTTCGTCTATCACTTAAAAATGATTAAGTGATAACTTAAAGAAAAGTAGCTTGGTTAATAAAATGATTATTTTCATAAATTACTCTCAAGATCTTAATATTTCCTTCTGAAATAACAATGAATCTTATTTTTAATATGGATAGCGAAATATAGTATGAATATTTCCTTTTGGTTATACATGTAACTATGACATTATTTAATTATGGTAAGGCAACATACAAAATATGAATATTTCCGTCTATAATATTCATGAAATATTTACATTTTAAAAATTGATTCATGAAAGAAAGATATTTTGAATGAAGCTGGTGCCATTGTTCATTTTGGATACGGTTAGGTGAAATAACATACCTTTGTTTGAGCTACGCTCATGGTTTGCTGAAATAACATACCTTTGTTAGTGGTATACAATCTTTGTTGAGAACCATCAAATCTGATGAAAGAATCTGTAGCGTGATATCTTCAGATGAATCAGGATCCAACACTATAACCTGTCCTATATACGTAGACGGAGGAACATTTTCCTTGGTTTGCGGATGGTCATCTATAAATGCAATACTGCTGTCTACTGTATGTGCAAAAATGAGTTTGTCCGGTGGTTCGTTGATATCTATCACTTCTATTATGATTGTAGATTTATCCTGTAATCATATACAAACATTTGAAAAATGCAACGGGGGAATCGGTAGAAAACTGCCGTGTTTGCGGTGAGAAATTAATTTAATAGAAGTCGATGTTTTACCCGCTTTCTATGCGTTTTTTTACAACTCTATGATGTTTGAGACGACCTTCCAAAGTCTAGTTATGGTTAATCTCCGTATGTTTGCAATTAATGAAATGTAATCAGAGCTCTAGATAAGGGGCATGTTTCATGTTCTAAAATCCCTATTTGACATATAGGACATTTAGCGAGAAAAAAAGGAGCTCTTTGTGTGTCTACCTGCAAAAACAGGCAACTTAAGAAAACGATTTTGGTTTAGTGATCTACCACGATGACAGCCAGTCCTGAGATTGTCTATTTGATTAGCACGGGTATTTGATCAATGGTCGCCGTGATTTACTTTAACAAACCGATTGAAAGCAGCACAGGACATCAGTCTATACAATCTTTTACATACCGATAAAACAGGGTCCCCGTCGTCTTTGACCTCCACTTGCAGTGCATATGTTGACTGTGCCTCAAAATCCAATGTTCCGTTCACGACTAGGCTGCCATTTAAAATGAAGAACATTTCTGTCGAGTTCAGAGAAAATGTCAACTTTTGATCTTTGTCCTTGTCCACAGATGTAACATTGGCAACGACTGTTTCGGATGGCGTATTTTCATAAATTTTGGTGGAACTAAGCTTTATTGGCCCTGGTTTGTCATTGGCATCCATAATCGTAATGTTTAGAGTAAACACATCAGAGAGTGTCGGCGTTCCATTGTCAGTAACTTTAATCGTGAGTGTATACAAAGACTTGCTTTCGTAGTCTAATCCACATTTCGTGTTACCCGCATGTGGACAGTTTAATTCTTCTCTTGCTACCTGCAATTTGTAATATTTGAGTCACTTTTAGATATGAGCCGCGTCTGGCGTTTAGGTTTCCTGTTGCTTTTGTGCAAAGTGAAGATTCAGGCGCACATTCTCGCGGGAGTTTTCACTGTCCGTCATTATGATATGTCAAACTACATGTATTTTTTTCCGACAAAATAACTAGAAACTTAACCTCACAAGTAGTATGCTAATAGAACTATAACTGATGCCAAGCTTGAGAGGTATTAAGATCCCAAATCTGCAGACGCTGTTCATTTGCATAATTAAGCTTTATCTTTTCGAGAGAATTCAAACAATTCCCTGAAATAGAACAGTTTCACGTCTTTGCAGTTGACGTCTCTTAAGAAAGATTTTGGATACTGAAAAAAAATCGTCGATGTTGAGTGATTTAATATGTTTCCAACAGTGTTTTCTGTCTGGAACGAAGTTGAATTTGTATTTGTCTAAAATGTGTGCTCCTCTATGGATATACTTCTAGAGGGAATAATTGGTTTTGTTAACTTCAGAATGCTATGATGATTGTATAAAAAAATATAACTGACCTATGTGTGTAGCCGTTAGAACGTCCGCTTCGGGAGCAGGGGTCAAATGTTCTATCCCTGATCATACACAAGACAACAACAGACGCATGATATAGTTGAATTCATTTTTAAAGTGACTTATAAACCCATTCAACCAGACAAACAGAAACGAATAAGTACATATTTCGTTGTATTAAAGAACTTCATAATACCTTCAGTTCAAATTCAGAGATTTCAAATACTGCGTCATCATCGCCGGCTACAATGTCGAAGAAAAACACTTGCTCTTTATCAGGATCACCTACTTGAAGGTTACCAACAACGGTTCCTATTGCGCTCATTTCTGGAATCTGGAGTTTAATATATAATGAGAATGACATGTTCTATGTATATTTTATATTATTTTCAATGTGCGATGCTTTATATTATGTTTTTATTTTTTGGACGAATACCTTATATTACAATATTTTGTATTGTATTGTATTGTATTGCATTGCACAATGCAATTGTCTTTCATGAAGATATTTGCATAAAATCGTTGGTTATACGTGCATATGACAACAACTTTGTTATAATCAATTTAATCCACAACACTAATCCTTTAAATAAATTGGATGCGAAAGAAACAATGCACTGCTCCCCCTCCCAATGTTTTTCTCTTATTAAATGCACACCGTAATATGTTTGCTTAAACATCCGAGTATAACTGCAAATGATAATACCTTATTACTTGAGATGTTAAGTCCAGTCGGTTTCTCATTCACATCAAGTACATTAATGGTGAATGTTTTATTAAACCGTAAACCACCGCTATCCGTTGTTATAACGACGACTGTTATCTGACTGATGGTTTCAAAGTCGAGGTATGCATCTACAAAGAAAGCTTAAGTATGCAAAACATTCTAATAAAATAACTCTATAGTACTAACGAATTGATAACACAAATATGTTGAATATGCCCGTCTGTTTAAGCAACAATCTCAGTCACAAATAATTACGTTTTGCGCCAGGCTAAATGGCCTATCCCATCGGTCAAATCTGGTAATCTAAAAAGGGACACGGTTTGATGTCTGAATACCCATCGACAACGTTCTCTGATCAAAGTATAATTATAAGCTGGAGAGGAACCAATTGGAAATGTAACATGATGTACATTTGGGAAATAAAATATGTTATATGTTTAAACTAAAGTGTAAGAAGTGTGCTAATGCCTGTAATATATTCATTTAAATCAAGTATATCTTATGTATACACTGATATGGGAACACTTCAACCATTACGTATTTAATCTTTGGAATTTGGAATGCAGAAAGATCCCCTTTGCCAGAGGATATAGATCTACAACAACTTTCTTTCGAAACGTGACCTTTCTATCTATACTTAAGAATTTTATGTTAAAAGAGATATCAAGCCCGTATGGTTGTTGTTGATTTAAAATGCATATGTCTACCTGCAGCAGAAACCAATGAGCCATTACTATGCAACACAAGGTCATCTGTTCCTTCCAATTTGTATGAATGTTCATCGCTAGCATCTGGATCTATTGCTTTGAAGGTTCCAATGAATTCGTTCTGTGAGTTTTCATGAACTTCAATGATGACACCACTGAATATGATATCCTGAAAGTGCAAAATGGTTTTTTTAATTCGTTAGCATTTTCAGGATATATTTGCAACATTTCACTTATTGAAGATTCTTGGGTGGAAGATCAGTTCTACTTCGCGAAGGAGATCGTTCTTGCGAATGGTACTGCTTTACCTGCCATGCTCGCCACAAGAACGAACAAAGCACTAGAAATATATATTAAGCAATGTCTTGCCGACACAAATAAACACATTTGCTCGTTAGATAAGGGAAATAGCAAGATGTCGTCCTAACGATGTTTTCGGTCTGCAGTTGTGTTGTTTCGAAAGGTAGGAATGTACATCATCTACTTTACGTTGCCACTTGGTCCAAATGGGGCCTTTCTCTGGGAGAACATTTACCAAGAACAATAGTTAGGCGTAATCTACTCTTTCAAGCAGATCATACTAGATACTGTGACTGATCCGCGGTGTTTCATCTGCATGGCGTGTTCGATACAGACCTACAGACCAGCAGTATCTTAATATAAGTATTGCACATTACTTACATCGGGGGCTTCATTTTGATCTGTAATATTTATCTCAAAATGGTCTAGATATTGTTTTCCGTTCTCAGCAGTTGCTTCTATTAGGATATCAATAGTCTTATTATGTTCGTAGTCAATCAAAGAAGCAACGAGTAAGTCTGCTCTGCACACATATTTTGAATTCTCCTAAAAATAAAAGATGAAAAAAAAAAAGATATAAGTAGTGCAAACGAAGGTTACTTTTTAGTCAGTCATAAAGCGAAACATTTAATCTTGATATTCATTCTGGAAATACATCCTTTTAAAATTGGTCTTCTAAATGGCATATATTTTTTCAAGAATGTTCGAACAATTAACTGATAATAGGAAAGACTTAAGTCAGAATTCATAGCTGCGAAGTCTGATCTTGCTATTGTCTGACCAAATATATTTGATTGCACGAGCCTATGCATTTTGACACATATTTGTAGATTTATCCTTTAGAACTTACATATGAACATTCTGTACTTCCAACTTGTAAGTGTCCTGAACCGTTTCGCAAGGCTACAGTAAATGCAATTCCCTCTTCTGCAGTTTCTGCAATTACACTAGCAATCATCTGACCAACATCAGTATTCTCTTTAATAGTGGCTTTGTTTAAAGGGAACATTGATGATGCTCCATCAGATGTTAATGATATTATCACGTTTTCAGCCCCCTTTACTATAACAGGAACTATGTCATCACTCTGGAAAGAAGCAGATTTGTAGAAAGTTCTGGATTCCAATATGATGTTTCAACAACAGAATTAAAACATTTTTTTAGTAGTGTGAATAATGTTTTAAGAAGTGTGTCACTAACATGTTGCTTCGTTTTGGGTTAAATATGAAGAGCAACAGTTGAATCCTAACTCCGGCACATCTAGGGTGTATTTTTGTAAGAGCTCGTCGAGTCAAAACGGTTGTTAATTGATTGATTCAGCACATGTCCAAGTGCTCGGTGTGTTAGCACACTCTGAAAATGCTCCAGTAGTTATACAGTTACTGCGAAGGGGGATATTTTCAATCGGTTATAATATTGTTGACATATAAGACAAAGCTTGTTAAAACATTTTGAAGCTGACGAAAGGTACCGTACTCAAAGATATATGCAAACATATGTAAAGAAATCTAGTATCAGTCGTTGCAAAGTCTATTATTTAAGAGAAAATATGCCCAAACTTCTATGCTGTATTCCATGCTATATATAGTTTAGTTCATGAGTTGTGTTAGTTCTAGCCGGATTTAACATACATTCAAAACAGCTAAAGCATCGAACGCAAAAGTTAAAATAATAAAACCTGAAACTCCTTGAGGCATCAAATTGCATTCTTATCAAGAAACCAAAGTTTTCATAGAAACATAATTATCTGTCTCTGTCAATATGTCAGTAAGTAAAAGCGTGATTGACACATAGACGATCAACAGACGGAGAAATAATCCCTCAGTGTTTCTCTGCAAGGGAAGTTGGTACAAACAAATATTAATCAAAATATGATTTAAATTATACATATGCTTATCATAGAGAAAAATATCTAAAATAAAATAAAACGCATACTGAAGCCGGTGGGCTTCCATTGTCCGTTGCTGTCACCATGATATACAGGACATCTCCTTCGGTGAGCGAGACAGTATCTTTAACAAGTAAATTATTCGATGCGTCAATATTAAATTTATCCTTGTTGTCGTCGAGTTGAAATGAGTAATCTTGATCTGCATCATCATCCGTGGCTGTAAGCTTACCAATGATAGTACCACTTGAAGAACCCCTGATAACTTTGTTTCCTAAAGGAAATTGAAAAAGAAATCTTTAGTCTTTAGCAATATCAACTTTGATCCCTTTTAATGAGCGAGCAAATTCATAAGGCTATTTGACATTGTTCAGTACAGCACTGGATTCTATCATACATGTATAAGTACATTGGTGATCGAATATATATTAAGACGAGGCACACCGTACGATCCATACAAATATGGAATACGGATAATGGTTTATTTTCAATAAATGCAAAATCGAACGACTGTATCTATATTGCAGACATACAATGCAACCTCTAGACCAAATAAGGAGTTATATTCATGTTGAACAATAACTTTGTTATTAACACGTTTCTAAATAACAGTCTATTTTAACAAAGCAGCATACATATTGTTATTATTCATAATGAACATAGACATACCTTGTAATTGAATATCTCTAGGAGCTTCATTGATATCAATTATGTTTATATTGATGTTAAACTGTGAACTTTTAGAGGGTGAACCGTCGTCTTTCACTGACAAAGATAAAGTGATTTCTTTCTGCTTTTCGTAGTCCAGTCTACAAGATCCTTTCTTGTTTTTATTACATCCGTCATCTCCTATCTTAGAATAGAACAACCAACAACTTAATGAGCGAGTCTATAGTTTCATAAACTCTAAACATTTCCTATTTTACATTAGCAGACTAAAAGATCAGTTTATTCAAACGAGGCACGAATATTGTGATAACTGTAATAAACTCGAATATTATCGTTACTTTAAACCAGATTTTTCGTCTGAGGCTTACTTGTCATAGGTCGATATAAGCAAATTTAGGAACAGTTTTGTTGTTGCATTTAGAGCCTTGGCTCAATGTCTTATGATTGAAAAGGGACTCCATCAAGGCATTGAAAGGGATTGAAGGAATTGTTTGTATTGTAATGTTGATATTGAATGTGAATACCATTCATTCTTAAATGTCCTCTTTACAATGACCTGCGTCATAAATGTATTTCAAAAAGTTGTACAATTTTCCTAATTTGAATAAATTCTATATTCTAATGGCAAGTAAGGACCAGGTCATAATCAGAAACCTATCTATGTTCATCTATCATGCTATGCGAAAGATACATTTTGAATTGAATAACGTTTAATTATCATTATATATGACAATATTTTATTTCTTTTACTTGTATTTCGTTGTATGTTACAATACATATTTGAAAATTGGAAATAGTTTCATACATTATGCGAAACTAAAGGAACAGGAATTCTTTCTATCTTCAACTTATGCGATATAATGCTAAGTTTCACAAATTCCGAGTATTTTTATATTGAGATGTTAAATAATGAAAAACACGACAATATTCCTTAATTAAGTAGTTTATTTTAAGAAGTTGCTATATGGTAATAACCAGTAATGATCTCCTATATAAATGACACGATTTTAGTTGAAATCTTAGCTAATAGTTTAGGGATTATGGGATTCTAAGCGTTAAATGCATATGTTATAATACCTACCATTAAAGTATTGTTTTTAACAACAAAGAGTCCATTAAAACTGTCTAATATAACTATTGTGTACTCCTGGTTGTTGTCTTGGTCCTCAACTTCAAAATGTCCGACCACCGTACCTTCTGAACTATTTTCCTCCACCTGCAATAATACAAAACAACTACTTTATTCGGAACATGACAATCTGTTAAAACAAGGAGTAATTATACGTATATGAGATTTAGCAAAAGTAGTGACACAACATTGTTGTCATAATTGATGCTCATTTTATTATCTCCGCCATCTTAGGCGTCAACAGTTGAAGTCAGTATCTTTAAGCTTTACGTTTTGGTCGACGATGGTCATATGAGATGTCCCGCGAGAAAACCAACATTGTTGACTCTGCGTAAAGTATCGATCCTGATCAGCCTAAGCATGCCGCGCAGGCGAACCCGGACAGGCACTTTTCGCCTCCTGCGGATTTTCTGTTTCAGGAATCATTACTCTATACCTCTATTCACCTGAGACGGAATGTGTCGGCCCGGATTAGCCTGATTTGGGTCGATAGTGTTGGTTTTCTCGCTGGAGGGCTCATATGGAGAAGAATCATGAGTTACATTGATCTGGTTTAGATATCAACTTCCACGTACATCAACAGGCTTTCTAATAACTTAAAACAAAAGTAATTATTATGGAACCAGGTATCTTATTGAGTATTGAATATAAGATTCTACTTTGAGCTTAAGTGCTAAAATGAAATATATCTGACATTTACGGTGTGTCAAGTTGCGTTTTGGAACCATAGATGTTTGAATGATTTCTGTAACTTAACAAAAAGTATTCCCTTAAATAATACAAAGTCATAATTCTCATTACAAACTGAATCGATGTTGTAGTGAAAGAGCGTCCACCTCGGATGCTGGAGGTCGCAGTTTCAATCTAATGATCATACTGAACACTTTTAAATGGCAATAATGACTTTCCCTCCTTGGCGTTCAGCATTGTACGGTTAGCCATACGAAGGATTTGATGTCGTCATGATAAATGGACCAGTAGTACGGTAACTTACCAAGGAAATGCCGTGATATAACTGCAAAATTGTTGAAAGCGGCGTAAAGAAAGAAACAAACAAATCATTACAGAAAAGCTTACATGTTACACACCAAATAGTCTAAATGCATTTGTCAGACAATTGGAAAATTAAAATTTATACACATGTATGGTGTCTTTCTGCATGGAAAGTTGTATTTTTTTTAATATGAAATGTGACTTACATCTGATATCTTAAAAAGAGAAAAATTAGTGATACTCATAATTAAAGAACGTATTTAGAGACAAAGGTGAATTAAAAGGACATTAAGACTAGCTTACTTACATTAGATTTTGACAAGCTCAAATTTGAAGGTGGTTCGTTAACATCTTCTACTAAAAGTATAAACGATTTGTTAAACGACATCACGGGTGATCCCGAGTCCTGGACTTCTATAACGAACCGGATGCTCTTTATATCTGATTCGAAATCAAGCGACTCTTTACTCTGAAAAACATTTAATCAAATAACCATCGAAATATTTATATAACTCGGTGGTGGTGTAGTGATCGAGCGTCCGCCTCGGTAGCGGGAGGTCGTGGGTTCGTTCCCCAGGCCGGGTCATACCAAATACTTTAAAACTGGTAGTAATGGCTGCCCCCCCCCCCCCCCCCCCCCCTTGGCGATCAGAGTTGCGAGGTTAGCATAACGACTGGCTGGCTGTTGTCAGGATACATGGACCAGTAGTACTGGTAACCTGCCCAGGAAACGCCGTGATATAACTGAACAATTGGTGAAAGCAGCGTAAACACCAAACAATAAATCAGTAATAGCATAGTTTCGCAAGAACTTAAGACTGATTAACCATGTGTCTGACATTGACTTTAAACTCTGACTTATTGTAACTTTGTTTATATTGTATTACCACGTCGTGTATACATTGTGAAATCTACAAACAAAATATGATTGGAAAAATCATTATGAAAAAACTGCACAATGTTTCTTTGGCTTATCATGGTAAAAACCTAACCTGAAGACTATTTCCTGACATGTTCAATAATCCCGAAGGGTCATCAATGACTTTGTACTGAAATGTCTGTCCAATGTCTGCATCGATAGCTTCAAACAAAGCAATAGCTGAAATGTTGACATCCTCCGAAATGTGGAACGTCGAGTTGTTAAGGCTGTTTACCAAAATATTCTGTAAAAAGAATAATCAAGTTATCTAGCAACGTATTAGCTGTTCTCATATGTGCCATGACAGACGAAGAAAAAGGCAAACAATTTGCTACAAGTAATTTAAAATTTACCATCTTGATACAAGCAATCTGATCTGATTTTTGTTCTTCTACTTTTATTCATTCAAAACGTGGAGTGATTATCAGCACAAAGCATGTAAACTAAAACCTGAATAGCCTTATTGAACAATTCCTACTTAATTATGAACTCCGTTAAAGCAATAAGTCTCTAAACACTATTTCAGAATGATTTTCAAATTATTTATTTTTCGTGTTATTGTTTTATTTTGATAGTATGTTCTCTTACGAAAAAATCGTATTGGTATAAAAGAAAGTATTGCATTCAAAGAAATCATAAAAGAACAACTTTAATGCCAATTACTAAATAAAAACTTGAAGCAATATACAGTTATAATTCAGTGACTTTTCAACTGGGCAGTCCAAACAAACTGAATAAGTATTGTTAATTGCATGTGTGAATAACTGCTTAGAATGTCGTTGTAAACTCACAGAAGGGGCATTGTTCACATCGATAACAGTTACTGTCACAACGTAAGATGAAATCAGTCCTTTTTTGTCTTGCACTGTAAGTTCTATTGGGTACACATCCGCAACATTTACATCGAGAACTATGTTTGCAATTAGGTTGATGGTGCAGTCTGTCGCTCCGGTGGATGGCTGAAAAGTAATACAAACGTAACAAATATAAATCATAACATACAGCCTGAGTCATGTTTGTAAGATCGGCATTTTTTATAATTGTACATCAGTAAATATTAATTTAAATGTTTGCTGGAACACTTTCTCTTATATAAGCGCCTCAGTGGCATTGTCACGTTAACAATTATTCTTGAGTACCAAGAAGAGAAGTCACTATTTCAATTATTAAGTCGTTAATTGTCTCTCGGGTCGGATCATATATTGCTGATATTCTAATACCTTTTCACACATGCCAGATTATATTGTTACATAGCAATACGTTTTTACAAATGTAAGATTATCATTTAACATAGAAATTTATCTCTTGGGAGAAACTAAATTCATTACAAGTCAAACTTAATTATATAAGCTATAAACTAGTAAAAGTGGATTTTCTTCTTAAATTTACAACACTTTTCTAATTGAATCGTATTAACAACAGAATAAGCGTAATGACAGAGCGTTCACCTCAGCTGCGGGAGGTCATTGGTTCCATCCAAGGCCGGTTTTGCTTCTTTGGCGCTCAGGATTGTGGGGTTAGCATAACGACTGACTCGCTGGTGTCAGGATAACACCAGTAGTACTGGTAACTTATCCAGGAAACGCCGTGATATAATTGAACAAAAGCAGCGTCTAACAGAAAACCATTTTGTTAAAAGAATAAGTAAAGAATATTCCTATTAATTCCAAAGTTATTGAATGATTGTTTGGTGTTTTATGCCTCTTTCAACATGTTTTCAATTTTATTACGTCGTTTCAATTGGTAAGTTTCCAGTACAAGTCCATTTATCCTGACACCAGCCAGTCAACCGTAATGCTAACCCTGCAAACCTGAGCGCTAAGGAGGGAAGCCATTATTACATTTTTAAAGACTTTCATATGAACCGGCCGGGCATCAAACCCACGACCTCCCACACCCGAGGAAGACGCTCTACCACTACACCACCGAGGCGGTCTAATCCAAAATTAACATATGAATTAACTATGAAACAAATAAAATTACTTACAGTTGTGTTACAAATTGGCTCGTCAACACTGAAAGCATCAGACGGATCTCTTATTGTAACCGTTATAGTCTCTTTCGAGTCGGGATCCGATATGTCAAGGGACGCAGCTGGATTGTTTGGTTCAACATCGTCCTGGACAACCAATTTCTCATCTACGTTAGTGATTACAGGTGGTTCGTTTACATTAAGTACTTGAATTACAATCGTCTCTTCACTCTGTGGGATGAAATTGGATTTTTTTACGACGGTACCTTAATTAAACCCTTTCAAAATACAGGCGCTTTCTGAAGCCTCTACAACAAACACATTTTGAAAATATAATGACAAAATGAGAAATTGCTCAAAACGAGCAATTTCTCATTTTGCCATAATGTTATCAACTCTATTTAATAATTAAACTTTCATGTATGGAGATTTTTCACATATTTTACAAAATATTTTTTGAAGGATTGAACTCCAAAATAGGTAAATACAATTAACCTTTGTGAATGGCACATAATACAGGCTCGCTATGTACGCAAACCAATAACAAACGCAGGTTCCCTGTCTACCTGTTTTCAAGTGCATTGGTCAGAATCATGTGTCGGAGTTTTAGAAGTGAACTAATTTCACAATTTATATTTTGTATAAGTTCGCCTTGTTATGATTTAATTCAAACCCTTTAGCTAAATAGTATACTCCGGAATGGAGCAAACTTCAACAAATATGAATATTGAAGTTGGGTTATAGCACCATAAGACTTATTTATGAAGCCTGTGCAACAAACTAGAAACGGGCTTTGAAATGGGCGTTGAAAATGGGACACCACCTTGATAGCCACGAGAAGGGATCGAACCCTGGCCCCCAACACTATAAAACTCTGAAAACGTTCTCTGTGTTCAGAATGAACTTCATGTTACAAATAAGACTTCTGGTTGATCAATATAATAGAGAATTAATTTGCTTCTGACAAATCAGGTACTTGAGCTCAAATCATGGGTACATAGTAAACTGTTGGAGCCTGGTCGTTGGTCTACCATTCGACTAATATTATATATTCCCTTATAAGAGCAAAGATACAATTAGCTTTATCAAACGTGTTTGAAAAGGGCTGTAGTCATGAATTCAATTCATATAAAAACTATCGTAGAAATTGCAATAAAGTGTTGTAAGTTTTTTTCAATTAAATGTTTTCATCAGATCATGTCATGAACTTATAATAACAATAAAACCTTCTTTTTTTTTACCTCAGCCAATGGGCTGCCATCGTCCATTACCGAAACACGAATCATATACAATAGCTCTATCAAATATGTTTTTTTGTTATCAAATACTTTTAATCATATGTGTTACCTCAGCCGGTGGGCTTCCATCGTCCGTTACCGAAACACGAATCCTATAACTCGGTAGATATTCATAATCCAAGACAGTCTTTGTTACAAGTGTATTCCCCTTATCGAAGCCAAATAAATCTTCGTGGTTCTTCAGTGCAAAGCTTAATGTTTCTTCTCCATCCTGGTCAAACGCGATAACCGTACCTGTGTGGTTAAAAACTATGTCAAAACGTGTGATGTCCCTTTTGTCAATTGTGTTTATTCATATTATAATTCCTTTCTCACTTTTCATATTATCGCATTGGCTATTTCAGCATATTAATTAACCCTTTCCCAACTGCAGACGCATTTTGACGCAAAAGCAGCAGACGACTTTTAAAAACATTGTGACCAAAAGTGAAATTGCTCATGGTAAGCAATTACTCATTGGCCTAAATGTTTTCAACTTTATTTAATAATTAAACTATCTTTTAGGGAGATGTTTCAGGTTTTTGTGACTATCTTTTCAAAGTGGTCTGCTGCAGATTTGTCGTATGTGGGAAAGAGATAATACATGATGAGAGGAACGCGGTCCTATGATAAACGATGCATTAGCAATTTCAAACGAAGATTGTAAGCAAAATAAAAAAAAAACATTAATCGAAAAATCAAATACGGCTATTACTGACAGGTTATTATAATTTCAAATTTGAAAAAATATACTAAAATGTGATAAATTAACATTTACAATTGTAGTCTTGACTAGATATTTGTATTATATGTTATGATATGCACACGTATGTAACTAGAAACTTTGTAAACTTAACGTTAGGGGAAAAAGAATCTTGAATCTTGATAATGTGCCATGAAGGGAGTGAATATTTTCCATATTCAATGAATTTCATAACAATTACCGACATCCGTTCCAGGTGGTTGGTTTTCATTTACAACATTGTTCGTCACTTTGACATCCGTTGGAGGGTCGTTAGCGTTTTCTAACTGTATAACAAAGGTATCTTGTCTCTGTAGCCGTGGGTGCCCGTTGTCCATGGTCAAAACTGTCAAATACAATCTTGGTTCAAGCTCATAGTCCAGAGCACATGGCTTGTTTCCGCATATTCGGTTTGAATGTTTCACCTGAAAAAAGGCATTCCAAATGAAACAGCAACTAGGCCTACTAGTATTGTCACTTAAATTATCTAAATTTATGACTGAATTGGATGCTAGAGATTGAAATTCATAGACTTCTAGATAATAATTGATATCAGTTCAAATCAAATCAAATTGAATTAAATTGTTTTCTGAATAGCTTTCTGTAACCTCCAGACTTGTGTAAAGGTTTTGACGAAGTGAATCTTTAAGATAAACTGTTACATAAGTTATTAAGGTAGAATAAAATATGGCATACAACTAGTTTATTGCCATCTAGTTTGAATCTTCCCTTGGCATCGTCCGGCAAAGAGTACCTAAATGATTGTCTTTCTTCTGCCTCGTTATCTGGGTCAACAGTTGTTAATTCGCCAACGAGAGTTTGCTCTGCACTATTCTCGTGTATCTGTTTGAATATGCAATGAAGTCTTTAATATTAAGCTAAATTGTGTGTCATGTTTTGTCAAAACTAACACATCTCGAAAATTTAAAGATGGCAGATATTACGTGATGTACTGTAGCCGTCTTGATAGTGTAATATGTTTAAACGTATAGAATGTTTTTTAAGTTGATTGAAAATTAATTGTAAAATGTATATATTAATGTAACATATACTTTAAACAGCCTTATACATACCTTACAACCTTAATATATAGCAGGTAAATATCTACCAAACAGACGTAATATTTTTAACATATTCAATGAATTATTAATTATTTTCCACACGCAACAACTCTATAAAAGCATATGTATTGGAGAATGTTAAAAACATTGTGGCGAAAGTGAAATTGTTCACCATGAGCAATTTCTCCTTTTGGCCCAAGGCGTTCAAAGGTCGACTGATGCACATGCGTCCGAATGCGTCTACATGAGGGAAAGGATTAATCAAAGTTAATTATTACAACACACAAAAATGGATATTAGTATCTCACTTTATTATTTGAAAGCATCGTCGCAGTCGGTGCTTCGTTCACATCTAATACTTTAACTTTAACGTCAAACACTGCCGATATAGGTGGTTCTTCATTGTCCGTACACTTCAGTTTGATTGTGTGTTCATTTCTTACTTCATAATCTAAAACACTATCCTTCGACGTCTGGAATATATACAGCAGTTTGGTAAAACTATTTATTGAGATATTCTTTTCCTTATCTGAGCCGTCCCGCGAGAAACCAACATTATGGTCTCTGCGTAAAGTATCGACCTGGATCAGCCTAAACATGTCGCGCAGGCTGACCCGAACAGACACTTTTCGCCTCCTATGAATTTTCTGTTTCAGGAATCATTACTCTATACCTCTATCTCCCAGAGACGAAATGTGTCGGCCCGGATCAGTCTGCGCGGACTGCTTAGGCTGATCTGGGTCAATACATTACGCAGATGCCATAATGTTGGTTTTCTCGCGGGACGGCTCTATTTCTATCTTTTAATATGTTGGAAAGTGTGTAAAGTACTCAAGTTTTGCTGTAAACGTTGATCTTAAATGAAGTGTGGTAAGTTCTTGGGACTTTTGATAGAACAAAATAAATAACATGCCATGTAAGAGTCATGGGTGTTTATCAAATAATGATTGAAAAAAATACATGCTACAGCATTATAGTACGTAGTACAGTCAATTGCACCAGTATATATAACGTTTATTGTAAGTGGTTTCTCTCGACTGCTTTCCTATACGAAGGAATCATACCCAGAGGTACATATAGATTGTGTTTATCATCCTTCAAAACCGATCAATACAATGCCAAATAAAGACATACCTTTAGAAGATTGTTTTCAACAATAAAGAGTCCGGAGGATGAATCCATAAGTTCAAACGTATGTGCAATGTTAGCGTCCTCGTCCACAGCAGAAAGTTCACATATCTTAAAATCTTGTTGACTTTCTTCGATTTTAAGAAATTCTTTTTCTTTGCCATCGTAAAGGATGTTCTGTTAAATAAAAAAGTGTTTACTGAAAAATATGGAAATGCGAGTATTGCAATCAGTACTGATCTCAACTAATCACCGAATTTCCAAAATAAGTGTATGCTCTTACTATCATCCTGTACACTTTCAAACGTTTCAGACCATTGGCTGAATCAATCAGGAAAGTTAATCGTAGGACATTAACGACCGGTAATTATTCTGATTATCATGCTCATCCACGCAGTCTGATCAGAATATGTACACTTTGTCGATGAGGAAGAGAAGCTTTCCAGTTGTATTTGAGAAGTAAGCTGACGCAATATGGATGAACGATCTCTATATACCAGGGGTGTTCAAAATGATCACAGAAAAGTGCTCCCATTTCTTTATCTTCTGAACCATTTCCATAACATATTTGTACAAATTACATACCGTTGGTTGGTTTTCTTACTTTAAAATATTAAATAAGTGGAATCAAGATATTCAAATTAATAAACTGGTAAAACTAATTGGTTAAATATGATGTAAGTCTAGGAATCACTCCTTGAAGCTAAAGTCTATAGTGTTAACTTTGTAACTCGTCGTGCCGCCTCGGTGGTGTAGTGGCTGACCGTCCGCCTAGGGTGCCGGAGTTTGCGGCGTCGATCCCCGGTCGTGTCAAACCGAAGACTTTAAGATAGAAGCAATGGCTAAGTCCCTCCTTCGCGATCAGGTATGTGGGGTTAGCCTCACGACTGACTTGATGGTGTCGGAATTAATGTACAAGTAGAACTAATAAATTGCCCAGGCCATGCGGTGTAACTGCCATAGTATTGAAAGCGACGTCAAACACCATACAAACACATTGTAAATCGTCTATAAATATCTGGACGAGTAACCGCTAGTTTCAAACATGAACCATGGAAACGACTTTATTATTACTGAAATATTATTTTTAAATAGCGTAATAAATATTTCAGTTTTAAAAATGAAATTCGAACTTTGTGGATCTTTATTTTTTCCGCCTTTAACTGACAAGTAAACTCTTTCCCATATACAATAAGTATAGAGCAGATGACTTTGAAATAATTTACTCAAACATATAGAAATTCTTTATAACTGGAAGAAGAATTATAGAATAAAGCCGACATTATTGTGGCAAAAGGGGATATTACTCATCATGAGCAATTTGACCTTTGCGACAATCTTTTCAAAATTCGTCTGCTGCAGAGGCGTCGGAAAGCATCGGTTTGTGGAAAAGGTTAGAGACAGTCTCTACGAAATTAACTGTAAATTTGAACGACACTAACTGATGGTGGATCATTCATGTCTAAAACCTCTATCGATAGGTTCAGGAAGGTATTTTCTCCGAGTTTGTCTGTTGCCGATAGAGAAATGTTCACATGGTCTTCAGTCTCATAGTTCAAACTGCCCATCAATACCAGGGTGGCTGAACAATACACATTAACAGTCTGCAATAATACAAACATTATTTGAGAGGACCTATTTCAAAAAAATAAAATATGTATCAAAATGAAATGATTCTTTTCCTGGTATAGACGATATTTACCCTGAATGCACATATAGCAGACGCCTTTTTTAAAACGATGATATAAAAGAAAAACTTGCTGATAATGCAATTCCTTTCTCAACACAAATTTAAAGGACGGTATCATAAATTTCTTCAATTTGCCAGGCGTTAATGATTTTCCCTCTAACATGTGTGAAGCATATCCTTATAAACACTCAGGTAAAACAATCACAAGTCATATTGATACATTATGCTAAAACATAAGTGATTGACACTTTGCAGGGATCGGAAAAACGTCTTAACAATATATAACGAGTGTATGTGAATATAGTCAATATACTGTTGCGTTTAATAGAACTATTTGGAAATTACAGCATACCACGGACAACTAATTTGAATTATATATATATAATTAAAAGTTATATTCCATAGGTAACTACATGTATATACATATCACAATATTAAAAGACTAAAGTAGTGTTTTTTATTGTGATCATATGGATTATATAAGTACATGTTTACCGAAAGCGTAGAGCATCTTGTGTTGAACATAGTCAGACGACCCTCTGCATCCATTCCATCTACAAACTCTAACGTCACATCGTCTAGCGCGTCCGCATCTCTTACAGATAGTGTGCCGATAATAGCAGCTGTGGAAAATATAAAATATGTTACATGTTGATCAGAATTCAGAGTATCCTTATAAAACCTTTACCTGAAACAAACGTTATTCGAGTCATTGCAGCAGACATAATGAGTAATACATACATGTACTTCCTTTTCCATAATGTTTTACTCTGGTACATACTTGAACTGTTCAAATATTACACCATTTATAAAATATATTTTTCAAGCAGACGATTCATTGGTTTAAGTAAATTGTTGACATACTTGGCAAGTATTATGGAGTCAATATGGTAAAAGTACAATCAACTATAGTGTTTAATGATAAATTATAAAAGGTAGAATTCGCTCTTGTATGAATAGTTTTGTCGGGTTATTTACAATTGGCTTGTCTGCTACCCTAGCTCAGGGACACTATATTACAGGGACACTATATTACAGTGTCCCTGCCTAGCTGTATCTGTAGATATTACTCCAGTATTTTCGAAATCTTTAGAAATCAATCATCTCAAGATCTCAATGCAAATTAAGGCCAGATAAACCAGATACTCAAGATGTTAAGTCGTCATTTTATTTAGGTTTGAGCTAAACAGATTTTAATTTATTCAACTTATTGATAGCAAAATATTCATTTTTTTTAGTCACACTACACTTACTTGGTATATTTTCCTTGATTTTTGGTTGGTTCACGTCAAAGTTTAGGATACCGCCAACCGAGGTAAGCTGAAGGTCATATGGGCTTTCGTTCACGTCCGCGATCTGCATTACGATTCGTTTAGATACCTAAAAAGATAATTTATTGATTTATTGAGTGTAGATTACAGATGCTTTCAATAGTGTTTCAAGTATACAACACCGGCCAGTTCACAGACATGTGTTTCCTGACTTTCACAGCACGGCTTTATTACCTTCCAACATAGACTCTTTTTCAGTCCATTGGTGGACGACGAATGAGCTGGTTGCAATGACTTATGTTGGATCATTTACGTTGGTCAGTTTACACAGTGTATGTTTCCTGACTTTATCGCACCTGCTCTCTACACAGCATTATTTATGATCAGCCAGTGTAGATCATGAAACCAAAAGGCGAAATATGAAACGCTGGCCGCGTAGGGGTTCTAACTTATAGACCCTGGTTGATAGCCCTCGTCGTTACCGACAGCATTTCTATTTCTCGGTGGTATAAAAATCACTCTCGATGTTTGTTTATATTACATCGGCTTTCCTGGATGTCACTAAGAGGTGATAAATCCAAGTTAATCGAAACAGACCTTTAATGGATTGACATCGTCATCATCAGTCGATTCTACCGTGATTTCAAACACCTCTCCAGCTTCTGATTCGAAATCAAATATTCTTGTAGAGGTAAGTTTGTCACCATCTATCGTGAACAAGCCATCGTTGTCATCTAGTAGTGTATATGTATACTGTTGCTCATCGTCCTCGTCTACTGTGTTTAATTGTACTAACGGTAGACCTGTCGTTTAAATAGAGGATAATTATATTTCCGTCTACGTTCTGATGTATTGTTAATGAGTGAACACAACACGTGATATTTTCACAAATGTCTATGCAACAAGTGAAAACATTTTACGAATGCAAAGTCCTTCTTGATTCTAAACCAAATATTGTTCTGTTTGTTTCATGCTATTACTTACTAGTGACAAATAAAGACTATTTAAATATGGAGAAATATTCCACTGGAAAAAAATGTATGCATAAGCATGTCAATGGTATTGGTACATTAATTCGATTAAAAAGTATGTGCAGAGGACTAGATAGGGGGAGTGAAGTGGTCTTTTCCCATCCATATATATCTTATGGCTCCATTAAACCCTATGTTGTGGGTACTCAAAAGAATCATCTCATTGAGGGTCAAATAAGGATTTGGGGATGTGAAATAATTCTTTTCTTGAGCTCTGGTATGACTGTGTGTTACAATCATGGAACTCGTTGTTCATCATCTTGATACATACCACATTCAGTGACATCCTTGCAGAAGGCGACTTTTGAAAACTTGCATTTAAATCAAAATGAACGCATAGTAATGTGTTTGTATTTCATTTAACAATATTATTCAAACAATAAATGTCATTTATTTGCAAACAAAAACATAAACATCACACTATACCAATACAGTCTACATTGCGAGTTATTAAAAGCGTAATTACCTGGTTCAATTTCTTCAGGAATAAGTTTTGGTTCAATTTCAACTGAAGTTTGTTTATCATTAACGTTTGTAAGTACAACCGGTATGTCATAATACGCCGACATGGGCGGTATACCGTCATCCATTGCGAGGAGGGTGATGTAATGAACGGCCGCTTCCTCCATGTTTAACTTACAGTACGTCCCTCCGTCTGTCCTACAATGTGGGTCCGAGTCGGCTACCACCTTCAGAAAGTAAATAATGCACTTATAAGCCAGTGATTGAGAAAATGTTCAAGTTGGCTTTTGTGAACAATATATATCCAGTTCAACACTGTTTGCATATTACTAACATAAGTTTGTAGAATATTATGTTAACTTAATCGTTGATTATGTTAAACTGAATAGGTCGACACGATGATGTGATCCAACACTGTTCAGTAATGCCAACTTTTATCTTTTCGCATGCACACTGGCCCGTACGTATTTGAGCAGCGCTAAGCGACTGTCGGGTCTTCTTGCTTGTGCGAACAGCCGTGACTTAGGCGAGTCCGTACATTCGTACAATCTTGCAAAAGTCCTCACTATCCATCTGGTTCTAGATGCATTTTTCGCATTGAAGCCGTGGCATCCGCACAGCCTCCAAAGACCCTCAAAACGCAATGAAGCCCTAATTTCCGCACAGTCTCGACATAGCCTTAACACGCATTGAAGCCCTATAACCCGCACATTCACGACCGAGCTTGAAAGCTTATTGAAGCTCTAGCATCCGCACAGTCTAGACCGAGCATATAAGCGTATTGAAGCCCTAGCATCCATATACTCTCGACAGAGCCTCAAAGAGCATTGAAGTCCTAGCATCCGCACAGTCTCGACAGAACCTCTATTGATCGTATAGAATATACCTAGATACATATTTTGACAAAATGAAGTCTTACTGTAGCGCCATTAGTTTAACGCCAATTTATCTGATCCAAAATGGCTAGACGCAGCGCTTATCCAAACAGAGATACTGTGACAAATCAAATCAAAGTAGAAAGAACGAATAGTTCAAATTGCAAGATTGCTTTAACCTGGCTTAATCTTTTAAACAAATGAAAACAAGAGAGGATTTTTGGTGTTCAATGTGACCTTGACATGTGTACAGATGATCTCAAAGTCCAAGCATTATCCAGTTTTCAATGGGGCAAGCTTTGGTCTACGGACCGAGAGACCGGCAAATCAGTTTACTCCATCTTATCGAAGGGGGCATTATTATTCGAAGTGCTGTTTAAAGCCAAGTTCTTTAGATCACGGGATGGTATCATCTAGATATATCCATAGAGTTCAAATAAAATATATCCTAAAGAGGTTCATATATATAAAGGTTCACCTTGATACACAATTTATCTCCGTCCACAAAGGTAGCGAATGTTTCTTGGTACGAATCCACCAATGTCAATGTAACATTTTGACCTTGGTCATCATCGGAGGCACTCAAACATCCAACCACTGTCTCCGGAGGACTGTTCTCAGGTATTATATTGGGTTCTACCTGTAAGCAAGTCAAAATCAAAAGTAGGGTTTTATGGTGACATTTGCCATTTAATCTTCTGACATATCATGCATGACGTTAGAAAGGATACAAATTATCATATTGCTATGTCTATACTTTCCAGAGATTCGCAGGAAATCATACGAAAACGACAATTTTTAAAAACTCATTGACTAGCGAGGTTCTACTCTATTTAATGTAGATAACACTTTAGACGTAGCAAGTTCATACTCAACCATCTCTATCTGAGGCCCATGTCACATAACTACAGAGAAATATTTACCAACAACATAATTATAACACTTTAAGACTAACCAACCTTAACGGAAGTGGGCGGATCGTTTGCGTTTGTAATCTCAAACTCGATGACTTTTTCAACGTATTCCCCTTCAATATCCGTGCTTCTGAACGTGACGTTCCATCTATGTTCAAAGGAAGAAGCATTACTTTCAGATATCTTATAATTAGGGATGGGACCGGGTACCCGAATAACCGAGTGCTCGATCGGACATCCGGGTATCGGTTATTATGATATGTATTCGAGTACTCGATTATAATAGCATAAGACTTGGCTTTGGTTGACTCCCGACTGGGGGCCAAGGACTGACCTCTACCTTGAAGTCAAGCTCCTCCACATACAAGCACAGCTCCTTCATATACAAGCCGAACTGATATATTTATAGTAATTGCATGTTATACAAGAGAACACGTCAAACAACTCTTCGGTGTGTGTGTATATTGCTTTGGCAGTTTTCTATGGTGACTTCATTATAATTGAGAAAGTCAATAATAATGGGTGATTGGTCATTATTTCACACCTCCCTCACCAATGCACAAAAGGATTCAATGAACGCCATGTCATGTTATCTAAGAATATGTTAACCCTTTCATATATAGACGCTTTCTGACGCCTCTGAAGCAGACGACTTTTGAAAACTTCATGACAAAAGGTGAAATAGCTTAAAACGAGCAATATCTCCTTTTGCCACAATGTTTTCAACTTAATTCGATAAATATTCTGTCATTTATATATATATTCCCATATATATATATATATATACCTAGACGTTTTCAAAGTCGTCTGCTGCATATTTGCTGTATGTTGGAAAGGGTTAATCAAGTGCAACTACAAGAAATTCATAATTATTGACCAAGCCAATAATAATAGGACATTGGGTATTATTTCACAAACTGACTGAAAAATTGAACTCACTTTGAAGGAGTCTCTTCAAAATCCGGCGATCTAGCCAGACAAAGTCTATTTTCACGGATATAGAAACGGTCGGTTGTGTCCTGTATGATGGTGTATGTATGGACTTCATACTCCTCCTGATCCGTCGTGGTAGACAGATAAGCGAAACAGAAATCCTTCGGCTTGTTTTCTTCTATCACAGTGCTGTCTACTTCAATCTGAAAATGGGAAAATTCTGTGTCTGCGGACGCCTGAATAAACTATTCGGACCATAGTGTTCGAAAATAGTTAAGTTTAAAAACTTATTTATTTTACATCGATACAATTGCGAAACAAGTTTTATGCTTGTATTAATCACTCTCGACTGTCTGTTTCCTGGAGACCTAACCAGTACTCATCACGGTATTCGAACCCGGAACCTTTGGCACAAGCGGTCTGTACCACTGGCCTTCCACAAGAACATAAGTCGATATGGAACTCAGTAAATATTGGTAAATATAGTCCATGCTATGTTCACAGGCCTTAATAATATCCCGTTTCGTGAACACGTGTAAAACTATTTCGTCCGAAGATCTTTACGAACTTTCACGATTGAACCGTATCTACATATGTTCGATTACAGTTGTCCCAACAATCTATTGTAACAACAGATTAGATGAGCGCACTCCTCATACGTCTACGGCAATTGGCGTATTTGCAGCAGACGACATTTGAGAACATTGTGGAAACATGAGAAATAACTGAAACCTTTGTTTGCCACAAACATATCACTATAAGTGTGAATGTATGTGCAGGCTGATTTTGGTCGACAGTTGTCACGAATATTTTTATAATATTACGTCGCCAGAAGCCTGAAAATGTTGAATTTAAAAGTATTGCGGTTGCTATAAATTAAACGAAACGATACGGTTGTAAATTACCATAGACTAGAATCAGAATATGAAATTAAATTAGAAATTTTTTGTAAATATAATCTGTTTTACTCAATATTATAAGTTGTTGAGCATATTAAGTTTCTTAGACGGTCTTTCGACTGACAAACGTCATTTATTTGAGCCATTCCACTAGAAAATCAACATTATGGACATTATTAATGATTCCTGAAACAGAAAATCCACAGGATTGTTTGTCCGGGTTAGCCTCCGTGGCATGCTTAAGCTGATCCGGGTCGATACATTACGCCGAGATTATAATGTTGGTCATATAACGGCTCGTTTCTATTACATTTGAGCTAGGCGATTTGGGGGTATTATTGGCTTTACGTAGCAAGATCATATTAATGTAAATTGTGTAAAACTGAAAACGCTGCATTTTTCACATTTTGTAACAAATAAAACTTTGAAGTCACATTTGGCACATACACAAAACATACATATTATGAAAGCTTAAGATTTCAACTAAAGTTAGAGATACGATGAACAACTGAAATGTCTTTGTATTTTGAATAATAACTGGTTTAAAAGACACAGATATTGTGATTTCTGAATTATATTAATTTTGTTCCAAAAATTGATAGACTGACATTATTCATAAGGATAAAATATTATCAAAACGTGTAGTATATCAAAATAGTGTTATGTACTGCAATAGAAGAATGTTTAGTCTTCCAGAAAATATCTTCATTATTTTTATATCTTCAATAGTTTTTGAGTTTTACTTGCTACAAATGTTGGGGACGGGTGATATTTTAGTATACAATTACTTACTTATCACTCTTATCTACGTCCCTGGACAGTAAATACGCCGGTGAGACTATATGGATGCAATGGCTTGCCTGAGTTGCTACTGTGCAATTAGTCCTAAAATCTCACTTTGACAAGACATTTGTAAGAAGAAACCCTTATATTATTCTCTGTCTCTAATTTATACTTAGGAAATACTTAGGAAATAGACGTTGCTTTCCTTGATAAAATTACGTTTAGGCTATTCTATCTTTACTCCCCATTGTATTTGTTTTGGACATATTCGATTTGTTCAAAACATTTTGAAATCAGTTTTATTAACAGTCTATGAACATTTTATTTTTATTATACCTTTTTCACTTTTGACCGATAAACAGTATGCTGTTACATGGCATGCGCGTCTAAAATGTTGGTCATTTAAAATAATTACGTCACCGTTTATAACTCAACTTTTCAAACGGCATTTACAACAAAAGCTCGTGATTCATTCATAAAATGTCAAGCCCAACGTAGTAACGCATGTGCACTAAGAAACGTTGTATGAAAAATTCGCGGGAGGGAATTTCAACAGCCAAAAATAGTTCCGGAAGTTTAGAGTGATATACCGTGTGATATATCACGCTCAAATCCCTCTTTGCGTATAGGAGATAATAGAATAGTACTTTACCCCTGTTGGAGGTTTATTTGGTCGGGCACAAAATATTTCGGGTTGACTCCAAGTCCCGTCATTCTGGCAAGTGACAGTGAGTGGTGTCCCTTTCAAAGTCCATTCACTGGGACTGCAGTACGGTGAACATGATTTGTTGTAATGGTATCCCTGTAATATAACGAAATCCCTAAAATACATTTAACTACATTTATATTTATATATTCGCGGATATCATAACGATAAACCATCAAACCATAAAACACACAGTATGTATACCCTTTATTAACCATTAATTGATAAATTACACGTTATGTATACCTTTTGTTATGGTTCGCTTGAAATAACCATTAAATGATAACACACACGTTATGTGTACCATTTTCATTTACCATAAAGTTATAGCACACACGTTCTATATATAACCTTTTGATAACCATAAGCTTACTACATGTTCTTTATCTATACTACAATAATAACAAGTAAATGACAGGCTGCCTGAGACACCATTCAGACAAACAAACTGCATATGAGCCGTTCCACGAGAAAACCAACATTATGGACTCTGCGTAATGAATCGACCCAGATCAGCCTGCGCAGTCCGCAGGCTAATCCGGGCCGACACATTCCGTCTCAGGGGGATAGAGGTATAGAGTGCGGCATGATTAGGATGCTCTGGGTCGCTACTTAACGCAGAGACCACATTGTTGGTTTTCTCATGGAACGGCTCATTTGAGTAAAAGTGATTTCACTCACCTCTGTACATCTAAAGTACGGATGCCTACAGTCTACAAGCTCTCTGTGATTGGCAGGACAATACGACACTTTAGGGATAGGACACACAACCTCGGAACACGTGATATTATCAGATTGCGGACGGTAACCAAGGTTACAGCTACAAACACCAAGGTTACACAACTGTTCACAGGGCTCGTGACATTCTCGGTGGTTCTGAAATTTAAAATGTAAAAGTATAAATAAAATAACAAAAAGGTCTACATATTTTCGGGAAATGTATCCGTTTATAATATTGATCCTTAGCCGTTGTTCAAGAATACATTCCAGTTAATCATTCTCTTTTGGGCTTAAATTTGAAGCATTTTTAAATTAAAGGACAATCATGCTCCTGGAAGATATTTAATTGCCAGGGCTATTTTTTTTGTAAAGAAGTCTAACGTGCCTGTCTGTATATACATATCCTTTAAATTAATGGTTATATATTGTTCCTTTTTTTTCTAACATGTTTGGTTAGTTAGAAAAGAACCACTTGGGGGAGGTACTGTAATTTTATAAAGCAATGCAACCACTGTCGTATCGGTATTGGAATGTGCAATTCTATCATTGTCGAAGATTAGTAATAAGTCTTATTTTGATCGATATACTATACTTACAACAAGATCCGTTGGACAAACTGTACCGGAGCATACCGGGTTCACTATAATAGTCCTGTTTCGTGTTTGGTCTCCACGTGCACAGTTCCGGACACACACGCCCCATTCACTCCATTCTGAAACCTGGTAAATATAAAACAAGACGAATTTTGATGCTAAGCATCAAAGACGCCGCGCATGATTTTAAAGCATGACTTAAAGGGAAACAGATGCAGTTCAATACAATTAAATAACCTGTGCAAACGGACAAGATGTAACTGTTTTGAACAAGAAGGCCAAATGTACCTTTATCGTAAACAAGAAGGCCAAGATGTTCCTTTATTGCTCACCTAGATACCATAGTCTATAATAAAATGTTATCAAGAGCAAAAAGGGTCCATTTTGACGTAGGGATTATACACTTTATATGCTACGATCTATGTGATATTCAGCATGTAAAGTTTAGTCGTGAAATGACAAGTTAAGTCTTCAAACCATTTGGTTTACCGTTTGCTTAACATTGACTGCAACAATAAAGTGTCATACAAGCTGAAGTTTCTTAATTTTAAATCTGCTCTAACTAGATCAATTAGATAACCAAAAAACATAGATACTGAAATATTAACAGATATTAACTTAAGTGTAAATGCCTCTAGTTATAAGTTAAGTGTGACACAAGCTTTGGAAGGAGAGAGGGAAGTATATTCTCATTCCAGTTGAGCAGAAGTATGATAACAAAAAACGAGAGTATATAAATAAAAAATACAAATAATTCTAACAAGTTTAAAGATATTTAATAATCAAAATTAAGCATTTATGAAATTAAAAGAAAAAGTTCTCATGTATAATCAACATATAGCAAGAATACAATGGTCTGAATGAACAACTGTATGGGGAGGAACGTTTTAAGTTTAGTTATACAACAAAAATTAATAGGAAAAAACATCACCCGAATCTTTTTTCTGAGCTCGTCAGAGCAGTAAACCAAACAATTTAAAAAGCGTAGCCTAGTGAACTCCGTAAACCAAGTCATAAAAAAAGCTTAGCCTAGTTAGTTATTAAAAACAATTTAAATTTGTCTAAAGTTTTGTAACAACGGTAAAAGATGTACATATTTTGTATCTTGTTGTTTCTTAAATCAGTTAATACAATTTATTCTATCATAAAGGCTGTTTTTTCAAACATATTACAGTTTTTCTTTACAATTATATGAGTTGGTTGCTCCATTTTCGATTACGTCACCCCATGGTACAAAATTAAAACCTATCTCATACTGACGCCGCACTTCCACGCGGCGTCAACAATTAGCACTTTCAAACATTCAATTCTGTTATAATAGCATCTGTTTTGAATCCCAAATAAAACAATGCTTCCGTTTTTTAAATTGTAAAACTTGAATTTACAGTTTAAGGTATGGAATTCACAAATTAAAGTAAAACAAAACTGTTGTCTGCTTTAGCAAACAGTTCTGTTTTCGGCAACAAACTGACTAAAAACACATGATTGCTTTATTTGGGTTATGCTTTTGTTCAATATTATATCAATTTTATGATGAAGGCATTACACTTGTACATGACGCCGGGAATGACTAAAGAGTACAAGGTCAGCACACGCCTTTTGTCTCCAGAGGCACTCTTCAGACCATCATCGAGAGGCGGATCGATTCCGGTACGGCTAGTCTCAAAATGAAAATACATGTAACATGTGCTACGATTTGATTGTGCAGACGACTAACCTCACAATCTTGCTTGGCTTCATAGTCTTCACATTCAAGTTCCTCTTCTGTCGCCTCGTTCTCGCAATTTCCACCACAATACGCGGGCGTTATCAGAGTTCTCGTTCGACCTTGAACCCCAGTACCACAGTCCGTGCTGCACGCCGTCCATGTAGACCACTGTGTAAACTCACAATCCAGTTCATCTCGCACAACACAGTCCCGTTTGTCCAGCAGTTTGTCTGTACAGGGAGATCCACCACAGCTTGGTGATTGTACGATGGTTCTTGTTTTATTACTGAAATTAAAGATATATTTGCAGACACCTTTTCTCTTAAATCATTTGAAAGAAGTTATGTCTCTCGTAGGCAACTCAGGTCAATTGGTTAAGCAACCAAAAATGCCCTGTAAAAGATGGCTTGAATTCACAAATAACGGACGCTCATGTGCCAAAAACAATACCGTTATTGTACTGTTTTTACATGCATGTATGAACAACGCGCATTGACGTGTTTAATAGTGAACAGTGTATCGTCCGTATCGATTTGGTGCACGATGTTTGCAGTAGCAGTAGGCCTACGTCGCTGTTGATATATCATATTTCAATGACGTCACATTACCATATTTTTTTGTACCGTATTTGTCCAAGTCCAATACGGACTTTTAATCCATTGTGTTGTATTTGAGCGTGGCATTTGCATGCATGCACCGGAAAATAAGCAGATATATAATAAATATTGTATTTTTCTAATAATAACTCGTCCTCCCATGTCATTTCCGTAAACCTATTAAAAATATAAGTAGCGGGCTTCCGCCCGGCGACTAACAATATCATATTACTATAACGTTCTATGTTAACTGGCCTTGATATGCATTCATCATGCGACATTTCATATTTCACGGACAATATGCATAAATACTTCATGTGCAAAACCATGGCATGTTCGAAATAAAATACATGTACATTTAATTTTAAAAAACTATCCAAAAGATATGGATGACTTTATAATCCAAGGTAGATACCAGTTGTTCTTGGTATAACATTTAATACTCATGAGAACAGATAAGAGAAGAAGTGTCAATTTTAGATAATTAGGTACTTTTAAAATAAAATAAAATGGAAGACAGTGGTGCAGATGTAGGGCGTCGGCATCTCGTACCAAAGGTCTCGTCCCGTGAAAAGAGGGTTTCTGCCTTTGGGATTTTTCCACACAAATGGCGCGAGTACTGGTTAAGTCTCCAGGAAGCAGACATCGAGCGTCATTAGCTGAAAGCTTGTTTCGCAATTGATGTAAAATATATAAGAATAAACTAAAATAGAATATATCTGTAAGAGTACCAGAGGCAAAAACCTAGGATCACCAATAAATGACATAAAATTACCTGATGCCTTGACCGCAAGAAGTTGAACAATGACTCCACTTTGTCCAGTCACTGACGATACAGTCCTGTATGCAGCACTGACCATAACATATTCCTGACTCAGTTAAATTACCGCAAGTCTGACCTTTACATTCAGGATTTGTTTCAACTGTCCTTGACCTTGTTTTTACGCCTTTGCCACAGAAACCGTTGTCAAGGATACAATCCGTCCATAAAGACCATGAAGACACCTTAAATGAAACGGTGTAAATATCGACAAAGCCATATTATTCAATTACCTATACGTTTAAAGCTTAAAATTACTCATAGAGTTCGGTACCCAGTATATTGTTTTACATACATGTATCTTACTATGTACTATATACGTTAGTTCTAATCCCGATGGCTAGAGTCGGGTAATTATATGTTGTATTAAAACGAATGTCTCGAAAGCGTTCCTTTACGGTATACGAAAACATGTTTATTTTCTTGAATTTCTAAGTAATTTTCAGTTTTCAAAAGTCCTTATAAATAGATTTGACTTATATTTTCATTTCAGAAAAAGAATATTTACCACACAGTCTACGTTATTGTACTGCGAGCAAGGTCTGGTTTGCCTTTCATCTGGGTTTTCAGGACACTGTTCTCCGTCACAATCCGGTAACCGAACAAATCTAAAACAATTTAATCCAATTACTTCTTTATCTATTATAAATGATTTTTTGTTATAATCAAAAGCAGGTAAATATACATATCATCTCATTTAGAAATAGCGTTTTGCTGCAATTTGAATCCATTTTCGTCTATAAAAGTAATGAAAATATGTCATGATTCCGGTTTGTTCGCAAATTCCAACAATGAACCCTATATTATGCAGTCTTCGAAAACTAATTGACTGGACAGCCACATCAGTGAATAGGAACTTATCGATCTGTGCATTGGTAATGTAATCACTAAATAAGAGCCGTTCGACGAAAAAATCAACATTATGGACTCTGCGTAAAGTATCGACCCGGATCAGTATAAGCATGCCGCGCAGGCTAACCCGGACATTCACCTTTCGCCTCCTTAGGGGTTTTTGTTTCAGGAATAATAACTCTATAACTTCTATCCCCCTGAGACGGAATGTGTCGGCCCGAATCAGCCTGCGCTGACTGCGCAGGCTGATTCTGGGTCGATACATCACGCAGAGTCCATAATGTTGGTTTTCTCGTGGCTCAAATATGGACTTACCAATTATTTTGCACCTTGTAACGAGCGATGCCAATATTTGATATCAAGAACATATCACTTCGTATGTGAATATGTTGCATATCGAGGGCTTGGCGTGAAACGGTTGTAACTAAAAACCTATTTTGAAAACACTGGTTTAGGGGTAATTTGACTCATTTGTAAACAATGCAAATTTAGGTGCCATTGCTCAGAATGAGCAATGGCACCTAAATTTCCATTGTTTACCAAGAAAAATGATTTATCGCTTATAAAGACTTTATGGTGAGGTGATTAACCTTGGTAAAAAATTACCAATTTTAGTTACAACCGTTTCACGCCAAGCCCTCGATATCACTTTGTATGTGAATACGTTGCATATATAGTGTGTCTATTCGCGAAATAGATTTAGATTACTGACGTTATCAGTTGAGGTTATCATTTCGCGTTTAGAGATGTTTTACATTTATGACAATTTTGTGGCGTGTAATGATATAAGTATGTTGTTTGGTTTTCGAATTAAGAACTCAATTTTAACGACATCCTTTGGGATATTGCGTTTGTTTGAAAACTGCTTACTGTTTCCTTGATTGTGGGCAAACATAATCTCCAAAAAGAGTCTACAATAAACTCCGCGTTTTCGGCTTTGCAAGTGTTCGAAGGTCATGAAGGATATAATAGTTTTGTATTGTTATTAAATTATGCAATCAAGTTGAACCGCGATAGCTCAGCCGGCAATGACAAGTACTATCAAACAAGGGGTACCAATTATTATTATTCCACATGATTGACAAAAGTTGCTGTGACTAGCGGCATTTGTCTTTTCACTAATGTACTAGATAGTTCGGGTTACAATGTGGCAAATTACCTGAAAAGAATATTGTTTGAAGGACCGGTGCGAGAAAGCAAGGAACATAGCCGTTAGGGGAAAACGATATAACTTTATCATTTAAAACGGATTGAAACACCAATCAATCAAAGACTAAGGATATATAATCTCACCAATCATAGTGTATGTATATATTGTCAATTTGGACTTCTAAATCCTCTCGTTTGGTGTCTCGTGGTTTTACTCTTCTATTAGAAGATGTCAATACTAATAGCCGAATTAAAAAGGGTCAGCTGAAATATATAATGTCTTTTTTAACGTGATACCTGGTTCTTGTTTCGACTGATTCCCCACATGTCACGTTACATTTTGACCAAGTGCTCCATTCACCAAGGACACAGTCTACAGGGCAGCAGTCGCCCATACACTGTTTCTCTTGCTCAAGAGCGCCACACTGTTTCCCATGGCAACGCGGTTCTTGTGTTATATGCCGTGTTCGTACCATTGTTCCCATCTGTTCACATTGTGCTGATATGAAACAAAAAACGAACAGATGTCTTGTTGCATCTGCGCATACTGAAAAGCTAGACGAGCCTATGCAGTCCGCCCAATTGTAATATATATTCCTTCATATATCCTCTGATTAAAAAGCTATCGGTATATCCCTTATAGCAGACACTATTTTGCATCACACGGCTCTTGTATATACATTGTGTTAACTACAACCATAGGCAGTCTTTATAGGAGGCTAAATCCTGGGCTCTTGGTCTTAAATGACCCATGGTTTGTTTTCGAAGGGAATGGCTCTAATGTACATACTATTTGTTACAAATATCATTAAAATCAGACATAAAGTTCGCTAGCTCGTATACAAATCTGACGACTGCCCCATACGGGTCGTCTCAGATTGACCTTTGCGTCAGCCTATCAAATTGTCGCTTACCAAATATTACGGTATAAAACAGGTATTATGGCCCATATCAATAATCGATATAGAGGAGCGTCGATTCCGAGTGCTCCGATTGTATAGCACGGGCTTAAGTTGTATCGTGCGTTACATTGGACATCAACACCGAGATCGTGCTCATAAGTATTTAAGTGTATTAGGTCAATTCGAGACGCCGCTTTATGCGAGGTACTCAGATCCAATATACGTACAGCGAAGTATTTTTGTCAGGTTTTAATGAGATTTATTTGTTATCCACAATGATAAATCGTATTGAGTTAAGGATAAGTATTTCGGTTTAGGATCGAGATATGGTTTTTTTATTGAATGAGCGCAACATGAAGTAATATTTTCGAAAGTGAGCATGAAAATATCGTTTAATGTTTTCGACGAATGAACATGTATCTCAATTTTAAATATAAGCGAAAATAGTGTTCTGTCTATTTCATGCTTTTATTGACTTGGTTATCCGATTCGTCAGGGTGGATCTTGATTCAGATTTCTGTTTATCTGTTTTTGTGAAACAGACAGTCGCAATATTAGGGGCATTCAATACATTATGTCACAAATGGCTTCGTAGAAACTACGTTGCATAATAGCACGGGCATTCCATGTAGTTAATTGCCGATGTTTATTTAATACACTTGTGAGGAATCCGCTGTGGTCGAGTGGTCGAGTCGGGAATTTCGAAACCGGGTGTCCCGGGTTCGATCCCCAGTCGCGGCAATTCGGTCATGGTGGAGTGCCCTTGGGCAAGGCACATTTTCTAGCCTAGTACTGGTTTGTTCACCCAGGGAACATGAATAATAAAATTTAAATGCGCGCTAAATGACCTTAGCTGTCGATGCGCCATAAAACAATATACATTCATTCATTAATACACTTGTAAAACTTTGATTTAATCCGGTTAAAATTGACCAAGATATTCATTGGTGAAGTATACACATTCATATATAGTGGCTACATTTCAATGCTATATTAAAACCTGAAGAAATTAGGGATTCCAGTGAAGCCCAAGCCTCAATGCAGGTATCCCAGAGATTTTATTCTGCTGAATTGTGTCACATACATGATGTTTTTCGGTGACTTAAATAGAAATTTTATTTGCTGGATTGATCTTTTATGTTTAAAAAACGTCCATATAACCCACAACAGTAACCATTTTGACAGACCTGATGTTTTAGCCAACAAAGGAAACATTGCCGCTGTTAAAGGTGTGGTAGGAAAAGATATACTATTTCCAAGATATCTAGTAGTCTAAGCATTTCAGAAGGGACCGTCCACCGTATGTATGCTAGACAGATCCCTCACTTGTTGACACCAGACTAAAAGGCCAAGCGTTTCGAGTGTGCCAAAAAGACCATTAACCCTTTCCCTCATATAGACGCTTTCTGACGCCTCTGCAGCAGACGGCTTTTTGAAAACATAGTGACAAAAGAAGAAATTGCTCAGAACGAGCAATTTCTCCTTTTGCAACAATGTTTTCAACTTTTAGTCATAGGTTATCCTTTCAATTATAGAGATTTTCTATGTTTTAACAAAATACGTTCGAAGTCGTCTGCTGCAGAATTGTCGTATGAGGGAAAGGGTTAAAAACATATAGAACATTGCAATGCTCGGCTGCTCAATATGTATTAAACTTGGCTATGTCGAGCATTGCAAAGAGGACTAGCGCCACAATGCTCCTGCATATGAGAACGTTATACTAATCAAAGGGACAGTGTAATCTAACCTTGACACAATCCCCAGAAGGACCAGGCGCTCGCAACACAGTTCTCATAACAACAAAGGTTTCCGCATTGTTGTTGAAAGGTAACCTCGTCGCAGTACCCTCCGCACTCTATATCCGCAACCTTGACCCGGGTTCTGTGACAGTTGTACCTCGATCCTCCACCTTCACACTTTTTTTCGTCGCAGAAACACAAACCCCATTTGGACCAGCCTGCAAATGTACAGTCTTTTGGACAGCATTTGATATTGCACGGTTCTGTTTCTTCCACGTGGTCACTGCACGTGCCTCCGCACGATGCTACCCGGAAAACGGTTTTAAATCTTTGACGGGTTCCGTTTTCTCCACAAGTTTGCGTACAGTCTTCCCAATTATTCCATTCACTTACGATACAGTCTTCGGGTTCACACGTTGCTTGGGGTTCACTTCTTGTGAACAGCAAGAATAAAATTACTAACTTGAGCAATTGACATCTCATAGTCATTTTTATTCAATTTTTGAACATAATGTACCTCTTAATTTTAAATCAAATTCAACAAAGATTTGCACTTACAGGTAATAATTTGTTCGATTTAAATGAAAGATGTTTTCCATGGTTCCTTGAAGTTGTCGTCGAACTTTGTTACTTTCCTGTTTGTATAATGCCTCTTTAAAAGTTATAAAGTACTTCCTTGCAGTCATGGAATTCGTTATTTTAAATAAATTCTACAAACTGTTGCGTCTACACGTTGTTTAAAGTGCGATGTAAATAAAGTATGTATTACATATTCCACTAAATCGCGTCCAGTTGTGTCAACATAATAAATACGAGCAAAATGCTTATATATTTGTCTGTCAATGATACACTATCTTGTATTTGACGCATTCATTGCAATTCATTTCCGAATGTAAGTAAAGTATAAATTTAAACATAAGACATATTTATTATTAACAATAAACGTATCACAAGCCAGCATGTCAGCCTGCGTTTCAATAGCACAGTCAGAGACGTAATAACTTTATCATTTGCTCACTTTTTCTATGTAGATGATTATTATTACATTAATACTTTCCATAACAAATATGTTTTGATGTCACAGCTTTTAGAGATTCTTTACTAGGAATGATGAATAAATGATCTTTAATTACAGCGCGTATTGTCTCCCTGTCTGCAGTAGGCCGCTAGACAACATCGGTTACAAAACAAATTTCGAGATAACACTTTTACTTATTACTTTAAAACGTATTTTACTCAACTTGCTGGATATTGACACTGACAGGGTAAGAGGAAAGCGATTACAATAATTCATAAGGTTGTGACTCGACCTCCGACATCGCTGAGCCTGTTGTCAATAGGAGATTAATTGAACATATGTTGTTTTTGCTTATTTACCGTCCATTTAAAAAAGGTCCTTAAACAAATGTTTATCTTTGTTAAGTTAATTATCTAAATTCCAAGTCCTAGTTCGGCTACATATACTGCTTGTGGTCCGAGATTACAGCTATATCCGTACAAGCTTTGCTCCAGATAAATAAACCAAGGTGGATGGTGACCCAGTGTTTGTTATGATAAACCTGTACATACAGACAGTCTTTCTGATCCAGATATACTCTGTTTGGCAAAGTTTCTTAAAAGTTTCTGTGATTAGTTGTTGGTAGACCTATATTATATTGTACGGATGTGCAGACGGATCTATATTGGCTATAAGACACTACCTGTGCTTTTTTTTATCCTAACAAGTCGTTCAATGTGTGACTTTCTCTCAAAACATGTAAGGCTTACATACATCATGCCAACAAGTCATTAGACAGTAAATTTCAGCATTGTGTTGAACCGATTCGAATTGAGATTGGGAGCTATGATGGTTTGTCTACATGTCACCGATAATGTCCTTTCTGCAATCTGGTTGAAGAGTTGAAGATGAAATGCATGCGTTACTAGATTGTTATTTGTATGATGATGTAAGACAGATATTAATCGTCAGGGCTATTAAAATATGTCCTGAATTTGTACATACATCTAACATTGATTGGCTGAAAGATTTGTTCGCCAATTCAGTTATGATACAGATATGTTGGCCTATTATCAGGACCCTGTGAAATGTGCAGACCTGCAGCCTGATCCTGGCTTACGTTTATCATATATCAGTGCCATAACCTGTTGTTATATCCTACAGCGTCGTCTGTTAAGCTTAACCTTTTCCCAGTCATACGACTATTCTGCAGCAGACTACTTTGAACATATTTTGTCAAAAAATAGAAAATCTCTATAATTGAATGGATAACCTATGACTAAAAGTGGAAAACATTTTGGCAAAAGGAGTAATTGCTCGTTTTGTTTTCAAAAAGCCGTCTGCGCCAGAAAGTGTCTATATGAGGGAGAGGGTTAACACGTGAAACTCATTTAATGATTAACTCTTTTTTCTTTGTAAATAATGTCTATTTTTATCTCATATCTATTTTCTTTTTCAAATATATTTATTCATTACAAGAGTTGGCTGCTATTGAGTTTCCCTCCGATCTGAAAGAGGACGGCATTATATTTCTAACAAACTTTTCTTATTGGTGAGATAATGTATATTTCGACTTCCTTCGCTTTTTATTATATTTTAATACGAAATTAACATCCGAATCTTTAATGTACAATGTAGATACATGCTTATTATTAGTTTGATAAAATATTGATGTTTTACATAATTGACGTATGACAGTCTCTCATGGTTTCATGTCATGAAAGGCCACGTGCTTTTTATTTGTATTAGCATGTTCACAATATATGTAATTATATATGAATGCACATGGGCAAGACACTACATAAAGGAATACGTAAGGCTAGCTCGAGGAGCGCTAAGTGTATTAGATACATCTTAATGCAATCAATACATCCCATGTTCTCTTTGGTACCAATAATGTAGTATGTATAACTCCTGTAACCTTCATAAATGCCACGGCTTCTCCTTTGCTGCTTACACCTTGTAATTGACCAGAGCTCTAGATAAGGGGAGTTTTTTTATACTTTCTAAAATGCTCGTTTAACCCCCTAACCCTATGATGTGGGTAATCAAAAGAGTCGTCTCAATGAGACGACTCCTTTGAGTACCCACATCATAGGGTTTGGTTGGATGATAAGCGCGATATTGTGGGGAAAAGAGCTGTATACTGCTCCTTATCTGGACCTCTGAATGAATAAAAGAAGGCGAAACTGTTACCAAGACGAAACACATTTCCCGCAAAGAAGGTCGAGCAGCTGTCGCCGACTAATCTTTATGTAATTACATATAACTTTGTTTTCGATCGAAAACTAAATCCGTTTGCACACATTGACTTTACTTGTTCGTGCACCTGACCTGTACATGTTATTGTCGCGTCCCTTCTTTGCAGTCAATGTTCGGGCAGAATATTATACCGCGGAAAATATATATTTGGCATTTTAAGATAATGGTTTTGGTAGTTTCTCTTGAGAAAAAAAAAGTGGAATGATATTAATGCGGAAACCTATGTAAACGTCTTAGGATGTTTTTGATATAAGTATCACTACAAAATATAACTCGTTTTATTCCGCATTGTTTCGAAAATTATAGATACAGACTTTAAAACAATATTTTTTAACGGGATGTTCACATTTGCTTTCTTTCTTTTCGTTTTGTTATTTGTGCATATATTTACTTTTGTATCATTCATTTTAATTACGTTTATTGTTTCAAATTCAAATACGAATACATGCATTTATTTATCGGTACCTACCGAGCAAGGGAAACCTATTTTATTTAAATAATTTAAATATGAAAGCTTTATCCTAGTATAGTTTACTTAGAATAAAACATCATCTCTTTAAGGTTTCTAAGGGAAAATAAGAATTATTTGATTTTTTTTTTTATAAAAGTCTATCAAAGTGTAACTTTAACCTTGATAATTCTTTTTATTTTCTGTTGGTGTTTTGTACATTTTTACTATTCAAAGATATCATCAAGGATAACGTACCATAAGGAAGGTACGTGCAGTGTAGAACCAGATCAAATTGTACCTCCTCCACGCAGTCTGTTCCTGATATTCAATGTTCATCAATTGTTCACAGAAACCTCTGACACAAGTGTATACTTGGATCAGAAAGCATGTCACAGCAGGTAGATCCGCATCATCCCTTGACACAAATATCACAATGAGCATTTATTTAGTTTGCCACCGCATCGATGGTATAGAGCGTCCGCCTCGGGTGCGGGTTCAGTCTCCGACCGGGTCATAGCAAATAATTTCAAAATTGTAATAAGTGCTGCCCTTCTTGGCGCTCGGGGTTGCCGGAGAGGTTAGCATTACGACTGACAGGCTGTCGTCAGGATAAATGGACCAGTGGTACTGGTAACTTACCCAGGACACGCCGTTACATAACTAACAAAAAGCGTTAACACCAAACAATAAATTAATCTTCTTTTGCCACAATACTTTCAACGTTATTCAATATTTGTACTTTCATTTATGGAGATTGTTTCATATGTTTGCCAAAGTCCTCTCCTTCAATGTCTTTCTATGCAGGAAAGGACTAATACAATGTTAGCATATAGCATGCAGGTGTTGATTGATTGCTTGGGGTTAAACGCCGTTTTTAACAATTTCTCAGTTATATCACGGCGGCCAGTTCACCTACTCATGCATTTCCTGTTTTTCTCACACCAGTACTCCACAAAATAATTTTCCCAAGCAACATAGACTTAGCCCATTGGTGGAAGACGAATGACGCATGTCGCATTGACTTTTGTCAATCGTCGGAAAGAAAGTTGGCCGAGCCGGGATTCGAACTCACAACCCCTGGATTGACAGCCCGCGTTGCTACCGACTGAGCTACCGGGGCTCGGCAAGCATGCAGGTGTGCAGGTGTACCTGTTTTAAACTAAAAACAATGTTGTACTCGTGGTTTCATTGACAGTGATTTAGAAGCAGTAACTTTTAATATATTCCTCTCTGAAAGTTTTTGGTCAAATTTTGAATTTCATAAATCTGCCGTGTCCAAGTGATTAGCTTGGATGAGTTGAGAGTGGGCGTGCAGGGTCCGTTTCTGCTTGGGTGAGTTGACAGTGGGTGTGCAGGGTCCGTTTCTGCTGGCGAGTTGAGAGTGGGCGTGCAGGGTCCGTTTCTGCTTGGGCGAGTTGAGAGTATGGCGTGCAGGGTCCGTTCTGCTTGCGAAGGTAACGGTGGAGAGTCCTTTGGTAAGGCAAATTTTCTAGCCTGGTTAGTACTGGTTTGCCACACACGGATGTTAACTGCGGTGTTATAGAACGGCGCATAATACAATGTGTTTTAGCTCATATATTTCCAAAAGCTTTCACATAAATATTCCTTTGTTAACCCTCTGCAAAGATTGTTCAAGCCATATCGCGATCAGGAAATTAGGCCAAGAGGCTCTCCAAATAGTCAATGGATTCATTCAAAATCATCATCAAGAATGCGGAACTTGTTGCACCGATATCGAAAACACTGTGAAAATCTCCCCTCTTAAACGTCTGGTAAGATTTCGAAATACTTCTGTAGAAAGTTTAAGAAAATTCAACGAGCCATCTAGATTGGACATCACACATCCGCCAGGGGGCGCACAAATAGTTTCCTGTTAACAGAAAAGGTTTGTTTAAACCATTGATGAGCAGGGTATCAACCATTACGAAATAAGTTATCCAAAGTGATACAAAGAACATGATTCACAAACTAATATCAAGTGTGGTATGGACATGAGAATATCCTAGGATGCGGGCATTATATTAAGAATGGTATCACACATGACAAGATACTTTCTGGCCTTTCGTTTCTGGGATATTGCTGGTATGGGCGTCGTCTACTGTAAGGTTTAGATAAATCTGTTAAGAGTTGGGTTTCCATAGTTCCCCTTCGCTCTCGTTACATACACGACCGCCTTATGGCATTACGACCGATGCGCTAGTGTTAGGATAAGCTTATCAGCAGTACTTGTAATTTACCCAGGAAGCTCTATGATATAACTGAAATACTGTTGAACGCGGCGCAAGACATACACACTCGTATTCTTGATATCTTGGTAAGTAACCAATACTAGCCTAGGACATGTAAATTTCCCAAGGGCAGTCCATCACTATTGGTACAAGGATGGAGGACGCACCAAAAATGGGGGATACAATTCTGTTAAAAAGTCGAATCCTAATTTATAATTTGTTTATAGCTCCTCTTACCACTGATCCTTTTCAAAGAGTTACATGCCCATCCATGGGAAACGGTATCAGTGAACTTTCGAGAACAGTTGATTCCATATCAGCCTGTGCCTCTGCATAGGCTGATCAACATATGCCCTGTTTACGTTCTACTTATATAGGCTTTTTAGAAGATTGTCAACTTATTATATTGTGTAGAAGACAGCAGTACCGTGGTAGAGCGTTGGCTTCTCGTACCAAAGGTTTTGGGTTCGAATCATGTGATTAGCGGGCTGACTTTGGGAGTTTTCCACACAAACAGCGCGAGTACTGGTTACGTCTCTTTGAAGCAGACATCGAGCGTGAATAATATATTGTGAAAGCTTGTTTCACAATCGATGTAAAAATTAGTTTAAACTAAACTAATATATTCTGATAAGACGGAGCAGATGTAAAGGCAGATCTGTATCTATGCCATTCCTTTATACCATATTGAATCATTACCTATGGACAGGCCAAAATTGTATATAAGTACTGAAGCTTTTCATGGAGTGTGGAAAAGCTCTTATTTCTAGTTATTAAAATAGTCTTTTTGTACTTAAGCTTTTCATAGATTTACATTTATAAAAGTTCAACCTTTGGTTGTTTGGAATATCTTGATCAGACAAAACGGTCAACTTATACCTTTTCCAATGTGTAAGCATGAAGCTCTATGAAACGGATCAGTGGTAAGAGGTGCTATAAACAAATAAATTATCAGTTGGAGTTCAATTTTTTCAAAAGAATTGTAACCACATGTTTCGTGCGTTCGACATCCTTGTAATAATATTCCATTGTATCTCTTGATGGACTGCTCTTGGGCAAGTTACATGTCCTATGCCAATAGTCTCTTGGTACTGAAACTGTTCCATATGTAAAAACGTATCAAACCTTTGTTGTTGTGAAATACTAGTTGTATATTAGAACTGAAGCTTTTCATGGGGTTCCATATATAAAGTTTCAAGCTCTGATTGTTATGAAAAAGTCTTTAGTTTTGAAGATTTTCATGGGGTTCTATATATGAAGATTAAACCTCGTTGTTATGAAATAATCTATTAGTACTTAAGATTTTTTTCATGGGATTCCATATATAAAGATTTAACCTGTTTATTATGAAAAAGTATATTGGTACGGAAGCTTCCAATGGAGTACCATGAATACAGATTAAACCACTGGTTGTTATGAACTTGTCTATTAAGTACTGAAGCTGTTCATGGCTTCCATAAATAAAGAGTTAACCTCTGTTTATTATGAAATAGTCTATTGGTACTGAAACTTTTCATGGAGTTCCATATTGAATGTTTCAATCTCTGGTTGTTATAAAATAGTATTTTAGTACTGAAGCTGTTCATGGGGTTCCATATATAAAGAGTTAACCTCTCCTTGTTATGAAATAGTCTTTTGGTACTGATACTTCCCATGATGTACCATATATAAAGATTAAACCTCTGTTTGTTATGAAAAGTATTTCAGAACTGAAGCTTTTCATGGAGTTCCATAATTAACTATTAAACCTCCGATTGTTATGAAATATCCTATTGGTAGTACTGACGCTTTTCATGGGTTCCATATACCATAATTATATAAAGATTTGACCTCTGTTAATTATGAAATAGTCTATTGGAACTGAAGCTTCCCATGGAGCACCATACATAAAGATTGAACCTCTGTTTATTATTAAATAGTATATTGGAACTGAAGCTTTCCATGGATTACCATATATAAAGATTAAACCTCCTGTTGTTATGAAATAGTCTGAAGCTGTTCATGGAGTTCCATATTAAAAGTTTCAACCTCTAGTTGTTGTGAAATAGTATATTGGTACTGAAGCTATTCATGGAGTTCCATATTAAAAGTTTCAACCTCTAGTTGTTGTGAAATAGTATATTGGTACTGAAGCTGTTCATGGAGTTCCATATTTAAAGTTTCAACCTCTAGTTGTTGTGAAATAGTATATTGGTACTGAAGCTGTTCATGGAGTTCCATATTTAAAGTTTCAATCTCTGGTTCTTGGGAAATCTCTACTGGTACTGAAGCTTTTCATGAAGTTCCATTTATAAGGATTACACCTCTGGTTGTTGAAAAATAGTACAGACAGATGCATGCACACAATCATGGTCTAAGTGGCAATCATAATGGTCCCCTCTTCAGGAAGCATGAGGAGAAAACAAACTGAAGTCAACAGATATTCATTATCCAGTACATGTAAATTTAATCAACATTGCAAATTGCACAGGACCCAGTTTACATTTCTATACAAATAGTATATGGGGAAATTTCTCACCCTCGCATGTCATTGATACAATTTCATTCATTCGCTATATGATGTACAATTAATCGGTGCTCTGTGAAAACCAACCTTAAGGGGTTTTGTTTGCGACCAGTGTAGATCCACATCAGCCAACACATCTGGGCAGCCTGATCTGGCTCTGCACTGTTCGGCAAACAGTTACAGAAGGTTTTAAGAAACTGGAAGCGCATGCAGGACTTTTCACACATGCGGCAATAATTAAATTCTAGTCGGTTTTCCTAGTGTAGCACCGTTTAATTGACCTTGACCTTCGACATGCCAGGGTTAATTATTTATTAATGGTCATGACAAAATAGTGGTTTACAATAAATAATAAACAATTAACAATTGGCTGTTTCGAAAATGTGCTTAGATGTGGAAAGGGATAAACTTGACTTCTGAAGTCATTCACACCTATCTTAGCAAATAGGTTGTCAAAATCCAAATTACAATACTGCACATATTTGATGTAATTTGATTTATAATTAAATTATTTTTATTACCATTTTGCAATTAGTCAGCTACCAAATATTTGGACATTTCAGACCAATCAAATACTGAAGTTTACCGATTGAGTTCTCTCATTTAAATACATAACATAACTGTGAACACTATCTTGTCATGACAACATGAACATTCCATTCTATAAAAGCCTATCTAAAAAAAAAATCACAATACATTTCTTCGACTCCTTATTTTCTGATTTAAAAATGTAATAAAATATCAAGGTATTGTCTAAGTGGCATGATGAATGTAAGAAGTAAACATAACAAAACATAAACTTTTTTCAGAAATAATAAAGGTAAGATGATATAAAAGCCTTAAAACAGTTGGTTGGTTACAGCCGTATTATAGATCACAGATTGCAAATCAATCAACAGTAGAATGAAATGCCAATTTACATTCAGCGGTTGTAATTTGATTGGCTGATTACTTTCAATTAGCTAATGTTAATCCTTTCCCACATACAAAAACATCTGCAGCAGACGACTTTGAAAGCAGAGTGACAAAAACCTGAACAATCTCAATAAAAGATAGCTTAATTGTTAAATAAAGTTGAAAACATTGTGGCCAAAGGAGAAATTGCTCATCATGAGCAATTTCACCTTTGGCCACAATGTTTTCAAAAGTAATCTGCTGCTATTGCGCCAAAATGTGTCTGCGGGTGGGAAAGGATTTAATGGACTGAATGCAAACACTGATCTGGTGTAATGGACAAAATAATCTAGATAATCTGCTGCAAAATCATGTGATTAACACAAAATATATCTTTTAAGTTGTAGTTGCAATCGTTTTGCATAAAGTTATTGATATGTCACAAAGGGCTTTGGTTTGACTGCATGTTCTTTTCAGTCAAAATTAGAATCAAATCTCAAAAGGTATGATAAAAGATTAATTGTTTTAATTAGCAAATGGAAAAATTATCTACATGCATGCAATTGTATTATTTGATATACATGCATGCAATTGCATTATTTGAACATAAATCATTAAAATAAGATCAAAATACTTTGTTATATACAAGCGAGCGAAGGGTTGGTTTTAATGAGATTGGAACATCAAAAGGGAAAATTGATCCATTTGAGTAATTTCTCCTTTTGTCACAAAGTTATCAAAATTCGTCTGCTGCATAAGCGTCAGAAAGCATCTATTTTTGGGAAAGGGTTAAAGGTATTGTGTCACGATTTTCGGTCAATAAATGACATATGCTGACAGACTTTTATCTTAGAGGTTAAGGCATGAATAAATTGACCACAATTACTATCGGAGGAGAAGAATTTAAAAGATTTCACAATAACCATATAAGGTAAAAGGTTGCCATGTTTATTGCCAAATCACCATTGCTCGAAGGAAAGTGGCAGAGGGTCAACAAACGGAAACGTGAGACGGTCCCTTTTAAATTAAAATCTGACCTTTGACATGTGTTGGTCAGTTATTATCCTCTATACAGTAAATTGAAATTTACAGTCTTCTAAAATGTACAATTAAATGAATAATGAAGGAATTTGAAAAAAAAGAAGAATTTAAAATGGTTATAAAAGCTACATTTATAAATAAGATTTTATGTATGATAAATATGAATATGAATATGATAAATACAAATATGACTATGATGTTTGATATGAATTGGAATAATGATATATGGCAAATAAATATGATATATGATTGTAATGCTACTTTAAAACTTTCCCTCATATAAACGCTTTCTGACGCCTCTACAGCAGAGATCTTTTTGAAAACATAGTGACAAAAGAAGAAATTGCACAAAACATGCAATTTCTCCTTTTGCCAGAAAGTTTTCCACTTTTAGTCATAGGTTATCCATTCAATTATAGATATTTTCTACTTTTTTGCAAAAATATTTTCAAAGTGGTCTGCTGCAGAATTGTCGTATGTTGGAAAGGGTTAAGAACATTGAGGGAAATGGAGAGACTGTTCATAATGAGCAATTTCTCCTTTTGTCCCAACAATTTTGTCAAAAGTTATTTTTCTCAGGTAGGGCATTAATCAATATTAGTGACCTTGTATTTGTCTAAAAACAACCTGTGTTGTGGGTGCTCTAGATAACTGTCTCTGTGGGATGGTTGAATTAGCAGAACTCTAGTTTAGGGGTGTGTTGCATGTTCTAAAACTTTTATTTGAAATTGAAAACCTATGTTGTGGGTACTCAAAAGAATCGTGTTTGTGCGACCATTCTTTTGAGGACCAACAACGTAGGTTTTAATGAGTGCTTACAGAGATATCTTGGAAGCAAGACCTGTTTACTCCTCCTTATCTAGTCCTCACATCATACGGTAATAACAGAGATTTGTGGGTCCCCCTTATCCAGGCCTCTAAAGACAGGATGAGGACACACACATGAGGTATCCATGTAATATGCTTATCAGGTCATTGACAGTAAAGCTTTTAAGGTTCGTACCTGTTTCCCGAACATCAAGGCACATTCTATTAATTAACTAACATTCAACACATCTGCAACCAATGACTTTGAAATCATCTACCACCTTTGAACAGTCTCTAAAAATAAAAGGTCAATTGTTGAATAGAGTTGAAAACATTATGGAAAAAGTAGAAATTGCTCATTATGAGCAATTTCTTATTTTAACAAAATATTTTCAAAAGTTGTCTGCCACAGAGGCGTCAGAAAGCGTCTTCATGTGGGAAAGGGTTCATCACATTCGACACATCTACAAGTCTCAGGAAACATCTAGGTAAAAATATGGTATACATCTTTTAAAAGTTATTGAATAGTGTTGAGAACACTGTGGCAAGACGAGAAATTGCTCATTGTTTTTCCAGATGTTTACTGAAATAAAATCTGAGTGTCTAATAGTTTGGATCTCAGACCAGTACCCAGGTTTTGTGGGGTCTGATCAGGATCAAAACTGTTTGCAAATGTCATCAACGGTTGGCAAAACCCGCAGCTAGCGTGCTAAGACTTAAAGAAAGGTAGAAGGGTTTTTGTCCAAGAAATTTAATGTTAATGTGACTAATGGGCTTGTAGATCAAATTTTTGTGAATGTTCAGGTTGATCAGGTCCTACACTTGTTGAAAATGTTCTATGGATGGTTTCTTTCGCTAATGATTCATATGTTTTTATGTAAAAGACTATATTATAGTATTTTGCAGGATCATTCTAAACTCAATGTTACATGTTACTATCCATTGCCCATTAAAGAATTAAAAACAATTTTTGAGAGGAATACAATGTATACTGTAAATATTGTCATTTCTCACTTGCAGACATGTTATGACACATCTGCAACAGACGACATTTTAAAAAGTTGCAGTGAAAGGAGAAATTGCTCATAATGAGCAATATTATATCCTCATCTATACTGATTTTCCATATTTTTGCCTGCATCTTTTCAAAGTTGTTTGAAGCAAATGTCAGAAAAGGTTAAACATGTCCATCAATTCCATAAATTGCTTATTATCAAATTTTCATTTTTGGGCAAAAACCATTTTACCTTCTTTTAAATCAATTATATCTAGCTATTTCTTTTTAATTAATTTCCACATACAAAATGTAATTTATGTTATGTAATTTATACGTTGGTTGTTACGAGTTGGTTAAATCGGTGGTTTTATATTCAAAATTGTCACAAGCTCTCCAATTGTTTGGTCATCAGGAATGATTCAAACTATGTTTAGGCTCTACACCAATTGCCTACACAGATACTCCACTTTTGTTTGGATCTTCGAAACTATGGTCAGGCTACACCAATTGCTTTCACCCAGATATCTCTTTTGTTGTTTTGGAAAAAACTGAGTACATCTATCTTGTGATGGTATGTTCGAAAAATGTTCAGGCTGATTCCAACTATCTACACCCAGACGCCGCTCTTGTTTTGTGGACCATTGAGAACTGTCAAAGGTTTATCGATGATTTTACTTCTTTTTAAATGCGGTGATTGACTTCCCTCAAGGACCTTGAGGACTGCTGCAAATATAAATATAAATATAATTTAGATCAAAAGATGTTGACCTTTCCTGTCATAATTGTTAAAAGCTTTGCAACAGACATCTTTTCAAGAAGAAAAATGTTGTAATGATAAATTGTTCATAACAAGCCATTTTTTTCCACAAACAATATTTTTGAAACAGATAACTAAAACTATCTTACAAGGTAGGTGAACAGTTACACATTTACATATAAATATGTATTTTCCTGTTTCCTATTGATCATTATTATTATCTAAAATTATGACAAAAAGAATATGAGACAAAAACTGAATCATTTGTAGTATACAGTTCATGCGCACAATTAAATTAAACAAGGTTTTCATTGATTGTCTGATATAATTCTGAGGGCTGTTTTTGTTACACAGCGAAAAATCAGATGTGTTTGTGAAATACCAATGCTAACGGACAGCAAAAAAGGTTTCTACAAGAAGGTCAAACATCAATGTCAACGTCACATAATTAATAACTTGGTACCACAAGGAATACAAATTGCCGCATAGCAAAGCATTATCACCAACAGGTTAAAAGTTATGGTCAATGTTAAGTTTCTGACAAGAAGGTCAGAGATCAACATCAAGGCCATAATTTGAACATTTTGGCATGAATGGAAAGGACAAGGAACATACATGTCTTATCTCTGATGGTCAAATGTTATGGCCTATGTAAATAAACATTTTAACACAGACAAACAGATAGACAGACAGAACATAACAATTTATGCACCAGAATCTTTGATTCTATCTACATTAAAAAAAAACGAGCATGACACACAACTGCAAAATTAGTAATCGCTTGAAACTTAAACTGAAACACTTATAAAAAAACAGTCAATAACTAGTTGTGAAACTATCTATATTAGAACACTAAATAATAAATCACCACCATAAAATAAAGACAGGTGCAAATCAAACCAACTGACTAAAATGTAATTAGTTTCATTTCTAATAGATGTTTGGGCCTTATAACAAAAAAGTTGATCATGTAAATAACCCTATATATCCTTGCAGTCTTACTTGGGACAGCCTTCGCTGTTTTCAAACGAAATTGTACAAGCATCTTGCTACCTTCTACAGAACGGTAATGACAACTACACTAAAAAGACAGTTTGATAATAATTGACTTTTATTTGCAAACTGCTGACAGTCGGAGTGCATGTCAGGCTGCTCATTTTATGATCATCAATTCAGTTTGTGTAACTTAAATCATAAAATCAACATCGTGGAAAAGAAGGACGTAGAGAAAAGGACTTGTTGTGTTTGCGAACAGTGCAGTCTGACCCAAACCTTCACTATCCTATTGCATGTAGAATAGCTCCTGTTTATTTAATAAACAAAACTTGGAAGTGTATATCCTCGAGTTTTATGTATAGCTACCTTAGAGTGTCAATCAGAATTTGACTTTTTTAACACCAATTTTCATGTACTTCTATTTGATAGAATTTAAGACATCATTTCAAGATGGGAGATATTCTTAACCCTTTCCCTCATATAACAATTCTGCAGCAGACTACTTTGAAACATATTTTGTCAAAAAATAGAAAATCTCTATAGTTGAATGGATAACCTATGACTAAAACTGGAAAACATTGTGGCAAAAGGAGAAATTGCACGTTTTGAGCAATTTCTTCTTTTGTCACTATGTTTTCAAAAAGCAGTCTACTGCAGAGGCGTCAGAAAGCATCTATATGAGGGAAAGGGTTAAAGGCAATCAAGAATAGAATCCTCAAAATTTGACTGTGTAAAGGATAAAACTACCAAGATCTCACTTTATTGACTGTGCAAAGACTGTTATGTTAACCCTCTCCCACATACATACCCTTTCGGATGTCTCTGCAGCAGACGACAATCAAAAACATTGTGATAAAAGAATTGCTCATGATGAGCAATTTATCCTTTTGCCATGTGTTTTCAATACCATTTAAAAATTAAACTCTCATTTATGGTGATTATCATGTTTTTGCTGCAGATTTGCTGAATGTGGGGAAGGGTTTAGCCTTATCCAGCTGATACCTGCAGCCAACTTCATCATCCCTTTAACTTTTGACAAGTCTTTACCAATTGATGGACTATTGACCCATACCAATGAGAAACTAACAATGACAATCAAGATTAGACTGTACAAATGTGCAGGATTATCTGAGTCTACATTGTTCACAATAATGGTTTAAAGTCACACATTACTGGATTTTTATTTTGTCTCAAAATCTTACTCTTTTCTTTGGGGTTTTACCAAAAAACTATAGAAAGGCAGATAACAGGAAACAAAATGATTATGCTGTGGATTAAAATTCAAGGTAAGGTAGTTGTGCATGTATATCATAATATAAAAGGGGTTTACATTGGATTAATATTTTTTAATTTAACCCTGACGCCTCTGCAGCAGACAAAATAATGAGCAATTTCTTCATTCGCCATAATGATTTCAATGCTTTCCAATAGTTAAATACAGTCAAACCTATGCTAAAGACCACCTTTGTTGAGCAATTCCCCACCTGCGGCCTATAGCAACCAAACTTTGAATTTCCCAACTTCCCCTTTTCTGCATAAATGACCCTGTTATCAAAGATCACCTGGAAAAAGACCAGATCGTTCTCTTCCCATGGGTGGTCTTTAAACAAAGGTTGGACTCTAAAGAACAGAGATATTTTTACCTAGATGGTTTCAAAGTCTTCTGCAGCAGCTTTGCTGTATGTGGGCTTTTTACGCTGTTAACAACAGTAATTTAGTTAAATCACAGCAACAGTCCTCCTATTCATGATCAACCTTACACAGTTCAGAGGATGCAGTTTACCCATATAGCTGCTTTCTGATGCATCGGCAGACTTTTGAAACTTGCTTCAAAAGGAGAAATTTGCCACAACGTTTTTAACCCTATTCAATAAATATATTTTCATACATAGAATGAATGTATATTGTTTTATGGCGCATCGACAGCTAAGGTCATTTAGCGCGCAATTAAATTTAATTATTCATGATCCCTCGGTAAACAAATCAGTACTAGGCTAGAAAATGTGCCTTGCCCAAGGGCACTCCACCATGACCGTAGTGCCGCGACTGGGGATCGAACCCGGGACACCCGGTTTCGAAATCCCCGACGCTAACCACTCGACCACAGCGGATTCCCTTCATACATAGAGATTTCATGGTAATGCTTTAATGTTTTGTATGTGGGAAAGGGTTAAGCTATCTGGTATAGGGACCACTATAATTTTTTGAATGTAACATATCTTGCAGGACGGGTGCTGACATATAGGTCAAATTAGGACAAATACATATACCATTGACTTTAAATTCATTTTAAATGTATATAGGATGCACTGGAAATGATTGCATTATCCAATCAACCTGATTGAAAGGTGTCCTATGATTATTCATATCAGACATGAGTCCATAAGGGTTCTATGCTTCTATGGTCTTAAAACAATGTAAGATACAGCACTTAACCCTATTCCACATATGGACTTTTTCTAACGCCTCTGCAGCAGTCATAACGAGCAATTTCTCCATTTGCCACAATGATTTCAACTCTATTCTTTTCTATAATCAATTGATTGATTGCTTGGGGCTTAACTCCATTTCAAAATTCAGTCAAAATTCAGTCATATCACAGCGGCCAGTTCAGCTACTCATGTGTTTCCTATCTTTCTCTCACCAGCACTCTACACAACATACTTTTCAAGCAACTGGCTGCTTTTTCACATAAGATGTTTGCCCCATTGGTGAAAGATGAATAATGCTTGTCATCTTGACTTTTGTCAAACATATGAAAGAATGTTGGCCGAGCTCTATAATCAAACTATCATTCATAGAGATTTTATATATTTTGGACTTGATAATTTCAAAGTCATCTGCTGAACATTTAATGCATGTAGGAAAGGGTAAAATCAAAAGTCAAAATTTGTTTGCACATGGGAAAGGATTTCTACAGTCTGGGATGAAATTGTGGTAAATGGTGAAAAATATAAACAAGGGAGAGAACTAAGACCTGTCAAAGAACAACCATGGCTGATTATCTCCCTTGGTTAAACATTGTAACCATTAAAAACAAAAACTACTAAATTGTGAAGATCTATAAAGAATTGCTCAATCTAAACAAATAAAATCTTAATTCTCAGAGAGAGCGGAAAATGATGTTGGAAAAGAAGAAAATTCAAAAACAAAAAAAGTATTTTCTTCTTTTATCAAATTGTTTCCAATTGTCATTTGCATCTGCAGCAGATGAGTTTTGAAAATATGGTCACATTTGATAGGAAAAGAAGAGAATTCTCATCTTGAACAATTTCTCCTCTTCTTTAAATGTATTCAACTTTTTAAAAGATTTCCAGAATGTTTTTTTGTAAAATTTGAAACAAACAACATTAAAACCAGCATTATGTGAAAACAGGTTTATAAGGCAATTAATTGTTTGTGCCTTTAGATATTGTAACAAGAGGCCCAAGAGGGCCAGTATCGCTCCATGGCCATTAGGCAAAATTAAATCTCCAAACAGCCCTGCCCTCTGATGGCCTTGTTTTTTTACCAATCAACATGGCTTGAAGGAATCTGATAGAGGGTCACCCTAGGAACATTTCTACAAACTTATTTGAAAATCAGCCCGACACTTTCGGAGAAGAAGTCATTTGAAGCAAAAAGTTAACGCATGCACGCTGGACAATTCGCCATGACATAAGTAGTTAGGGAGGAGAAGTCGTTTGAAGCAAACAGTTAATGCACGCATGCATGCACGCACGCCGGACAATTCGCCATGACATAAGCTTGACTGGCTTTCAGCCAGAGGAGCTAAAAATGTAAAGCAACATAAGTGAAAAAGCACACATAATTAAGAGTCATAAATATTTGCTTAAGTCTGAATTCATTTTCTCCCGCTGCCATAATGTTTTCAACTCTATCAAATCAATGTACTTTCATTAATAGAGATTTTTCATATTTTTGCCACAATTTTGCTGTTTTCTGAATGAAGTTTAACCCTTTCCCTCATATAAACGCTTTCTGACACCTCTGCATCAGGCAGCTTTTTGAAAACATAGTGAATGAAGTTAATGAAGGTTAAGGAAACAGAAAACAAATAAGAGGTCTAAATAAGGAGAAGTAATCTGGTACTTTTTTGCCATAATTCTCATTTATTACCCGATTAAACCCTATATTGTGGCTACCAAAAGGAATCGCCTCAACAAGACAATTCTTTCGAGCACCACAACAAATGGTTTTAAGGCCAAATAAAAATTTAACCCTTTACCACATACAGATACTTTCGGACATAACTTTTGAGAACATTGTGGCAATAGAAGAAATTGCTCATCTTTGCGAAATTTCTCATTTTACAATAATGTTTAAAAACACTTATCAATTATATTATACTTGTATTTACAAGTTTTCCATATTTTTGCCTTTTGTTTGCATTATAACTTTCAAATGCGTCTGCTGCAATTTTGTTGTATTTTGGAAAGGGTTAAGAACAAGAAATACTTCCTTTTTTCTATAATTCTGCAAAACTAAATGTAGACTAACAGATTATGAAATAAATAAAACAAATTAACCCATAGTTACAATGTAAAGAAAGTAAAAACCACCAGTGCACGACAAAACATTTTCAAAGTTAACAAACTTTCAAAACCCCCAAACCTCAGAAACTCACATTGCGTCTTATAGTGTTAGGCCTTATATTACAGAGCTGATAGCGCGGAGGCTGGTAGTAAATATCTGTAATGAGTTATAAAAACATAAAATGATGAAAAATTAACCCTTTCCCTGATACAGCCGATATTTCACACCAGTTTGCCATAGACCACGTTTGAAAACATTATGAGAAAAGGAATTATTACTCAAAAAGAGCAATTTCTCCTTTCCCACAATGTTTTCATCTCTGTTTTTAGGATAAACTGAAAATATGACTAGATATTGAAACAAATTAAAAGATGTTTTTAAATCAAAAGCCACTAAAATATCATATCAGGTAAACAGTTTTATCACTTTCCCACATACAAAAAATCTGCAGCAGACAATTTTGAAAAAATGGTGACAAAAACATGAAAAATCTCAATAAAAGATAGCTTAATTTTTAAATAAATTTGAAAACATTGTGGCCAAAGGAGAAATTGCTCGTCATGAGCAATTTCATCCTTGGCCACAATGTTTTCAAAAGTAGTCTGCTGTTATTGCGTCAAAATGTGCCTGTGCAGGTGGGAAAGGGTTAAAGTCTACAGTTAGTAATGCTGGCATAAACATCCAGCCCATAGTTTATAGTATTGTTAATTGTTTCTTAAAATGATTCAAGCTGTTAAACCAAATTATTGCAATGAGCAAGCATTTATGTACACATATATTGATGCTCTGTTCATTTCTTTTCACTTATTCTTCAATTTTCCACATAGATAGCTTCTGTGGTTAACTTACAATTCACTCTGAAAAGTTTGCAAACAAAAAATATTTTTTGTGAATAAATCCAACAAGATCTCGAGTGTTTAAAGAAACTCATTTATGTTGTCATCTGACATAAAGTCACAACATGACAGAAAAACAGACAGACAGCCAGACAGCTAGACAGAGATGTGATCCATATGTGTCACCTACATAATAATTATTTTTGAATTTGATAAATACAAGTCCAAACTAGAGCTTTACAAAATGTTAGAAAATCAATATCGGCAACAACATAAAACATGTATTGTGAAAATCATTGTTCTAAATTATTGAAACCATAAACACATTTGCTGCATCTGCATTAGATTGTAGTGAATGCAAATTATAAATGCCAATTAAGACTCGGAAAAAATTGGGGAACAACAGGAATTGCTCAAATTGCCCATATTGAGCTTCTTTCTCTGAATTTTTTTCTTTAACCCTTTCCCTCATACAACAATTCTGCAGCAGACGACTTTGAACATATTTTGTCAACAAATATAAAATCTCTATAAATGAATGGATAACCTGAGTGAGTATGACTACAAGAGGAAAACATTGTGTCAAAAGGGGAAATTGCTCGTTTTGAGCAATTTCTTCTTTTGTCACTATGTTTTCAAAAAGCCGTCTGCTGCAGAGGCGTCAGAAAGCGTCTCAATTAGGAAAAGGGTTAACATATGTGTTAAGGTCACCTGAGAGTGGTATATTTGAACATCAGGAAGAAGTTAATTTGTGATTTAAAACTGAATGTAATGAAACATGATTATCTGACCCCTGTTAGATGAAAATGTATTTGATCCATTATGATCGAGGGAGGGGTCCATTTTAGAATTTAAGCAATGTTACATCACAAACATCAGTACTTAGAGATCAGCAAGATGTACTCTCCGATTATTATGACCCCTGTTAGATGAAAATGTATTCGATCCATTATGATAGATGGAAGGGTCCATTTTAGAATTTAAGCAATGTTACAACACAAACATTGGTACTTAGAGATCAGCAAGATGTACTGTCCGATTCGGACCCATACTCAAGAAGCTTCTCAAACATGGACAAAATATCTGCAATAAATAAACCTATAATGTCTATCAAAATGAGTGAAATTAATCATACTTTTATTCTTTATTTCAATGAATAAGACTTATAAAGTTCCACAGAAAACTTTAAAGGGAGAGTAACTATGTGTATTAATTACATGAATTATTCTAATTATGTCCCCTATGCAATAGAAGAAGTAAAGAGTTTCTTCTTTTGTCTATTTAACCCTTTTCCAGTAGACGACTTTTTGAAAACATTGTGGCAAAAGAAGAAATTGCTCAAAATGAGCAATTCCTCCTTTTGCAACAATATTTTCAACTCTATTCAATTGTTAAACTTTTGTTTTTTAGAGATTTTCCCCCAGAATATTTCAAAGTCGTTTGCTGCAGATTTGTTGTATGTGGGAAAGGGTTAATTCTTCTTCTATTCCCTGTATATAATTTATATCAAGCCCGTATCGCTCAGTATATTTATTTATTTATTGGGGTTTAACGCCGCTTTCAACATTATTTCAGTTATATCACGGCGACAGTTCACTTAAATATTCATGATCCCTGGGTAAACAAACCAGTATTAGGCCAGAAAATGTGCCTTGTCCAAGGGCACTCCACCATGACCACAGTGCCGCGACTGGGGGTCGAACATGGGACACCCGGTTTCAAAATCCCCGACACTAACCACTCGACCACAGCGGATTCCCCCATCGCACAGTCGGCAGCTCCTAGGGATATCAATCCAGGGATTGTGGGTTCCAACCCAACCTTAACCATTACTTATTTCCAATGATTGACAAAAGTCTTAGTCTTAGTGAAATAGCTCATTCATCTTCCCCCAACAGGCTATACAGTCCAGTTGGGAAGCTAGCAGATTGCCTGGAAAGGATGCTGTGTGAAGCACAGGTGCGAGAAAACCAGGTAAAACTTGCTGCCGCAATAAAACTGAAATACCATTGAAAATCATGATAAATTCCAACCAATCATGTACAATTTCTATTTCTGTATTCCATGCATCAAATTAGCTCAGTCAGTAGTGATCCAAAAGTCATTGTTACAAGCGTCATCCATCTTCCACCAATGGCTATGTGGAAAAGCAGCCAGTTGCTTGGAAATAATGTTGTGTGGAATACTGATGTGAGAAAGCCAGGAAACACATGAGTAGGTGCCATGATATGACAGAAAAATTGTTGAAAAATGCATTAAACCTCATTCAGTCAAATTAGCAGCAAGTTCAACCCGACTCATGCAAGTGCATCAGAAGTAATGTTATCCAGCAGAGGAAAATTACAACTTCTTATTATTGTTATTAACTCTTTGCATGGCACCCAGATGGAATCAAACCCTAATATTTATCATTCTTAAAGGAAATTGGATAATTTATTTTGACCATAAAATCTTAATATGCAAAAAATATGGCCTTTTAATGACAAGGGAGCTAAATACAACATGTATAAATAAATAAGTTTATCTTTTGTTATAGGATTTATCTCCCCTGCAAACCTATAGGTATCTTATTTTACCAGTTGTAGGGCTTGTAGGTCAAACATACAGAGTCAGTAATGAATTTATATTAATCAAAACTGTCTTGTCATTTGTTTTACTTTATTTCATTTGTGAAAAAAAGTTTAAAAAGTTGTTCAAACAAAATTGCAAGGTTAAAAAGCTAATCAAAACTAAATCTTAATAAGCACTGAAAGAGTTGTAATTGTAATCAAATCAGCATTTGGAGCAAGGATTTTATTTGCTAGAATTAGTACAGCCTAAAAGAAAACTTTGCATGGTATTTTAATGCCATACCGGAGATACTTTATTCAATAACTACAGAGCAGCAGCTGGCGTTTGAAGCAATCTTTAAAAAGATAAATAAAAAATAAAAGAGTAATACATTAGTTATACCTCTCTATATATAAAATATTTTAACCCTTTCACTGCCGAAGGCAATTAAAAGCTTTTGCAAACAATGCAGATTCAGGTAAAACAGGTCTTAATGAGCTGTTGCACCTGAAATCTGCATTGTTTGCCACTTAGACATTAAATTTTACCAAATTTTCTGTAAGACGAAAAAATGGTGTGGTCCAATTTTCAACTTGGAGGAGTCGACTTTGTGAAATTCCGCAGTAAAAGAGATAACCTTTTCCCCTCCCTTGATAGAGACAAATCTTTGAGCTTGAATAGTTCACTATGACATCTATTTTTAAACACTGTGGAGAAAGGAAGGAATTGCTTATAAAGAATTATATTGATAGAATATGTATACATGTATCAAAACTATAAACAATCAATCTACTAGTCAGGATTATTATATACAGTACTGTAATATAGATAAACAAAATGTTTCATTATCCATTCCATTCCCCACATACAACAAATCTGCAACAGACGACTTATAAAACATTCCATAGAGAAATTTGGAAAGTCTCTATAAATATTAGTACAATTATTCGATAAGAAGAAGGCTATTATCCTCCCAATGCCATAAGGCAAAAATTAAATCAATATAGCCATGTAATGCAAAACAGTCTAGCCCCATGGTGAACATGTTTTTTTTACCAATCAACATGGCTTGAAGGAATCTCATTGGTCACCAAAGGAATATTACAAATTTTCACTTAAGCCAATATAAGACTTACAGCCTACGCCCCTGGCTGCCATGTTTCTTTGATCTATCAACCTGACTTGAAGGAATCTGATAGACAGTCATCAAAAGAAATATTCTCAAACTTATTTGAAAATCAGCCAGATACTTTCAAAGGAGAAGATTTTCAAAATGCTCCCTTTAGCCATATAAAGCAAAACAGAGCAGCATCCTGGTGGCCATGTTTAAAGACCAATCAACTTGGCTTGAAGGAATCTGGAGTGCATGATCCAAGGAACATGTCTACAACATTATTTGAAAATTCATCAAATAGTTTTGGAGGAGAAGATTTTTAAATTTTTCTTTCATTTGTAAAGTTATTTAAGGCAATACAGCTCCATCCTCTGGAGGCCATGTTTTTCAACCGAACAAAATTTGAAAATATGCTTTCTTACTTTTGAATAAAAAAAAAAGGCTTCTGGTACAGGGTCACCCAAGGAATATTTCTACAATATTATTTAATAAAACGGCTTTCTACTTTCTTTCTGAGAAGATTTTTTTTTTAAATTGTTATTGCCATGGAAACCAGAATTTTGTATTGTCCACAAATTTAAAGAGATTTAGGAGAGGACAGTGAGAGGAATTGAAGATTTATTCAAATTGTACCAGTGGTTACAGAGGAGAAGTCGTTTGAAGCAAAAAAGTTGACGCATAGACGGATGCACTCATGCAAGCACAACAATTTGCCATGACAAACATGGATTGGCTGTCAGCCAGTGCAGCTAAAAATGTGAGGTGGCATTGCTCATTTTGAGAAATTATTATTTTTTTGACAATGTTTTTTAAAGTCATCTGCTCCATCTGTATGTTGGAAAGGGATAAACCAGTATATACACACACATGTAAACAGTGAATAATTGAGGGGTGCTCCAGGAAAACCTAAAGCATAAGCAAAACTACTACAGATCCAGATCAACCTTTGAATATGAACAATTTAACCCTTTCCCATGTACAACAAATCTGCAGCAGACAACTTTGAAAACATTGTGGCAAAAACATGGAAGCTTTATAAATGTAGGTATAATAACTGAAAAGAGTTACAAACATTTTGGCAAAAGGAAAAATTTCTTGTTTTGAGCAACTTCTGCTTTTGCCACAATGTTTTCAAAAGTCTTCGGCTGCAGAGGCGTCAAAAAGTGTCTATATGTAGGAAAAAGTTAATCTAGTTTGTATTTGGATCAGGTGTCATGGATGCACATGCAGATATTTATCTACATTTGTCATTTAGTAAACCCCCCTTTCCCAAATACAACGAGTCTGCAGCACACCCCTTTGAAAATATCTAGGCAAAAACAGGAACAATCGCCTGGTGTCAAAATGTTTATAAAATTAATGTCATCTGCTGCAGAGCCTGAGGTGTCAGAAAGAGTCTATTTGTGGGAAAGGGTTAATACGGTTTTCCTTCAATATGGCTCCATAAGTTTATGACCACTCTACCAATCTGATGATGATCTCTGATGATGATCTCTCAGGGTGACATTGTGCATTTGATAACATTTTTTTTTTATTATATATTTTGTAACCTTTTCAAACATTTCACACTAAAATGAAAAAATAAGCCTAAAAGTCAATTACATATAAATACATCAATACAGATTAAAAACCAGACAAATCTAAGAACATAATTACCTTCTCCGTTAGTTTGCTGTGTGTTTGTTTTCTCAGCTACATTCTCCGGTGACTCGGGTACTTTAAAGAATTTCAAATTTTCTCTCTGAAGTTCTTTTTCGATGTCAGTCAATTCGTCCGTCTTGCTAGAAACACTTTCTAAGAGTTGTTTCAACTCTGCCTCCTCCTTTTCATACTGTTTGCTTTTATTTTCTATCTCACTATTTCTCTCCTCAACATTTTTCTGAAGTTCTGATATCTCCTTTTGTAATTTCAACTCTTCTTCTTTCCTGCGTTCCTCATCACTTTTTAATATCTCCTTCTCTTTATCAAGGTCATCACTACAAAGTTTGACCTTGAAATGAAACTGATGAAGGTCATTTTCACACTTTTCAAGTCTTTCCCTTAATGATGTAATTTCAACTTTAATTTCCTTTTCAACATGTTGTTCTTGATCTATTTCGTCTAACAGTGTACCATTGTCTAGAGTTGTGATATCTTTTTCCAGTTCTTCACTGACTTCAGAGACTCTAAGAATCTCTTCACAAACACTTTGAAGTTCAACTTTAACTTCTTCTTGCTTTTGTTCTTTTGAACCAATCTCTGAAAGAGAAAATCATTCAGTACAATAATTTCATTTCCAATTCCATGCACCCTGTAGAAAACTGTCATGTTTTAACCCTTTCTCACATACAGCAAATCTGCAGCAGACGACTATGAAAAAACCTTTCTCACAAACAGCAAATCTGCAGCAGATGACTATGAAAACATCGAAGCAAAACATATGGAAAACCTTTAGAATTAATTTTATAGAGTTGAAATATATAGTGGCCGCATGCAATAGGAGAATTTCAAATTTTGCAACAATGTCATCTTAAGTCGTCTGCTGTGAATGCATTGGAAGATGTCGATATTGGAAAGGGGTAACCCTTTCCCTCATATAGACACTTTCTGACGCCTCTGCAGCAGACAGCTTTTTGAAAACAAATGATGAATAGTAATTTCTCCTTTTGCCATATAAGGATTCAACTCTATTCAATAATTATTCTTTTATTCAAAGTCTTTCTATATTTTTGCATAGATATTTTCAAGTCGTCTGCTGCAGATTTGTTGTATATGGAAAAGGGTTTAAGGAGTTAAGCCACTTCAATCCCAAATATAGGACCTTTGTGACGCCTCTGAAGCGGACAACTTTTGAAAACATTGTGACAGAAGGAGATATTCTTCATAATGAGCAATTTCTACTTTTCAACTCTATTTAATAATCATATATATTCATTTTTCAGATTTTCCATTTTTATGCCGAGATGTTTTCAATGTCGTCTGCTGCAGATTTTTTGTATGTGAGAAAGGGTTTACAGTCTTTTGACAGGGATGGATTTACTTCTACCAAATCCATACAAAACAAACTTGCTGATAAATAACTGAGAAAATGAGTAGTGATTAAAGGCAAGATAGAAAAGCAAATAAAACTGGGCTGAAAATTGCAATTTAAATGGAAGTAACACCTTTTGCTTAACTATATTAATATATCTATAGGCGCTACCTATTTACGAAAAAAACGCAAGATAATTGTAAACAAAAATTTAAGAGCATACTTTGGCCATAAATAAGGATTTATAAGTAATTGACTAGACAATAATAATGTTAATGGCATGTGTCTTGCATTATCAAAACATATTTGCAATTCTTATTGCTGTCGTCTATTATTACGAACAGAAAATAATAAAGTAAAGACTTTCAGAAAATCAAGGAATACATTTATAATGAACGCGGTTAAAACATAAGGGCCAAGATGATACTTAATCGATCACCTGCATTACGGTAAAGAAGCAAATAGATCAGCCCTTTTCTGATGCCACCTGGCGACTGCCTTTTTCAAGCAGTCAATATGACTTGAACAAATTATGTAAGGGGTCACATTTCTGCTAAACCCTTTCCCTATTAGAGACGGTTTCTGAGGCCTATGATTTAGGAAAAGATTGTCGCAACAAGAACAATTGCTCCTTATGAGAAAGTTATCCTTTTGCCACAATGTTTGATAAATAATTATACTTTGAATGAGTGAGTCAATAGCTCATGTATAGGAATTTGGGGTATTTCAGTCAAAATTTAGTTTCGGGCGTAGAAGGCTAATGCTGTCGGGTTTTTTTGACGAACGGGAAAACATATTTCTTATAGATTTCCATTTATTTTTAACTTTTCGTACAAATGTTAATTTCAGCACTAAATTAATGATCTTAAATACCGATTTTAAAAAAAATGATTAAAAAGACGACAATAATTTTCAATCCGTGTTTTTCTGCTCATTTTATACATACCCCAAAATACCGATTTTAAAAAAAATGATTAAAAAGCCGACAATAATTTTCAATCTGTGTTTTACGTCTGCTTTTTATACATATCCAATATGGCGGCCCCCATGGATTTTTTTCAGTTTCATTTCAGAAAGTTTCATGGGTTATTGAAAAAAAAAACAAAAAAACTCACGCCCGTTAACTATAAGCGAAAAAAACCATTTATGTTTTTCTTTTCGTATAACCAGAGCTCTAGATAACGGCGTTTTGCATGTTCTAAAATGCTTATTTGACCCTCAAACCCTATTTTTTGGGTACCCAAATTTTTTTCTCAGTCAGACGATTCTTTGGAGTGCCCACAACATAAGGTTTGCTTTAATAATAAGAGAGAAATTGTAGGAAAAAGAGCTGCCTTATCTGGACCTCTGATAACTGATAAATTGTTTGCAACTGTAAATCTTGATACAAACCCTTTCATTGTTAACCTTGGCAGACAATTTCTGAAAACCTAGAGAGAAAAGTTGGATTCTTCTTTCAACAAAATGTTTTTGCTAATGTCTCAAAATCTTTTAATATCATATTTCCAAATTGTCTGTTCTTATCATCAGACAGTCTAATGCAGAATGGGTTATACTAACCTGTATCAATAATATCAAGTTGTGTATCCTGCATCTTTATTCTCTCACTTTGCATCGTGACCAATCGCAGCAACTTCACTCGATCTTCCTCCTCCCTCGACATGTGGTTGCTATGGGAAACAGCTTCCCCTTGACCACCTGGCACATGATACTCTTCAATCAGAAGGTCACGACCCGTTTCCCTGACAACATCAGGGAAATTGCTATCAAGGTCGTATTCCTCCATTTCTGATTTATGACTAGATTTTGCACTTTTTGTGTAAATTGGTATGTCCATTTCTGGCACTCTTTGAATATCCTGTTCTGTTTCACTGCTATTTCTCCTCGGTCGCACTGGTAAAAATGCTGAATGTTTCGAAGTGGGGCCGTTTAATACAGGGCCCCCGGATGAGTGTTTATGAGCACTATATGGAGGAGGATGTCTGTTAGTTTGATTGTTAAAAGGTTTGTCTGGGAGAACATGTTGACCCCGAACAGGGCCAGCACTGTTGGAATGATGAGGATTTTGCGAGTATCCATGGTTACTTGAATGAGTGACATGCTGTGGTTGACGTGGAGGTTGTTGATGTTGTTGTTGACGATGGGGCTGATCCTGCCTAGGTTTATTCCGTTCATGTGACGTCGATCTCACACGCCCTTGGTTTGGAGGTAAGTTTGTAATACGGTTAGGGAATTGATGCATTGGTGTGGAGTTTTGAGAAGAAATAGACGATGAACTTGACCATGAATTGCCATCACTTAATATTTTATTCGATGGCTTGTCTGCAATGAGAACATGGCCATGATGATGATTATGTCCATGGTTTATAAGTTCTGGTTTTCGATGGTTGATGGTTTCGGGTTTTTGTACACCACTAAAAGTCAAAGACCTTCGTATCACTGCTTCACTGGTTTTCAATGGTGGCGAGAAATTAAATATTTGGTTTTCAACTTTATTCACTGGTTTTTCATTCTCAGTCTGTTTATTTTTTCGACGTGTTCCAGATTCATACAATATAAACTTAACTTCATTCGCAAACTCACCCCATTTCTGTAACACTAACAGAGGGAAATCAGACGGGGCCAGGGGTCGTTCATTATCACGCCATTTTTCTATCAAAGTGAATCGCCCAGTGCGACTCATGGCCTGAGCTAGGGCGATCACTATATCCTGACATGATGTTTGGTCCGTGACCCCACACACAACCCGTTTTATCCCATCCACCCATACTTTTAGCTCCATTTTACAACAAGAAACCACTATCTTAACGAAACTTGGTTAGGGTCAGTGTGACACATGGCTGTATGACTATACCCATGTGTATAATAGTCTTTTTACAAAATTCATGTAATCACACATACAGAGATAATGTCATTGATGTTAACACAAATATATATAACATTCTTTCTAAATAATTATATCTTTAGTATCCAAGAATGTCAAGGAAAACTTAATATCATTGAGCGAAAAATCTCTTGAGTTTTGTCCGTTTCATAATTATATCTCAACAATCCATCAAGGAAATCTTTTTAATACAATCATATTAACCATCCGTTTGACTCAAATTAATAACTTCCTGCCCAAAACAAAACGTTAATCCAAGTGACCTTTTTTATGAATAAACTTCCTCCCCAATTATGGCCGGTTTTTTTCTTTCCTTTTTTTTTTTGAATTCAGTTAAGCTTAAAAGTATTACAAGCACTATTTTAAAACTCCTTGAGCTAGCTTTTATATGAATCTAATTAATATTTAGATTCACAAACTTCTTTAGCTTCTTGATCTTCAAAAAGCACTGTTTCTTTTCTATGTATGTTGAAGTGCTTTTTTTTTAAAATTTATTTCTGTTACAAATATGACTTTTCTTGTCCAAAGATACCAAAATCTGAAAATAGAAAAGAAAGAATTTAGTTTGCATACAATGTATTCTGCTTAATTATTATTCACCTGTTTACAAGTGATAATTTTTTACTTTGAAGCAGACAACTTTTGACAAAAAAGTGGGGAAAAGGAGGAATTTCCCTTTAAATCACATAATATTAAAAGCTGATGACAAGAAAGATGTGAAAAAGGAGATAGTTAACCCTTTCCCTCATATGACAATTATGCAGCAGATGACTTTGAACCTATTTGGTCAAAAAATCTTTATAAATGAATGGATAACCTATCATGACTTAAAGTGGAAAACATCGTGGCAAAAGGAGAAATTGCTCATATTGAGCAATTTCTTCTTTCGTCATTACTATTTTTGAAAAGCTGTCTGCTGTAGAGGCGTCAGAAAGCGTCTGTATGAGAAAAATAGTTAACACCTGAATCTTCCTCACTATTGCAAAGCCACATTTCACTCAGACACAAATAAATTTGAAAACAATTAACCCTTTCCCTCATAAGGCAATTCTGCAGCAGACGACTTTCAACATATTTTGTGAAAAAATAGAAAATCTCCATAATTGAATGGATAACCTATGACAAAAAGTGGAAAACATTGTTGCAAAAGGAGAACTTGCACGTTTTGTCAGAAAGCGTCTATATGAGGGAAGGGTTAAAGTGGGAAAAGGTAAAAAATGGCAATGTGAATTTTGCATGAATTTTTTAATTCCACTTCCAATTTTCATATTACATTATTACATTTTAGTATCAAATATTTTCAAAACGGACAACTCTAAATCCTTTCCCACGTACATACAGCAAATCTGCAGCAGACGACTTTGAACATTTCTTCTATATGGAAAATCTCTATAATTGTAGGTATGATTATTGTAATAGGTTGTAAGCATTGTGGCAAAAGGAGAAATTGCTTGTTTTGAGCAATTCCTTCTTTTAAGTCACCATGTTTTCAAAAAGCTGTCTGCTGCAGAGGCATCAGAAAGCGTCGATAAGAGGGAAAGGCAGCAAGTTAATCATTTCCCTGTTTGATATGAAAAAAAGAATAAAACATTGTCATCTGTTTTGAAGACATATGAGGAAAGAAATATAATATCTGTCAAATTTTCCGCAAAGTTACCGATACACAGCTGAAAGCCTTGTTAGATTAAGAAGAAAAAACTGGTTTTCAAGCAAACATTTATCATTTTCCCACAATGTTTTAATTATTAAGGCACCTGAGTGTTGCAAGAGTGCAAAATTATGTCTTAATTTCTAAATCCTTTCCCATATAAAACAATTCTGCAGCAAACGAATTTTAAAACATATTGACAGCAAATATGAAATATGTCTGGAAATGAAAGTATATTAATTGAATAGAGTTGAAAACATTGTGGCAAAAGGAAAAATTGCTCATAATGAAGTCGTCTGCTGCAGAGGCGTCAGAAAGTGTCTGTATGTGGGAGAGGGTAAATATCCATATGACATGGATCCAATTTTGAGTTTTATGTATACTCCAATAAAATTGGTTATATATAACAGTCAATAAATGCTAGACCCAATCTGAAATTCAATTACCTTTAAATTGCCACTATTATCCTATGATTTAGCACTTTCCCTCATATAGACTTTCTGACACCTCTGCAGCAGACGGCTTTTTGAAAACATAGCAAAACGAGCAATTTCTCTTTTTGCCACAATGTTTTCCACTTTTATAGTCATTATAGGTTATCCATTCAATTATAGAGATTTACTATTTTATGACATAATACTGTTCAAAGTCGTCTGTTGCAGAATTGTCGAATGAGGGAAAGGGTTATTCAGACTAATCTGACATACAACAAATCTGAAGCAGACGACTTTCCAAGCACAAATTTAAATGCAAACATTTGAAAATCTATAAAAGCCAAAGTTTTATTATTGAATAAGAGTTGAAAACATAAGAAGTGGTAAAAGGAGCTCATAACAAGCAATTTCTCCTTTTGCCACAATGTTTTCAAAAGTCGTCTGTTTCAGATATGTCAAAAAACCATAAAGACTTTAAAAAATCCTTCTTTCATAATTAAAGAATTCTAAAACTTATTAAAAAAATAACTTACTTTAAATATAGCCATTCACCAAACAAAGATTTACTTATATAACACCTTCCAATGCTAAAACTACATTTAAATGTCCTTTAAAGCTTAGATTGTTCAAATGCAGTCATTACAATTTAAAAATTCATACAAAAGTCATTCAAGTTCAGTCACAACTCATTTCCGATCAAAAATTTAACTCCATTTGTGGTAAAACTCGTTGACCAAAAACTAAACAACCGATGAAGCACAAACAACAAATCATATGGCATAGGTCACATATCACTAAATTACATCTGTACATATTTCTCCTTGGTTGTCTCAAAACTTGATGTATGATACCGTAACTCTTTTCTTTTTACGAACAACTGCATACCCTTTCCCACATACAAGAAATCTGCAGCAGACGACTTTGAACCCATCTCGGTTAAAATGTGGAAAGTCTTCATAAATAAAAGTTTAATTGTTGAATTGTGTGAAAAGAGAAATTGCTCTTAATTTTCTCCTTTTGTCACAATGTTTTCAAAAGTTGTCTGCTGCAGAGGTATCTGAGAATGCGTCTGTAAGTGGGAAAGGGTCAAGAGACTTAACCTTTTCCCATATGTACACACATTTTGAAGCACCTTGCTGTAGCAGACAACATTTCAAAACATCATGGCAAAAGGAGAAAATTGCACATCTTTTTCTAAAATTAAACCTTAAATAATAGACACTTCCCACACTTCTCCAAAGACAATTTGGAAGTCGGTAGCTGCAGCGTTATTGTTATTTCGAAAGGAGGGTTAACCCTTTCCCATATATTGTTATTTGGAAAGGAGGGTTAACCCTTTCCCATATAAAACAAATCTACAGCAGACGAATGTGAAAACGTATTGGCAAAAATGTAAAATATCTCAATAAAGGAGTTTTATCATTAAAGAAAGTTGAAAACAGTGTGGCAAAGAGTGAAATTGTAATTTTTTCCTTTTGCCACATTGTTTTCAAAAGTAGTCTGCTGCAGACACGTCAAAATCCGTCTCCAAGTGGGAGAAGGTTAACTGATCATGTCTCCCGAACTATTGTCTACAGTTTACCTACACCGCTGATTTGCTCCTAGATTTTTATTGTGTATAAATTTGTAACTGAACAAAGACATGTAACAATATACAAGCAAACTATGTCAAATATTCATCAATTAAAGATCTTAAATATTGGTTGAAAGACAATACAATACTACACTGACTGGTGGTGGCATGAGTAAATCAGTCCCAAATCAAATCAAATTGATTTAACTGTTTTTTAAGAGTCACCTACTTTTAAAAAAAAAATAAGAAAAATGGCAATATATGTGCACCTAGAAATAATGGAGATGTAAAATTGATACAGTCCAAAATATTGGTGAAAAAAGAGAAATGAGCTATTTCCACTTTTCCTGCAATATTTTTAAAATAAAGGCTGCAGCTAAGGTGCCTCAAGTCATCTGTTCCAGGTAAAAGGATAACATATGCATCTAAATTTAAGAAAACATTGTATGAAATGGTGCAAATTCTCTGTGTACAATTGCAGCTTTATCCACTAGAGCTAATAATGTACATAAGCGATAACTATAATCTAATTAAGGCAAAATTTAATGTGATGCCTAAAAGAAAATATATTTACAGTACTTAATGATATACATATGTACCAACTATTTTTCCTTAAGTATTACTTGAGACAGAAAATAAACATCAAAATAAAAGCAGAAATTGCTCTCCTACTTTCACAATATTTTCATACCATGGCAATTACTGCTGCCGCTGTGTTAAAAGTCATTTGTATCTGTAAAGCCTTACACAGGATCACATAGCATGTATCTGTAAAACATTCTTAAGTCCCATATCTGCCATGTGATCAAAATCATCCATAGTACTATTTCCTTCCTAAACCCTTTCCAACATACAGACGCTTTTCTTATGCCTCTGCAGCAGACGACTTTTGAAAACAATGTGACAAAAGGAAAAATTGCTCATAATTTAAAAACAAGAGGGCCATGATGGCCCTATATCGCTCACCTGATTTAATAGAACTTCAATAGTTTTCAAAGTTTTTACTCTTTTTAGGCCAATACTTTTGGACAAGAAGATTTTTAAAGTTTTAACAATGCACATATAAGGAAAACAAGCTCCGCCCCCTGGTGGCCATGTTTTTTAACGGATCAAAAATATTTAAACAATCTTGGTAAAGGGTGCCCCAAGGAACATTTGTGCAAAATAATTTTTAAATCGGGCCAGTACTTTTGGACAAGAAGATTTTTAAAGTTTTAACAATGCACATATAAGGAAAACAAGCTCCGCCCCCTGGCCGCCATGTTTTTCAACGGATTGGAAATATTTGTACAATCTTGGTAAAGGGTGGCCCCAAGGAACATTTGTGCAAAATAATTTTTAAATCGGGCCAGTTCTTTTGGACAAGAAGATTGTTAAAGTTTTAACAATGCACATATAAGGAAAACTAGCTCCACCCCCTAGCGGCCATGCTTTTCAACGGATCGGAAATATTTGAACAATCTTGGTAAAGGGTGCCCTAAGGAACATTTGTGCAAAATAATTTTCAAATTGGGCTAGTACTTTTGGACAAGAAGATTTTTAAAGTTTTAACAATGCACATATAAGGAAAACAAGCTCCGCCCCCCCTGGCGGCCATGTTTTTCAACGGATCAAAAATATTTGAACAATCTTGGTAAAGGGTGCACCAAGGAACATTTGTGCAAAATTATTTTCAAATCGGCCCAGTACTTTTGGACAAGAAGATTTTACAAAGTTTTAACAATGCACATATAAGGAAAACAGGCTCCGCCCCCTGGCGGCCATGTTTTTCAACGGATTGGAAATATTTGAACAATCTTGGTAAAGAGTGTCCCAAGGAACATTTGTGCAAAATAATTTTCAAATCGGGCCAGTACTTTTGGACAAGAAGATTTTTAAAGTTTTAACAATGCACATGTAAGGAAAATAAGCTCCGCCCCCTGGTGGCCATGTTTTTCAACGTATTGGAAATATTTGAACAATCTTGGTAGAGGGTACCTCAAGGAACATTTGTGCAAAATAATTTTCAAATCGGGCCAGTACTTTTGGACAAGAAGATTTTTTAAGATTTGGCAATTTTCCCCTTTTCTGATGCCGCAGCAACCAAAGTTCTACTTGGAATTAATTTCTTTGAACAACTTTGAAAGAGGACTACCTAAGGACCATTCCTGTGAAGTAATTTTGAAATCTGTTCATTGGTTTAGTAGGAGAAAACATTTGTAGGAAATTGTTAACAGACGCCGACGACGCCAGACGCCGGACGGTGAGTGATCACAAAAGCTCACCTTGCACTTCGTGCTTAGGTGAGCTAAAAATCCTTTTGCCAGGATGTTTTTTCAATAATTGTTCTGTTATTTATAGAGCGTTGAAATGTCCATATTCTTGCCTAGATGTTTTCAAAACAGTCTGCTGCAGAATTATCACAGCGTTTCCTGGGTAAATTAGTTACCACTGGTGGTACTGCTGGTCAATTGTCATCCTGACATTTATGCTAACCCAACAAGCCTGAGCGCCATCATAGACGGAAAGCCATTACTACAATTTATCAAGTCTTTAGAATGAACCGGCTGAGGATTGAACCCGCGACATTTGGCACTAGAGGACTGGACGCTCTGCCACTACACGGTCCATTTTTAAAATTATCTGCTTTCAAAACATCTCAGGAAAAACAAATGTAAAATCAAGGCAATGGCAAACATAATGTTGATACACAGTTGAAAACATTGTGAGAATAGTGATGCCCTCATGCTGTAAACAATCACCTTATAGTTATGAATAACTGTTCAAAGTGTCAAAGCAATTGAAAAGTAACGCAAAACTAAACCAAAATACTTAGTCAATAGGGGGTCATTATATTTTCAAAATACCTGGTAGAGTTATGACCCTTGTAGTATAGTAAAAGAGCCACCTTTCACGAAAACCTTAGTAGAGTTATAATGGCCCTTTCTGTATACAATCGCCTACATATGTTTCATGTTTCAAAGCCATAGTTTTTATAGTGAATAGAGGACCTCAATGCAAAATTTAGTCAAGATTGCAACATGTACACAGTCAACAAAGATGCTTAATTGCTCTTCTTTTTATTTAAAAAAATCATACGAGACAAAAAATGGGTAGATTGGATATTTTTCTGAAGTAATGACAACTTACCTGTTATAAATGAATGTTGTTTTTTATTGAATAAACCTACAGAAAAGAATGACATATGATCAGTAGAGCTGATCCACCTATATATTCAGGTGTCCATGGTCAATATTCCTACGTTCAACACATCTGCAAGAAGACCTTGATTGCAGCAATGAGTAATTGCTCATTATAAGCTATGTCTCGCTTTGCCACAATGTTTTAAAAGGTTTTCTGCTGTGGAGGTGTCAGAAAGAATCTGTATATATGGTAAAGGTTATTAGTCGCCGGGCAGAAGCCCGCGACTTCTATTTTTAATAGCTTTTCGGAAATCACATGGGAGGGCGGCTTATTATTAGAAAGAAACAAATCTAGATGATTTGAACATATTACAATTGTGGTTGTTTACGAACACTAATAAATGACACATCTAAAATGAAATAAATATTCCGATTTTTTAATGTTTGCAGTTTTTTTTATTTCACTCGCATTTAAGTTTTTTGTCTTATTTACGAAGACAAAAGTGGTCCCTTCAAGACGTGAACCAACACCCCCTAATGCAGACTCTTATGTGTCATCATTGAGGTCAATTTCGGATTCTCCTTTTAATAGCAATTTTAACTTACTAAATGTTGTTTTCATGTTCAAAGAGATGTCTTGATTTGTGTAGAATTCATTTAATAATGTTAATCCATGAATATCTAAAGTAGGAACTGTTTCTAAGCTAAATATAGACCCTATTCTGTTGTGTAGTTTCGTGACCTTTAACATCGATTTTCGCGCATGCGCATTTCGATATGAAAAAGCGAGTGATATTATTTTATTTTAGACAAGTACAAGACGAATGTTTGACGCAAAGCGTCAAAGAGAAGCCGCAATATTTCGTTGTACATGTAGAAATAAGAAAAAAAGAACATTTTTAAATCCACAAACAATAGAACAATTTAAACTGTAGACGGTGATGCTGATATATTTCTCCTTTTGAAGACTTTTGTGGTTTTTTTTTCAAATTACCTCCCTTTAAAGCAATACCAGGATATTTACCTTGTGATTCGAATAAGATTGACAAACATTGAAATTATATGAATGAATACTATTATTTAAATAAGTAACAACAGCAAAATTAAATTTAAGCCAGATAAATGTGTACACATTTCGTTAATTTGTTATAGATACCCTAATGTATAGGTATGAATATAAACTTTATAAGCAAATGTTTTCATTTCAACGTTCCTAATGTTTGAATAGACTAAGGAAAGTCAAGAATACATAAATAAATCAATGCAGTCTTTTCCGGCGACATTGATGCCTTGCATCAACTTTCTCTTGTACATATATGTATTTACAATATTTTGCCTCACAACTTTTAAATGATTATTTGACAGCTCAGCAGTTTATAAGGACAAAAGGAGAATGTTCTTGTAACGTAATTCAGATTACCCACAACAAAAAATCTGCAGCAGACCTCTTTGAAGATATACAATTAGGCAAAAGAGGTGAAAATTTTCAATAAATAAAAAAAGTAAAGTTCATGAAAAGAGATGAAAATATTATAACAAACTGAGAAAGTGCTTGTTATGAGCAAATCCTCTTTTTGCCAAACTGTTAAAAAAAGTAGCCTGCCGCAGATGCATCATGTTGGAAAGGGTTTATGTAAGCAGGTAAAACAATTTGTGATTTATTATGCTATAGTCTCTGTAACGTTAACATAATTACCTGGTAATGTGGAAAACAATTTACATTATAGACTGGTTCTAACAAAAACATAATTACTTTCTGCACAGCTGCATCAAGTCATCATTCTTTCTACAATTCTGCAGTCATGATCTTCATTTCAAAGTTAATCTTGAAGTGGGCGTTTTTTCAGATTGATCACTGAGCACTTTGGCGTGTGCACGCTGAATCAACTCTATGCACAAGTGATGGCAATTATTAGCTAATCTTTTTATTTCAAATAATTAAAGGAGCATTCATTGTATACATACACCATCCTTTCTGGAAAATGCTTTTTAACCCTTTCCCTCATATAGACGCTTTCTGACGCCTCTGCAGCAGACGGCTATTTGAAAACATAGTGACGAAAGAAGAAATTGCACAAAACGTGCAATTTCTCCTTTTGCCACAACGTTTTCCATGCAAAATTAGAAGTTAAATTCTAATTAGTACAAAGCTGATCGAATAAATAATGGGAAAAGAAGATATTACTCATTCGAGCATTTTTTTTCACAAAGGCATCAAAAGCTTTGTCAGGCAAGAACTTAAATTGGAGATAATGGGAAATTGGGAACGGTTTCTTACTTTGCATAATGTAGAATAACAAGAATAACAAGAAAATGGACCTATTCCAAATTCCAAAGCTCCATTACATAAACAAGGAATTTTATTATGTCAAGGAATTTACTAATACTTTGATTCCTTCTTTCACAGGCAGTCATTCACTCTTTCCCTCATACGACAATTCTGCAGCAGACGACTTTGAACATGTTTTGCCCAAAAAAAGAAAATCTTTTTAATTGAATGGATAACCTATGACTAAAAGTGGAAAACATTGTGGCAAAAGGAGAAATTGCACGTTTTGTGCAATTTCTTCTTTTGTCACTATGTTTTCAAATAGCTGTCTGCTGCAGAGGCATCAGGAAGCGTCTATATGAGGGAAAGGGTTAATGAATATACAGTCAAACTTTTTCTTAGGCATGCTGCCACCCAGGGGAGAGTACAAATTTGGCTGCTAAACATAGTTGGCTGCTTAATACTAATAAAATAAAGAAGAATATGATGTTTTGGTAAATCTTTAGGTGGCTGCTAAATAAAATTAGTTGTTTAACCCTTTCCCACATACAACAAATCTGCAGCAGACGACTTTGAAAATATACTGGATAAGTACAATAATTGAATAGAGTTGAAAACATGGCGACAAAAGGAGTAATTACTCGTTTTGAGCAATTTCTTCTTTTGCCTACATATTTCAAAAATGCGTCTGCTGCAGAGGCGTCAGAAAGTGTCTATATGAGGGAAAGGGTTATCACAGGTGACCGCTAACACACGTTTGTCTGTATTACATGTATATGAGCTCAGCCTAGTTATTTGGGGTCTTGATGCACCAGTATACAGTGAAGACTCTGGAGAGCCTGTGTACCCACGTAGTCTCACCATGTCTTCACTGTCTGCCTATCTGTTATCCCTTTCCCAGATAAATTAATTCTGCAGCAGTTGACTTTGAAATCATCTTGGCAAAACTATGGAAAATTCTTATTGAATAAAGTTGAAAACATTGCGGCAAATGGAGAAATTGCTCGTTTTGATACATTTTTCCATTTGACACAATGTTTACAAAAGTCGCCTGCTGCAGATGCATCAGAAAGCGTCTATAAATGTAAAAGGTATTTACCTATACAGATCTTTTTACCAAAATATGGAGGATAACCACACTATTTTGATGCCAATGTACATTTTACATGATCCTCTTACAGAGTTTTATTTGTTTGGGATTTTAAGCTGTTTTCAACATTATTTCAGTTATATCATGATGGCGAAAGTTCACTTATTCATGATCCCTGGGTAAACAAACAAGAACTCAATGGCTAGGAAAGTGTTAAACCTGTCCCACCTGCAGAAATGTTTTTGTCACATCAGTAGCTACCAGCTTTTTAAAACATTGTGGAATAAAGGAGAAACACAAGTTTGACTGTATTATTTACTGTACTGCCTAGGAATTTGGGGTCTTCAGATGCACCAGCATAAAGTGGAGAGTCTGGTGAGCCAGCTGTGTATTCACATAGCCTCACCAAGTCTTCACTGTCTGCCTATCCATTATATGAACCTATACAAATCTTTTGACCAAAAACAAGATGTACAGGGGCGTAGCTCCCTTTAGGCACTGAAGGCAGGTGCCTACACATTTTTTCTAAAAATGTCCCAAAATGCAGCTGCGGCGACACACATCTGCGTAATGAATCAACCAGATCAGCCTGCGCTGTCCGCGCAGACTGATCCGGCCGACACATTCCGACAACTTTGAACATATTTTGTCAAAAAATAGAAAATCTCTATAATTGAATGGATTACCTATGACTTATACAAATGGAAAACATTGTGGCAAAAGGAGAAATTGCTCGTTTAGAGTAATTTCTTTTTTTGTCACTTTGTTTTCAAAATACGTCTGCTGCAGAGGCGTCAGAAAGCGTCTATATGAGGAAAAGGTATAACCCTTTCCCTCATATGACAATTCTGCAGCAGACGACATTGAACGTATTTTGTCAAAACATAGAAAATCTCTATAATTGCATGGATAACCTATGACTAAAAGTGGAAAACATTGGGGCAAAAGGAGAAATTGCACGTTTTGTGCAATTTCTTCTTTTGTCACTATGTTTTCAAAAAGCTGTCTGCTGCAGAGGCGTCCGAAAGCGTTTATATGAGGGAAAGGGTTAAGACTCCAAATCTTAAGACACAGCCCATATGGTGTTCTTTACAAAAATGATCATGTTTAAAAAGGAGATCTGTATTTATATTGAGGGAGATAAAAATTATGGTTTAAGCCTAATTTCCCACCATCATTAATGCTTTTACACATCTGTAGCAAACAACTTTTAAAAATATTGTGGCAAAAGGTAAATTCCACACAATGTGCAATTTCGAGATCACCTTTTGCCATGATGTTTTCAACTATATTTTAAATAAGCAAATTTTAATCCATAGATATATTTAATTGATCAACCTACAAACATATTAAACATTTGTCAATTAAAATTGCATACATCAACTTAAACCTTTTTCCACTTGAATGAATGTATATTGTTTTATGGCGCATCGACAGCTAAGGTCATTTAGCGCGCAATTAATTTTAATTATTCATGATCCCTGGGTAAACAAACCAGTACTAGGCTAGAAAATGTGCCTTGCCCAAGGGCACTCCACCATGACCGTAGTGCCGCGACTGGGGATCGAACCCTTTTCCACTTGATGCAAACATAGCAGGAAAGGATGATTTCCTCAAAGTAGGAACAATTTCTGTCCTTTTCCAACAGTGCTTTCAAAATTGTATCAGATGCAAGAATTTAAAGTAATTATTATGAAACAGTTGACAATTAAAATCAAAGCGCCAATGGCACTGTAGTGGCGATCGTATGGAAAATCCAGCAAAGTAACAAGCAGTATATCGGTGTAGGGCTTGCGATGACTCTGGTGCGGGTATATTTGAGAATGTATCACCCCTGCAGTAGAATAATGTTAGTTTGCCAGAATGTTGTCTTGGTGATTATTAATTACGTTCTGAAATTGGTCATGATGTGTTCAAAATTAGGCCATTCCAAAGTTATGAAAAATCTAGTTGGTATTCGATAGACTACCGTTTTAGCTCATTAGAATGGCTATTTGTAATCTAAATTGTTCGGGTAATCACATGTTTATCACCAGGTCGCTAGGCCATATTAAGATAAAATATATTTTAGAAATGACTAAATTATCAAGAAAGGAGAGAAAACAGTATCCATTAGTTTGGTGTTTGTTTCAATGATGTCCGATATTAAACAGGTCTGTTCAATTTAGTCCCTTCACATTGCATGATTGAGGGTTGTCAGAGACATATAAACACAGTGTATTTATATGTCTCTGAGGTTGTTAAACTGCTACGAATAATACGAGTGCAAAAACAAACACAAAACATGCTCCAAAAGCACAATTTCACTATTTGCCAAACTGTTCAATTTATAAAAATATAGGCATATATTATAATGCTCGATCTCCAAACTAAATTAGGCTACACTGTCAGCATTGATTGCTAATTGACTCTAGAACGTGCAGACGTGTATACATAACGTGTGTACACACTGACATCGTGTGTCCTTTAAACCTTTGTAAACCAGTCTTATCATCTAGACGCTTTAATATATTTAAAGAAATACAAAATAAAGCGTTTATAATATTGAGATTTACAAGCTCTTCTGGTTTTTGGTCTCGCGAGCTATTTATAGAACCTTTTGGAATTTCCAGATTTGAGTATCATCAGAGTTGCCGTTATTTGCAAGGCAGAACGCGCAATGATATTTATTATCTGCCAAATCATGACGAAGATAATATTTACATATTTTAACTCTATGTAGATAATGTCTCGATAAATATTAGTAACAATCCGGTACCAAAGTAGCACTGACATAATTATTATTAATCACGTCTCTGCATCAATGATGGAACTATAACGGATGTGAGTAAATTAGTTTGCAGTAAGGTAACAAAATATCAACCGATTGTTCAAAACCGACTATATAAATATTTTTCGTTGTTGTTGTTTCTGTTAGCATTGTGGCGATTGTCAAACCAATCGCCACAAAAACATATCAGGTTAAAATAATGTTCAATCAAATGTCATACCTGAAAAATCTTGTGAAAAGTCACTGAATCACAATTCCTTTTTTTTATAATTAATTCTTTCCGTAATTCTAAAAAATTATGATATTGACGTATTATAACACCTTATTTAATCCCATTTATTTGGACAATACAAACTATTACTTCAAAGCCAGAGGCACCTTTTGATTGGCGAATTTTTTTTAAAATAATGTGTCAATCCTGGTATTATAGCACTCCAATAGGTGTGTAAAGGAATTTGTCGCTTATGTAACATCAAATACCGGTACCTACAGGTCATTTGGAAGCATAATATAATAATCCAATAAGTACATAATAATTTAATTTTCAAAATAACTTCGCTTGTTTGTTTTTCAATAAAATGACAAAACCATTCCTTTAATATTGGTTTTTGACTTTTCCTGCTGTTTTAACCATTTTCCTTATTCTTAATTTCTCTTAATTTGACCCTTTCCAACTTGCAGATGCATTTTGACACATCTGCAGCAGACACATTTTGTAAATGTATATCGATGTGTGTTAACTTCTGAATTCTATCTACAGTTCTTCTAAAAATAGGCTGACAGATGACAGTGCAGGCTCTGGAGAGATTGATTGACCCTGCTTATAATGCATTGGCTATCTTGAGTCTTCACTGTTTGGGTATACCGGTATATGCATTCAGGCCCCTTTCGCACATAGTATAAATCTGCATCAGACGACTTTGAAAAATGGTAATAAAATTATATGCTGCAAGCTTATCAGCATCATGAGCAATTTCCTTCTTTGGCCACAATGATTTTTTAAGTTGTCTGTCTGTGTCAAAATGACTGTCTGCAGCAGAGGGCTTTTTGAAAACATAGTGACAAAAGAAGAAATTGCTCAAAACGATTAATTTCTCCTTTTGCCACAATGTTTTCCACTTTTAGTCATAGCTTATCCATTCAATTATAGAGATTTTCCATTTTTTGACAAAATATATTCAAAGTCGTCTGCTGCAGATGTGTTGTATGTGTGAAAGGGTTAAGCAATAGTCAGAAAGCTTCTGTATGTGGGCAAGGGGGTTGATACAACTTCCAACAGGTTTTCCATCTTACCATTATTTCCTGATTTTCTTGCACTTAGTTAAATTTACTAACATTTTTCCAAGGCAACAGACATTACCTATAATGATACCCATAGGTGGGAGATAAATAACAATATAATTAAGTCCTAACAAGAGTTGTCGGAGGACAATATAGCTCGCCTATCAGGGATATCGTCTATCAGGGCCTACTTCAGAACAGTTATAGCATGGGTATAAAGTCCAAAATCCAAAAGTGGAATAATTCAGTTGAAATTGAATTTACAAAAGAAAGACAAGAATTACACGTAATTAAATGTCTCACTGTGTCCCCTGCTTTGACTATCAAGGCAAGTGTAAAAGACAAAAAGTAAACAAAACTCTAACATTGAGCTAAACACAATTATTTTTAAACAAGAAATAATAATTTTTTTTTTTTAAAAAATACAAGAAATTAAACAAAAAAAATTGAGCTGAACAAAAAGTTCTAAAATTCAAGAAAAAAAATAAAAAATAAAAAAATAATGCTCAAAGTTCAAAAATACAAGAAAAAATGAAATTAATCCAACAAAATATGAAGAAGCTATGCCCAATTTTCAAAATCCAGCAAAAAACAAATGTTTTACCCCAAAAAATATGAAAGCCCTAGAACCAGTACTTATTGAGAAAAAAAAAAATCGAAACTTTAACGTTGAGCTAAACGCAAAATTGAAAAATACAAGAAAAGAAAAAGAAAAAAATCCAAATGTTTGAAAAAAATCCTTTCCAGAGTTATGGGACTTGACATACAAGGTCCCCTAATGACCCTTAATAAGTGTGTGAAGTTTGAAAGCAACAGCATACACAGTGTCTGAGAAAAGGCCTTGCACGCAAAGGTTTGACCAAATTTCTAAGTCCAAAAAGGGGCACAATTCAGTCAAAATCCATTCCAGAGTTATGGGACTTGACATACAAGGTCCCCTAATGATCCTGAATAAGTGTGTGAAGTTTCAAAGCAACAGCATACACAGTGTCTGAGGAAAGGCCTTGCACGCAAAGGTTTGACCAAAATTCTAAGTCGAAAAAGGGGCACAATTCAGTCAAAATCCATTCCAGAGTTATGGGACTTGACATACAAGGTCCCCTAATGACCCTGAATAAGTGTGTGAAGTTTGAAAGCAACAGCATACACAGTGTCTGAGAAAAGGCCTTGCACGCAAAGGTTTGACCAAATTTCTAAGTCCAAAAAGGGGCACAATTCAGTCAAAATCCATTCCAGAGTTATGGGACTTGACATACAAGGTCCCCTAATGATCCTGAATAAGTGTGTGAAGTTTCAAAGCAACAGCATACACAGTGTCTGAGGAAAGGCCTTGCACGCAAAGGTTTGACCAAAATTCTAAGTCGAAAAAGGGGCACAATTCAGTCAAAATCCATTCCAGAGTTATGGGACTTGACATACAAGGTCCCCTAATGACCCTGAATAAGTGTGTGAAGTTTGAAAGCAACAGCATACACAGTGTCTGAGAAAAGGCCTTGCACGCAAAGGTTTGACCAAATTTCTAAGTCCAAAAAGGGGCACAATTCAGTCAAAATCCATTCCAGAGTTATGGGACTTGACATACAAGGTCCCCTAATGATCCTGAATAAGTGTGTGAAGTTTCAAAGCAACAGCATACACAGTGTCTGAGAAAAGGCCTTGCACGCAAAGGTTTGACCAAAATTCTAAGTCGAAAAAGGGGCACAATTCAGTCAAAATTCATTCCAGAGTTATGGGACTTGACATACAAGGTCTACTAATGACCCTGAATAAGTGTGTGAAGTTTGAAAGCAACAGCATACACAGTGTCTGAGAAAAGGCCTTGCACGCAAAGGTTTGACCAAATTTCTAAGTCCAAAAAGGGGCACAATTCAGTCAAAATCCATTCCAGAGTTATGGGACTTGACATACAAGGTCCCCTAATGATCCTGAATAAGTGTGTGAAGTTTCAAAGCAACAGCATACACAGTGTCTGAGAAAAGGCCTTGCACGCAAAGGTTTGACCAAGCTGGCAACGCGGACGCCAACGCCAACACCAACGCCAACGCCAACGCCAACGCCAACGCCAACGCCGGGGTGATAACATAAGCTCCCCTATTTCTTCGAATAGGCGAGCTAATAACTGTTTTTAGTCATCGGAAAGCATCAATGGCAAACTTGGGGTTTGAACTATTGACACCTGTATTGATAGTATTTGCCTTCTGTACTATTTTTAACCCTTTCCCTCATAAAGACGCTTTATGATGCCTCTGCAGCAGACAGCTTTTTGAAAACAAAGTGACAAAAGAAGGAATTGCTCAAAATGAGCAATTTCTCCTTTTGCCACAATGTTTTCCACTTTTAGTCATAGGTTATCCATTCAATTATAGAGATTTTCTTTACTTTGACAAAATATGTTCAAAGTCGTCTGAGGGAAAGGGTTAAGGAATGGTGTATGTCAATTAGCCCACAAGCGAACACTTTTTGACACATGGAAAAAGGAAAATTGGCTTATAATGAATATTCAATACATATATTTTCCTGTTAGAGATTTTCCATATTTTTTGCCTAGATGTTTTCAAATTCATCTACAACAGCTGCAGATATTTTGTATTTGGGAAAGGGTTAAGTTGTTTGACAATGCATTAAAAAAAAAAGGAGATATCATGTCCGGAAGCGATTTAAAAGCCTTTTCTGAAATCAATGGAAAGAAAAGTAACTGGTTTGTTGGAAACCCTCATCTCAACAAACAAATGATCTAAGTTTATACATTTAAAATATGTTTACTTTGTCTGTACACCCTTAAATCCCACAAACAGACGCTTGCTGGCGCCTCTGCAGCAGGCGACTTTTGAAAATAGTGTTGCAGATTGTGAAATTGCTCATTATATGCAATTACTCCATTTGCCACAATGTTTTCAACTATAATTCAATAAAAATACTTTCACTTCTAAAGATTGCTCAAACTTTAATTAAGTTGCTTCCAAGATTTCAAATTCATCTGCTACAGATTTGTTGTATACATGTGGAAAAGGGCTAACTGACTGAATGTTTTCGTTTTTCCAGGTTAATGAGTATATACCAATATCTAGTTTGATATTAATCCTTCCCACATACAACAAATATGCAGCATATGATAAATGAAACTAAAGCTATTGAATAGAGTGGAAAATGTTGTTGCATTAGCAGAAATTACTCATGATGAAATAAAATCAAACACTAAAGATATTGGGTAAAACCTTATATTTTATCTGTTTGATATTGCAGTTTACAATAGAAACTTAAGTGAAAGATAAATTGGTTAGCAGTGTTCATTATGAGATTATTACAATTCATTGATCAATTTGATCAATAATATCAGAAAACAAATAGAGCAGAAATTGTACATGAATGTTTAATATAAAGCAACGTACAACTTCAGAAAAATGATAAGTTATTTACAAGAAAAATTAACCTTTTCCTACAATATGACACATTTTTACACATCTGCTGTCGCTGTTGAAAACATTGTGACAAAAAAGCGTTTTGCCAAAATGCTTTCATTCTCATGCAATATTTTTGCATGCTTAGATTTATACTGATTTTTCTTATTTTATCCTGGGGACATAATCCCCTTCGTAAAAAACTGCATATGCAGACATTGTTTTTCACATGGCAGACAAAATATCCCCTTCATCATTTTGTGCATGGCGACATTATAAATAGCCCCTTCATAGGCTGACAGTATGCCCTTCATCATTTATTACATGACTGTCATCATCATAAAGCCCCTTCATTAGTCAATTATCATCATGGTATATGTGGGAAATAGTTTACCCGATGCAGACTAAAAAGAATGTCCGTCTATGAAGGAGATAATTTCTGCTTGCAGCAAATCGGTGAAGGGGCTAATGGCCGTGTAAGAAGGGGATTATCTCTGCATGTGAAAGGGCTAATGTCCGCCTATGCAGTTTTTTTACGAAGTGGATAATGGCCAGAGGGGCTAATTAATGTCCGCCATTCTTCAATGTCATCTTCTGCAGAATTGTTTCATGTGAAAAAGCATTAAAGAATTTTTACTCGTTTTGAAAATTGACTCCAATTCCATCATTATGACTCATAAGCTGTCACCTTTTTCTTAACAAGCAGAGCAGAAAGGCTAAATCTGACACTAAAAAGGGTCAAACACTTCAAGTAAAGTTATGCCACTTGAATTAGAGTTAAGCTATATTGAAAGCCTTTAAATGTTCAAACAGTTTGCTTGCTCAACAATAAGTACCGTCAAGGATTAGCTGTACTCTACAGATTTGATTTTTTTCCAAAATGGGCGTGAACTGTGACACTTTCCCTATTATCCTTTTCCCACGTACGGACATGCCTCTGCAGCAGACTTCTTTTTAAAAAAATTGTGATAAACATTTCCCACAATGCTTTCACTCATGTTTCAATAATTGTTCTTTTATTCATAGCCTCCATATTTTTGACTAATTATTTCAAAATCGTCTGCTGCAGTTTTGTTGTATGTGGGAAAGGGTTATCGGATAATTTAAATGGAGCAGAATGTCTTTTGTTGGCGAAGAAAATATATATCTTTTACTATACTACGCTATTTTAACCTTTCCCAGCTGCAGATGCATTCTAAAAACTTATGATGAAGCAGACGTCATTCGAAATCATTATGGCAAAAGGAGAAATTGTCAATAATGAACAATTTCTTGTTCTTGACACAATTATTTCAACTGTATTTAATAATTATGCTTTCATTTATAGAGATCTTTCGTCTGCTGCAGATTTGTGGTATGTGGGAAAGGATTAATTTAATCAACTCATATCTAATAGGTAATTGAAAAGACATTTCCACATTGAAAATATCTCATGAAAAGTTAGTCAAATCTTTACACAAGGAAGTTAAACTTTGAACATTAATATCTAGAAATAAAACCCTTTCCCATAATGTATATTCATTTTGACCCATCTGCAGCAAAGGACTTTGAAAACAATATTATAAAGGAGAAATTGCTCATAATGATCAAGCAATATCTCCATATGGATCAATGTGTCTTCAACTATATTCAATAATTGAATGTTGCTCTTTGAAAATCAACCTTACAATACTTACTAGATAGGCGACACCTTAAGGGTTTCGCGGGATAGAATGAGTGAAGAGGAGCAGAATTATACCGAACTACCAACTGGCCACACGCAATACTAAATATATATGTTATGAATATATGTAATTTCAATTCTTACATGATTCAAAACGTAATAATTGATGACACTCAAGGTTTTTTGGCAACACCAAAATTATTTCCGCAAGTCTAAAAGATAAACACACCATACTATTGGTTTTGGCGCCAAAGCGATAACGTTATGACGTCATACCGCTGAAGTGCTGAACGTGACGTCACTTTCCAAGTATTTGGTCACGTGAAAATATTTGATTCAAGAGCCCCTATTAAAATCATTCTCCAACTATCAAAACTAAATGTATGAGAAATTTAAAAACACCGTTGTTTGCACTGGATCTTTGACAAGTTTCAGTTTAAATTTCAGGTCTCTAGCTGATTCCGTTATTTGCTGGTACGAGATCTACAGAAATATGTAGTCAAAATGTCGATTTTTCGGGTTTTAACCTTAAAAATATCTAAAACTAGATTTTTCCCAGATATAACGACACCGCCCAGACCTAGATCGCATTGTGGTCTATCAGTGTGGCTAATTTCATCGAAATCGTTCTCACCGATTTCTTTGTCCTCAAATCGCTGAATTTTACAACACATTGTGTCCCAATAGCCGTATAGACATTTGTTCCGTAGAACAGAATAGAATAATTCTGTTCCACTACACTCATTCTATACTAGAAAGGCGACACCTTAAGGGTTTCGCGGGATAGAATGAGTGGAGAGGAGCAGAATTGTATCCGAACTACCAACCGACCACACACAATGCTGAATATATTATTTCGATTCTAACATGATCCAAAACGTAACAATTGATGAAACTAGTATTTTGCAACACCAAAATTATCTCCGTAAGTCTAAAAGATAAATAGAACATTATTATCGGGATTTGGCGCCAAAGTTTAGTTTAAACTTATTTATTTTACATCGATTGCGAAACAAGCTTTAAGCTTAAATTAATCACACTCGATGTCTGCTTCCTGGAGACTTAACCAGTACTCGTGCCGTTTTGTGTTGAAAAATCTCAAAAGGACCCGCTCATCACGGGACTCGAACCAGGGACCTTTGATACGAGAGGCCGACGCTCTACCTCTGCACCACTGTAACGTTATGACGTCAACCGCTGACGTGACGTCACTTTCCTAGTCACGCCCACAGATTTTTTTAAAATCAAGAACCCCTATTGAAAGCTTTCTCCAAGAATCCAAACTGAATGTATGAGAAATCTAAAAACACCGTTGTTTGCACCGGATCTCGGACAAGTTTCAGTATGAATTTCAGGTCTCTAGCTGATTCCGTTTTTTGCTAGTGCGAGATCTACAGAAATATGTAGTCAAAATGTCGATTTTTCGGGTTTTAACCTTAAAAATCTCTGAAACTAGATTTTTCCCAGATATAACGAACACGCCCAGACCTAGATCGCATTGAATTCTATAAGTGTGGCTAATTTCAGCGAAATCGTTCTCACCGATTTCTTTGTCCCCAGATCGCTGAATTTTACAACACATTGTGTCCCAATAGCCGTATAGACATTTGTTCCATAGAACAGAATAGAATAATTCTGTTCCACTACACTCATTCTATATTAATTGAGTGGAAACAAGAAAATGTGTCCATGGAACACGGATGCCCCGGTTGTTAACTATATTTTAAAACGGACGGACGAACAGTTGGTCCAACCTCAAATTGATACAATTTTTTAAACAATGATATGTTGATTGTCATTTGTGTGAAGTTTCATAATGATAGGACATCAGGTTCACTAAAATCTAACTTGACCAAAAACTTTAACCTGAGCGGGACGGACGAACGGACAGACGGACGGACTAACAGACCGGAAAACTATATGCCCCTCATACTTCGTATGCCGGGGCATAAAAACACCAAATTAATAAACATGTTGAAAAAGACCTGCTTAACCCTTTCCCTCATATAGAGGCTTTCTGACGCCTTTTGAAAACATAGTGACAAAAGAAGAAATTACTCAAGATGAGCAATTTCTTCTTTTGCCACAATGTTTTCCACTTTTAGTCATAGGTTATACGTTCAATTATAGAGATTTTTTATGTTTTGACAAAATAAACTTCCTTGCAAAGGATGTAAACGGATACATTCTGTCTAATTGGCAAATACAGCTAGTGCAAAGCCATATCATATTGCAGGTTGGTTTTCACAGAATGCCACTCAAGTATTACAATATCACGTATAATGATTTTCCATCCCCCTTCTTCACTTATATAACCAGTACCCAGTGTGGTTGCATGTCAAGGGACATAACACTGATATCTAAGAAGACAGTAGACATGCTGTTTGAAAACATATTGGCAAAAATATGGAAAATCTGTATAAATGAAAGAGTTGAAATCAGAGTTGAAATCATTGTGGCAAAACGAGACAATGCACATAATGAGCAATTTCTCCTCTTGTCACAATGTTTTAAAAAGTCGTCTGCTGCATATGCTTCAAAATGTGTCTGCAATAGGGATAGGGTTAATGTTCCCATACAATTTCATGACTCTGGCGCCAAATATTTTTGAAAGATATCCATGAAATAAATTACTGGGACAGACAGACTGATAGACAAAGGTAAATATAAAACATTAACAAGAAACCACTGAAGACGGTAAGGCCGGATTGTCGGAAATTTGACCTTGAAAATCGACAAACCAAGGTCAAGGTCAAAGTAACCATAGAAATCAATAGAACTTGTTACTGGTTACCTTCAGGCGAAGTTTCAAGTTTGTAACCCTTTCCAGTGTTGAGATTTTGCAATAATCAATGTGTAGGCCGTCTCGTGAGAAAATCAACATTGTGGACTCTGCGTGTAAAGTATCGACCCGGATAAGCCTAAGCATGCCACACAGGTCTACCCAGATAGATACTTTTCGCCTCCTGTGGATTTTCTGTTTCAGGAATCACTACTCTATTTATTATCCCCCCTTAGACGGAATGTGTCGGCCGGATCAGTCTGCACGTACAGCGCAGACTGATCTGGTCGATACATTACGCAGCTGTGTATCACCGCAGCTGCATTTTGGGGCATTTTTAGAAAAAATGTATAGGCACATGCCTACAGTGCCTAAAGGGTGCTTAGTAACGCCCCTGTCTGAGGCTGATATCTGGTAAAAACCATGTGGGAAAAGAAGAAATTGCTCAAAGCCAGCAATTTCTTGTTTTCCAACAATATGTACATCTACTGGTACATTTTATAGATGTTACAGTTTCTTGTTTTCCAACACTATGTACATCTACTGGTACATTTTATAGATGTTACAGTTTCTTGTTTTCCAACAATATGTACATATATACTGGTACATTTTATAGATGTTACAATTTCTTGTTTTTAAAATAGACCGTAACCCATAACTTCACATAGACGACATTTGACACCTGTGGCCGGTAAACTGCCATTGAACACGACTCTTGAAAACATTGCAATAAAAGTTGAAACTGCTCAAAACGACCAATTTTACCTTTTACTGTAGTATTTTCAACTCTATCAATATGAATCTTTCAGTTTTCTAGATTGTTGAAATTGTTCGTCTGATGGCCTTTAAATAGTCATGTGAATTAAGTAATGGGTTAAAATATTAAATAGGGTAAACCGCTTTAAACTCCAAATTTGTTGGTGGCTAACCAAAAATGAATCTCTAAGCTGTTAATTATGTAAACGCCCATATCTTGTCTTGGTGAAACGAGATGTTGGTATTCAGTGGCATGCACCGAGTTATGATTATGGACAAAACAAAACTTTAAGATTATTTCCAAATTGCTGGCCCATTTTGATGCATTTGAAGCAGACAAATTTTGAAAACAATACGGTATACGTTCATTATATATAAATGAGCAATTTCTCCTAATGCGACAATAATTTCAAACCTTTTCAATTACCACTTTCATTTACGGAGATTTTCCATATGTTTGCCTTATTGCGTTTTCAGTCGTCTGCTGCAGATTTGTTGAATGTCAGGGAAAGAGACACTTGATCTGACTTGTGATTTTATTCTGACATGCAGCTAGCTCTCTCGAGGTGATTTAACAGATGACATTTGATGCTTTTGCATCAGACTACTTTTGAAAACATAATGTGCAAAAATGATAAATTATGCAAAATGAGATCAAAGTGACCAAATTTCTCCTTTTTCAACAAGGTTCAACCTGAAGTCCTTAAATTTCTGGGTGTTATCATGTATTTTGTCCTTGGGTGTTTTTCATATCAAACAAAGAGAAATCAATTAAAATCTGATATGATATTTCTGAGTAAAAACTCTACAAATGCTTCCATTTCCCATTCCCACAATGGTTTCAACTTAGTATATATGTACATCGTTTAATTTATATTTCTTATTTTCCAGATGTTCCTTTAAAAATATTTATTCATTCGCTCAAGACTTTTACCAAGCAGACACAGTAACTTAACTTTTGTTATATCAGGTAAAAAATTCACCTTTCCCACAAAAGACAAACCTGCAGACGATTTTGAAAACATATGGGCAAAGTATGAGAGAACTCTATGATATGTTATACTCATCAAATAAAGTTAAAAATATTGTGTTAAAATAAGAGACGCAATTTATTAGCAATATCTTGCTTCGCCAAAATGTTTTCAAAAGTCGTCTTCTGCAGAATGCATCATGCAAAAGGCTTCTCTATATATATATATGTGGTAAACAAAGTTCAAAATAAAAGTTTAAATTTGTGTGACACAGAAAGAGAGTTGAATTCAAATATGTAACATGACACCAGTCACCTTGATATAACCCTTCTCTGAAACAGCCGACATTTTAGGCCTAACAGGCCTAACGTGTAGCAGAAAACATTGGAAAACATTGAGGAAAAATGAGGAATCAAAAATTCATTCCCCCAAAATGTTTTCAACTGTACATGTATATATATCAAAAATGTTACTTCTTATTTTCCAGATGTTATATTTTAACCTCAAGACACTTTTGGAGAAGACTACTCTAAAATGTCATAATAGGGAGCGGGTATTAGACTGGGCGATTCACTGTCTTTGGAATTAAACATAATTATACGCCCTGAATCGAGGAGACACACACGCCTACCTTATGCTTTCCTGTATTCAACCAGATAAGGCTATCATGGTCTGTCTCTCTTAACCCATTCCCACATATAGACGCTTTCTGACACTTCTGCAGGCAGACAACCTTTGACATTGTTGCAAATAAAGGAGAAATTGCTCACAACAAGCAATTTCTCTTTTTGCCACAATGTTTTGAACTCTGTTTAATAATTAAACCCTTATTTTTGGTGATTTTTTAACATTTTGCCAAAACATTTTCAAAGTTTGCAGAGATATTGTATGTGGGAAAGGGGGGGGGGGGGGGGTTAAAGATTATAGATCCACTGTACTGATAGTGTAGAAACAGTGCTAATGAAATGAAAAGAAACAAGTCGTGCAAAAAAAAGGATATTTTTTTCGTATTTGTGAATAGTGAAGACTAATGTGTGAGTCTGGTTAATAATGCACCATCTCACCAGAACCTTCAATGTCCACCCATGTTTAGATTGATTGGAGTTAAATGCTGTTTTCAACAGTATTTCATATTTATAACGGCAGGCTAGTTCACCAAACTTTGTGTGTTCCTGGTTTTCCTGCAGCAGAACACACAACCTTTTTTATGTCAAAAATACATTACCAGTCATTTATTACCTGATATATACATCTCCTAACCCTTAATTCATCCAGAAAAAGAACTCGCCTAGCGTATCCCTCACGCCTGTGTGATATACACGGTCACCGGTAAATACCGGCGCACGAGGTCAACGTGTCACTTTTAGTTTCCTGGACACACCGACCTACAGGCTTGAATTTATTTTCATTTTTCTAAATTTATTTTCGTTGTCTAGTTAAAGCTTTCGCTTTAACGGGTCAATTCATTCAGTTAAACTGTACATTTACTTCTTGAACTTGAACTTTGTTTATTTATTGTTTGTGTTTAAGTTGTGTTTTTTTGTAGTAACAACTAGCTGAGAGCCGCGGGTGGTTACCCCACCCACTATTTCAGTTACGAGTCGGGTCTTGAATGACCGTGCATTAATTTTTCAATTAATTTTCAACGGTGAGATTTCCCGATCCGGTAGCGATAATATTGTTTATCGCCTTTGTTGTTGTTTTGTATAATTACATAGACATTTGGAGAATATTTAAAAAATATTTTTTCATTGAATTACGTCCGTAAAAACGAGTAGTGAAATAAAAGAATAGAAAATATTATTTTTTGTTTTTGAACTTCGTAATTTGATTTCGTAATTATACTATGTCACATAATGGTGAACAGAGGCGTGGCTCATGCGGTCATTTAGTGGCCTTGTGGGACACGCACTCTTCCTGCATTGCGTGCACTAAGTGCACAAAGGATTCACCATGTGAGTTCTGTTCGTTATGGTCGGCTTCCGTTTGGAAACAGGCCATATCGAGGAGGACTCACAAAAGCCGTAAGAGTAAAACTGTTCCTTTGAAGAAGAAGGTAAGTATTAGCTCTACGAGCGAAGGGGAATTCGAGGGTTTTTCCCCAACAGACTCCACGACTGGGTTGATTAGACGGAAGGACAGAGCTTTTCAATCTTCAGTCAAGACATACGCCTCTGTAACAGCCACGACGGGACCGTCTCGAAGTTCGGAGGAACGTATGATATCGTCTGGTCAAAAACAGACGATTGGTGTTAGTGCTGAACCTTCGGGTGAGGCAATGGGGCATTCTCAGGGAAACCTAACAGAATGGCCCCCTCTTTCACCACACTCAGTTGATAGGCATTCTTCGGAAGCCTACAGCAGAGTTCCAAATTACCCGGTCGGCGGGCAGAATTTGGGGACCGGTGATGGAGCATTACAATTGCCTATCATTGGTCCACAGGGTGATGCTTCCGGGCAAAACCCTTATGACTCCGGGCGACCGGGTACCGGGCAACCGGGTTCCGGGAAACTGGACAGTCATATTACCTTGGTTAAATCGGGCACCGGGCAACCGGGCACCGGGCAACCAGGCAGTCATTTTGAAATGACGAGACCGGTCACCGGGCAACCGGGCAATCATTCTAGAATGATACGACCAGTCACCGGGCAACCAGGCAGTCATTCTGAAATGACTAGACCGGGCACCGGGCTGCATGAAGCGACCGGGCATTCTGTCAGTCAATTCAGCATGACTAATCCATACACCGGAAATGAGGACATGGGTGATTCATTTCAAGATGAATGGGAGAATCAGCAAGGCAGTCATTCATACATGACTCGACCTGCCACCGGTCAACCAGGTACCGGGCAACCCGGTACCAGGCAACCGGGATCAGTGCGTCTCGATCGGATAGATACACGTTATCATTCTTTCGCAGCACAGCCTGATTATTTGGATATTCAGAACACTGGTTTACCAGGTTTTAATAACCAACCTGCTGACATAGATTACGGAGAGTACATATCGAGAAAATCATTCCGTTCTCCTAGGGGAACAGTGTATTATTCAAGAGATATTACTCCTCCACGTTACCAACCTTCGTTTCGAAGGAGTGATCGGTTCTATGACAGACAGGTTAGTGATGCCTACCGTGATCGTCAAATTCCTGATTATAGGAATTTACGACTCCCGGAAGGACACCTCTCCAAGAGGCAGTCCTTTGAAAGGCAATCCCCCGATCGGAATATTGCTTGTTCCGTTAAGGGGAAGTCGAAAAGATCACATACAGTGAGTTCGGCTCCGATGATTGACTCTGCGCAACCTTTCTCTGCTGCGGATAGAAGGTTGAGTTCACATGATCGTCACCAGCTTATGGATTTATCAGAGAATGAATCCATTTCTGGATCGGAAATTGGTCAACCGGTGGGAAGTCCGGTTAAGCACAATACTTCTCGTCGTAGGCCTAGACAATCCTCCACTTCTTCGTCTGACGAAGAAACGGAAAGTCTATTACCTATAGAAGACGAGCCGGCTGCGGATCGTTGGTCCCTGCAGCAGGCTATTGAAGAAGTTTTTAGGGTAGTGCCTAGTACGCTCTGCCCTAAGATCGACGCTCCCCCACGTCGTAAAAACCTTTCAAGTTTGGAAGAACATAATGCGGAGATAGGAGGGTCTACAACTCCATTACAGTTACTTCCGCAGGCGAATAACTTGGGAAGGTTATTGGACCAACTGCAGTCCACCAGGTCATTAGACACTGTTGAGTCAGCCTGGTCGGTCCCACTGGCCATCTCTAAGGAATGGGTGTCTCCTAAGGCTTATGTAGCTTCGAAGGAGTTCTTTCCCGTTAAAGTGCCGGCCTTAGACGGAGATGCGTCCACTTTGGGATTAACTGCACCCACCTCAATCACAGTTAGTGCTAAACTGGTTGAGAGATGGGAGGCCAGAGCGCGTCTGGGAGTCATGGTGGCTTCACATGACGATCATTTCGCCATAGCTCTGGCACTGCTACTTAAAGAGGAGAATGTCTCTAGCAGAGGGGCTAGCAGAATTCTGGAGGCTTTCGATACGGGGAATCGGCACCTGATGGCTCTGAATTTGCAGAACGCCACGGAAATGCTGTCCGCGAGGAGAGATGCGACACTTGTCAAATCCTCTTCTCTGCTACAAAATAGCAAGGACAGCTTAAGAGCCGCCCCCTTATCCTCCAATCTTCTCTTTGGTGGAAGGATTGCTGCAGTGACTGTTACTGATTCGTCAGAACAATCCAGACGCCTTTCGGCGAGTGCAGTAAATGCTTTGTCACAGAGTCGTAAATACTCTGCACCGGCGGCTAAATGGACTAATACTAGGAAGCCCCCGGCGAAAAAGCAGAAACAGGAAGTGAAGGCTGTACCGCCTAAACAACCTCCTTCCACGGGCCGGAATTATGCTAAACCGAAGCCCCGTTTCACGGGAGCTAAGCCGAAGCATACTTCCAGGTATGGTACGGCTCCTAGGCCGCAGCCCTAGGGGTACGCACCTCTCTATGACTATCCCGAGGCCGGAGATTGCAGTAGGGGGCCGCCTGTCATTTTTCAGGGAAGAATGGGGGAGTATCACGGAGGATCGTTGGATTTTATCCGTGATACAAGAAGGGTATCTAATTCCCTTCGTTTCCCCCCCTCCCATGACAAGCGTGCCCATCGATCTGTCGTCACGCCATCCGACCATGTCAGAAGTGATTACATCACTTCTGAAAAAGAAAGCCATAGAGAGGGTTCTCAACCCCAATACTCGGGGTTTCTACAGCCGTCTTTTTCTCGTTCCGAAAAAAGACGGTCGGTGGAGACCGGTGATAGATTTGTCAGCCCTGAATCTATTAATACCGGTCGAGAAATTCAAGATGGAGTCGGCCCGCTCCATCAGAATGGCTATTCGGAAGGACGACTGGGCGGTCTCGTTAGACCTACAAGACGCCTATTACCACATTCCGATCGCTTCCTCGTCGAGGAAATACCTTCGGTTTGTGGTAAATGGAGAAGTGTACCAATTCAGGGCACTTCCCTTCGGCCTCAAGTCCGCACCTCGAGTATTCACGAAGATTATAAATGCTGTGGGAGCCTTTCTACGAATGAACGGGCCCCAGCTTCTTCAATACTTCGACGACTGGCTACTCCACAGAGCAGATCGTTTAATTCTCCTTCACGATCTGTCTCTAGCCTGGCGGACCATTCTGCGATTGGGCCTTATTCCCAATACGCAGAAGTCGGACTTAGTTCCGTCAAAGAGGTTTACATTCGTAGGGATGACCTTTCTCACCGACCTAGCGGTGATTCGGGTCCCTTCGGACAGAGTCGATTCTCTTTTCCGGAAGATCAGACTCACTCTGGACCAGGCTATGGTAACAGCCCGGTCCATGCTGTCACTTCTGGGGTCCCTGAGTGCAGCAGCCGACCTAGTCAGTCTAGGCAGGCTCCACATGCGGCCCCTTCAGTATCTTTTTCTGTCCCGGTGGCGTCCGTCTGTGGACTCACTGGAACAGGAGATAGCTCTGACGGATTTCTTCAAGTCACACCTTCGGTGGTGGCTGGATCCGTTAATCTATCTACAAGGGGTGCCCTTGATCACATCACCTCCGGATCTGTACCTTTTTACAGATGCCAGTGCTGTGGGTTGGGGAGCTCATTTAGAGCCACAGGGCCTAACAGCCCAGGGCATGTGGACAGCGGAGGAACGTTGTTTGCACATAAACAACTTAGAATTGAGAGCAGTCCTGCTAGCTCTCAAACAGTTCTCTGCCTCCGTTGCGAACACAACTGTTTTATTGTCGACGGACAATACTACTGTTGTGTCCTACATTCGCAGGCAAGGAGGAACGCACTCCCATCTACTCTTTCTGGAGACATGGAAGTTACTCCTTTGGTGCCAGGCGACGTCGTTAGTAGTCTTAGTAAAACACGTCCCCGGCCATTTGAATGTCTTAGCGGACAGTCTATCCCGCCAAAACAAAGTTCTTCCGGCGGAATGGACACTGAATCAGAGTGTAGTAAACTCTGTATTCATGCGGATCGGGACACCACTGGTGGATCTTTTCGCCACCAGAGTCAACCATCGGCTGCCACTTTATGTGTCACCGATGTACGATCCTGCAGCCTGGGCAGTGGACGCACTGACCCTCGATTGGGACCGTCTATTCGGGTACGCGTTTCCCCCGTTCATTCTGGTCCCGATCGTACTACAAAAGGTTCTTCGTTCTCAACAGTGCAGAATCCTGTTGATAGCGCCATTTTGGCCCCAGAGGTCTTGGTTCAACGACCTCCTGGCCTGCCTGTCGGCACAACCAGTACGTCTTCCTCTTCAAGACGACCTTCTGTTTCAGCAACCGGGGCGGCATCTTCATACCAACCCGGCAATGCTTCATCTTCACGCTTGGACATTATCAAGCGATCGATCCGAGAGAGAAACTTTTCTCAAAAAGTTGCCTCTCGCATCGCTCAATCCAGAAGACGATCCACTAGAATCGTCTATGATTCCAAGTGGACAGTCTTCTCAGATTGGTGTCATGCTAGGTCGATCAATCCTGAGTGTCCCTCTGTAGCTAGGATTGCCGATTTCTTTCTTTTTCTTTTTGAAGATAAAGATCTAGCTGTTAGCACAATAAAAGGTTATCGTTCAATGCTTTCGAATACGCTTAAGTTCAAAGGGGGAGAGAGTATTGGTGCTAATCCATTTCTCTCGGAACTTATGCGATCATTCGAACTAGATAAACCCGTTTGTAGGAGTTTAACTCCAAAATGGGATTTATCTTGCGTTCTTTGGTCTCTTACAAAGGCGCCGTACGAACCTCTGTCTTCTGCTTCGTTAAAATTTTTAACTTACAAAACTGTCTTTCTTCTTGCCTTTGCGACCGCGCGTCGTAGAAGTGAGTTACATGCGCTTTCAGTAGAAACCGGCTTTATCAGATTCAATGAATCTGATGGCTCGTTCACTCTGCTTTGTCAGTCAGGTTTTTTAGCCAAGAACCAGTTACCTTCGGTCCTTCCTAAACCAATCACGGTTCCCAGTCTTTCTGCGAGCTGTGGTCCGTTGGATGCCGACAGACTTCTATGTCCCGTTAGAGCTCTTAAGCTTTACCTTAAGAGAGTTAAAGGGACAAGGGGCCGTAGGAAGAGGTTGTTTCTCCCTCTGATAGGATGTAAGGATATATCAGCGGCTTCTATTTCCCGCTGGATATCCTGTACAATTAAATTAGCCTACACTAATCTTTCAGTTCGCGATCTTTCGTTTTTACGGATTCGTCCACATGAAATTAGAGCACTCTCCGCTAGTTGGGCCTTTTCCAACAATGTGCCTTTAGAGGATATTCTTCGTGCCGCGGTATGGAAATCTCAATCGACTTTTTCAAATTTCTACCTGCGATCTATGTCTAAGCAAACTGAAAATCTTCACTCTCTGGGGCCACTGGTGGCGTCTCAGCGAGTTATATGCTAAATTACATATTAGACACAACAATAAAGTACTTAACGATTGAAATTTATCAATCCATTCTCCTACTTTCACAGGCTGTTGTGTCTCAGTACTAAGTAAATAAATTAAATAAAAATAACTACAATGTGCTGCATTACCTGTAGGACTAGAAGTGTTGGCAGATGCCTCCCGACCGATGCTGAAAAGTCATCAGGTAATAAATGACTGGTAATGTATTTTTGACATAAAAATGAAGTTTTTAAAGTAAAACATATTTTTATTAGAAAATACTTACCAGTCATTTCATATTCCCGCCTCCCAACCCCGCGTCGTCAACCAACACTTACTTGAAAACTAAAAGTGACACGTTGACCTCGTGCGCCGGTATTTACCGGTGACCGTGTATATCACACAGGCGTGAGGGATACGCTAGGCGAGTTCTTTTTCTGGATGAATTAAGGGTTAGGAGATGTATATATCAGGTAATAAATGACTGGTAAGTATTTTCTAATAAAAATATGTTTTACTTTAAAAACTTCATTTTACCCTGATAACAGCATGCTGGCTACTATTAGACCATCTCACATAGAATCTATAGCCATTGAACTTATACTTAGAAGAGTAATTGATAATAAGTTAATCCTTTCCCTCATATAGGCGCTTTCTGATGCCTCTGCAGCAGACGGGGTTTTGAAAACATAGTGACAAAAGAAGAAATTGCTCAAAACGAGCAATTTCTCCTTTTGACACAATGTTTTCCTGACTATTAGTCATAGGTTATCCCTTCAATTATAGAGATTTTCTATTTTTTGACAAAATATGTTCATAGTCAGTTGCTGCAGAATTGTAGTATGAGGGAAAGGGTTAATAACCTTTTGTGTTCACCTAGAACTGTAGCCCTGTTCGTTTAACATCCATAACCTTTAAATGTGCTGTTACTTGTTGTAGCACAAATGCGTATGCAGCACTAACATTTATGTAACAAATACAGTGACACTTTTGTTGTAGAACATCACACAAGCAGCTCTGATACACTTGTTTTATAATTATTAAGTAAACTCTTTCTCACACTCAGACACATGTTGATACAGCAGAAGACTTTTGAAAACAGTGTGACTTAAGGAGAAATTGCTTACATTAGGACCATTTTTTCCTTTTGCTACAATTTGTTCAACTCTATTCAATAGTCAAGCTCTCATACCATGTTTCTGCACATCACCGCTTAAGATAATCAGGTGAAAACATTGTTTGTTTTGTTTGTTTGTTTGGAGTTTAACGCCACTTTCAACAGCTTTGGTCATATCACGGCGGTCAGTGCACCTACCCATGTTTTCCTGGCTTTCCCACACCAGTACTTACACAACATTCTTTCGAAGCCACTGACTACTTTCTCACATAGATCAGAGGTGAGAGGCAATGGAAAACATCGCCCGAAAGAATGTCGCCGCAACCGGGTATCGAACCCGTGACCTCCAGATTACGAGTCAGATACGCTACCAATTGAGCTACCCGGCCGGGTCTGAAAACATTGTAGGAATGAATTTAGTTTGATGCAGAAGCCTGTACCAGAGAAAACTAAGGATAAACATAAGCGGGCCATCATGACCCTGGATTGCTGACCGGAGTTATGCAACAAGGAACATTTCTACAAAATTATTTGAAAATTAGCCTGTTAAATATTACTTTCAGAAAAGAAGATTTTTATAGTTTTCACAAAAGCCATATAAGGCAGAACAGCCACTGATGGCCATGTTTTCAACCAATCAACTTAGCTTGATCGAAGCTTATAGAGGGTCACCATAGGAACATTTCTGCAAAACTATTTGGAAAACAGCGCGATAATAAGCCAAAAACGGCAAAACAGCCCTGTCCCAGGCGACCATGTTTTTCAACAAATATTTTTTTTACATAGGTTGAAGGATTCTGATTGAGTCTACGTCACCCAAGGAACACTTCTAAAAAATTATTTGAATATTGGCCATCCGGTTTAGGAGAAGAACAATCATTTTCACAATCAGTTACGATGGAAACCAGAAGTCTGCATGGTTAAAAATTTAAACCAAAGGTTTATATAATACAGAGGAGAGAAGACGTTGACATACAACGGACAACGCATGCTAGACGCTGAACAAAAGGCAGTCACAACTACTCACCTTGAGCACTTCTCACTCAGGTGAGCTAAGAATCAACTGAATTGTTAAAGTTTAATAAAAGTCAAGCACAGCAAAAGATTTTATGTCTTATATGGTTTTAATATCACATTATAAGAAGATCCTATTTTCTTTTTGTACCCAATGCCATTATCAGATTACTGACAAAATATTGCTTTTAAAATATATGAATGCATTGAGAGACAGCTCTAGATAGGGGGAGTTTTTTACGTTCTTAAATCATTATTTTACCCTCTAACCCTATGATGTGAGTACTCAAAAGAATCGTCTCACTGAGACGATTATTTTGAGTACCCACATCATAGGGTTTAGTTGATTAATAAGAGAGATATTGTGGGGGAAAAGAGCTGTATACTCCTCCTTATCTGGACCTCTGAATGCATGCCAAATAATCTAACTATTCTAGTAACCTGAGTGGGTTTTAAGTTCATTGATTTGTCATATAAATTAAGATTCGCACTAATTAGCAGGTGACACACCCACTTCCTTAACCCTTTCCAACCTACAACAATTCTGCAGCAGACGACTTTGAAAACATAGTGAAAAAAACCTGAAAAATCTCCATAAAAGATAGCTTAATTGTTAAATAAAGTTGAAAACATTGTGGCCAAAGGAGAAATTACTCATTATGAGTAATTTCACCTTTGGCCACAATGTTTTCAAAAGTCGTCTGCTGATATTACGTCAAAATGCGTCTGCCGGTGAGAAAGGGTTAACAAACCCTCAGCACTTTGACATAGTATTGGTAATTGAAAAAGCAACATTTCTTTAACCCTTTCCCACATACATATCAAATCTTCATCAGACAACTTTGAAAAATATCAATGCATAAATATGGATAATCTCTATACATGTATAAATGAAAGTTAAGCATTATTGAAAAGAGTTGAAAACATTGTTGCAAAAGGAGAAATTGCTCATCATGAGCAATTTCTCCTTTTGCAACAATGTTTTCAAAAGCTGCCTCCCGTGGATGCATCAAAATGGGTCTATATATTGGAAAGGGTTACTTAATGTCTGAAATGAACAAACATAATTAACCCATTCCCTCATACGACAAATCTGCAGCAGACGACTTTGAACGCATTTTGTCAAAACATAGAAAATCTCCATAATTGAATGGATAACCTATGACTAAAAGTGGAAAACATTGTGGCAAAAGGAGAAATTGCACGTTTTGTGCAATTTCTTCTTTTGTCACTATGTTTTCAAAAAGCCGTCTGCTGCAGAGGCGTCCGAAAGCGTTTATATGAGGGAAAGGGTTAAAAACTTAAAATCCCTTTCCCAGATACAACAAATCTGCAGCAGACGGTTTTGAAAACATATAAGGTAAAAATATGAATAATTTCTGTATATGAAAGCATAATAATTTAATAGAGTGGAAAACATTGCTTACAAAAGTCATCTGCTGCAGAGGGATCAGAAAGGGTCTGTAGGTGGGAAAGGGTTAAATACGATCTGCGCCTCTTTTCTAGGGTTCTGAATAATCATGGTAGAAAAAAAAAATCCAAATCATCACGAAATTTGTATGATTCATAGTAATTTAACCCTTTCCCTCATATATACGCTTTCTGACGCCTCTGCAGCACAGCTTTTGAAAACATAGTGATATAGGAAGAAATTGCTCAAAACGAGCAATTTCTCCTTTTGCCACAATGTTTTCCACATTTAGTCATAGGTTATCCATTTAATTATAGAGATTTTCTATTTTTTCACAAAATATGTTCAAAGTCGTCTGCTGCAGAAATGATGTATAAGGGAAAGGGTTAAAGGTTTGAGGGTGTTTTAAAATTCAATCCTTCCCCACAGGCAGATGCATTTTATAACGTAAATAGCAAATGACCTTTATAAACGTTGTGGTAAATAGAGAAATTGTTTATTATGAGCAATTTTACTCTTGCAATATAAAAACGTTTTCAAATCAATGAAATAATAATAGCTTCACTGAAAGAGATTTTCCATGATGTTTTCAAAGTTGTCTGCTGCAGATTTGTTGTATGTAGGAAAGGGGGGGGGGGGGGGGGGGGGTTTAAGCATATTTAAATTTAAGTATTTATGATCACAGATTTCCATTAACACCTACCCTTTATGAGTAAAATATAAACAAACTGAATTTAAAGCAATACAATAATATTTGGAAAGAAAAATCTTTCAGATTTTTGTTCGAAATTATGGCACTTATGTCTTCATATTTGGGGCACTAAATTTATTTAAAATCTAATATCAATTTAAAATTAACAAAGGTCATTTTATATTTGTATTTTAACATTTTCTATAATTTCTTGAATTGCGGGAATACTGACTTTATAGAAGAGATCTAGTTAACATATTTTCTGATTGGACCCACTTTGTTTGTTTTATTGGGATGTATATAAGCCACTTTTAACAGTTATTCAGTTATGTTAAGGTAAATGAACATTATTATTCATATTTCCATTGGTGACTTAACCCTTTCGCTCATATGACAATTCTGCAGCAGACGACTTTAAACATATTTTGTCAAAAAATAGAAAATCTCTATAATTGAATGGATAACCTATGACCAAAAGTGGAAATCATTGTGTCAAAAGGAGAAATTGCTCGTTTTGAGCAATTTCTTCTTTTGTCACTATGTTTTCAAAAAGCTGTCTGCTGCAGAGGCGTCAGAAAGCGTCTATATGAGGGAATGGTTAAGGCTAGGAAACGTGCATTGCCTCCAAGGGCAGTCTCCATTATGATTGCAACATGCAGATACATCTGCAGCAGATGACTTTTGAAAACATATTGCTCAAAAATGAACAATTTCTACTTTTGCCACAAATCTTTCAACTTTAGTCAATGATTAATGTGACTTCATTTGTAAAGATTGAGCTTTTTTCAAAGTCTTCTGTTGCAGATTTATTGTAGGTGGAAAATGTCTAAATTTGGTAATATACTAAATATCCAATCTTGTGGGAAAAATTTTGGGAAAGTTTCTTATGAAGTAATGATCTATAAATCCAAAATCGTTTAATCCCCACAACTTTTATCGTATTTCAATCCGATCAACCATGAAACTGTCAGAAGTGCATCATTTGATTTTTTGTTATTTTCCCACGATAGTTAAAAACCAAACGACTGACGTAAATGACTATTTCAGTGATTTGCATTAACGATAATTACCATCACTCAAGTCTCACATCATGTAGCTCTCCTGTCTAGCACCTTGGCAAAGATAACTAATTTTAGAGTGAAATGTTCGGAGCTTATAACCCTTTCCCACATGTAGACGATTTCTGCCGTCTTTGAAGCAGAAGACTATTGAAAACAATGTGACAAAAGAAGAAATTGCTCAAAACATTAGCAATTTCTCCTTTTGCCACAATGCTTCTAACTTTTTTCAGTTATTATTGCTTCAATAATGGGGATTTTCCATATTTTTGCCTAGATGTTTTCAAAGTCGTCTGCAGATTTGTTGTATCTGGGAAAGGATTAAGATAATTAGGAGCATTTTTCATGTTCTAAAACCTTTTTTGACCTTGAGCCATAGCTATGATGTGGGAACTCAAAAGTACGCACAACATAGGGTTTAATTGATATAAACCTCCGATATTGTGGGGGAAAAAGCAGTTTACTCCAATTTCTCCTATATTCCGAATATATATAGACATTTTTAGAGAGCTTCCATATTTTTCACTAAATATTTTCAAAGTCATCTGATGTAGACTAAGGAAAGGGTTAGGGAGTTACAATAATTAAAAGACAGAAAATGAAGTTTTTTAAAGTAAAACATATTTTTATTAGAAAATACTTACCAGTCATTTAATACCTGATATATCATCTCTATACACCTTAATTATCCAAAAAAAACGCCCACGTTAGCATATCCCTCACGTATCCGTGACATACACGGCCGCCCGGAAGTACAGGCGCGCACGTGAGCGGGTAGTCACTTTTCATTCACCGTTAAGTATTGGTGACGACGCGGGGCTGGGAGGTGGGACTCTATAAATGACTGGTAAGTATTTTCTAATAAAAATATGTTTTACTTTAAAAAACTTCATTTTTATATCAAAAATACATTACCAGTCATTTAATACCTGATGACTTCGTAGCATAGGACGGGAGGTTCGACCAATACTTACTGTCGTTCCAGGTACGTAGTAGTATATTATTCCATATTTTTCAGAACAAACATACTTGATTCCAACGGTAGTATAAAGTGATAGTGGAGATTGAATACAGTTTCAATCAGTATTCACTTTATTTATGTGTTGGATTATAATAATTAGCGAACAACTCGCTGAGAAGCCACAAGGGGACCCAGAGAGAACAAGTTATCTGACTGACTAGCCATAGAACGTAAGTAGAAAGACGAAAAGGTAGATTGCGACTTCCATACTGCCGCTTGAAGAATCTCTTCAAGAGGAACATTATTAGAGAATGCCCAACTTGTAGAGAGAGCTCTAACCTCGTGTGGACGAATCCGCAGAAACGAGAGATCTCGACTAGACAGGTCTTTATAAGCTAATTTTATAGTAATAGATATCCAGCGGGAAATAGATGCCGCCGAAATATCTTTACAACCTATAAGAGGAAGAAATAACCTCTTTCTCCGACCCCGAGTCCCTTCAACTCTCTTAAGATAATGCTTAAGAGACCTAACGGGACAAAGGGTTCTGTCGGAATCAGAAGGACCACAGGTCGCCGAAAGGCTGGGAACTGTGATCGGCGAAGGTGAAACCGAAGGTAACTGGTTTTTAGCCAGGAACCCTGGTTGACAGAGTAGAGTAAAAGAGCCATCAGACTCATTGAATCTGATGTGCCCTGTTTCTACTGAAAGAGCATGTAATTCGCTCCTTCGACGAGCTGTAGCGAAAGCTAAAAGAAAAACGGTTTTATAAGTTAGAAACTTTAAAGACGCCGATACTAGAGGCTCGTATGGAGCTCTAGTAAGCGACCAAAGGACGCAAGACAAATCCCATTTTGGAGTTAAACTCCTACAAACGGGTTTCTCTAATTCGAACGAGCGTATAAGTTCCGAGAGAAACGGATTTGAACCGATACTCTCTCCCCCAATGAACTTAAACGTGTTCGATAACATAGAACGGTAGCCTTTCACCGTACTAATTGCCAGTTGTTTTTCTTCGAAAAGAAAAAGAAGGAAATCGGCAATCCGAGTTACAGAGGGACACTCCGGATTGACCGACCTTGTACCACACCAATCTGAGTAAACTCTCCACTTGGAATCATAAACGATTCTAGTGGATCGTCTTCTTGATTGTGCGATACGAGAGGCAACTTTTTGAGAAAAGTTTCTCTCTCGGACAGAACGCTTGATAATGTCCAGGCGTGAAGATGTAGCATTGCCAGGTTGGGATGAAGACGCCGACCTGGTTGCTGAAACAGTACGTCTTCTCGAATAGGAAGTCGTATTGGATTTGCCGAGAGACAGGCCAGGAGGTCGCTGAACCACGACCTCTGGGGCCAACAGGGTGCTATCAACAGTATTTTGCACTGTTGCGAGCGAAGAACCTTTTGAAGTACGATCGGAACCAGTATGAACGGGGGAAACGCATACCCGAACAGGAGGTTCCAATCGAGGGTCAGTGCGTCCACTGCCCAAGCTGCAGGATCGTACATCGGGGATACATAAAGTGGCAGCCGATGATTGACTCTGGTGGCGAAAAGATCCACCAGGGGTGTCCCGATCCGCATGAACACTGAGTTCAACACACTCTGGTTCAATGTCCATTCCGCCGGAAGAATTTTGTTCTGGCGGGATGGACTGTCTGCTAAGACATTTAGACGACCTGGGACGTGTTTTACTAGAAGTACTAACGACGTCGCCTGACACCAAAGGAGTAACTTCCAAGTCTCTAAAAAGAGAAGATGGGAGTGCGTTCCTCCTTGCCTGCGAATGTACGACACAACAGTAGTATTGTCCGTCGACAACAAAACAGTTTTGTTCGCAACGGAGGCAGCGAACTGATTGAGGGCTAGCAGGACTGCCCTCAGTTCCAAGTTGTTTATGTGAAAACACTTCTCCTCCGCTGTCCACATGCCCTGGGCTGTTAGGCCCTGCGGCTCTAAATGAGCTCCCCAACCCGCAGCACTGGCATCTGTAAATAGGTACAGATCCGGAGGTGGTGTGAGTAAGGGTACCCCTTGCTGATAGATTAACGGATCCAGCCACCACCGAAGGTGGGACTTGAAGAAATCCGTCAGAGCTATCTCCTGATCCAGTGAGTCCACAGACGGACGCCACCGGGACAGAAAAAGAAACTGAAGGGGTCGCATGTGGAGCCTTCCTAGAAAGACTAGGTCGGCTGCTGCACTCAGGGAACCCAGAAGTGACAGCATGGATCGGGCTGTTACCGCAGCCTGTTCCAGTGCGAGACCGATTTTCTGTAAAAGAGAATCGACTCTGTCCGAAGGTACTTGAATTACCGCTAAGTCGGTGAGAAACGTCATACCCACGAACGTGAACCTCTTTGACGGAATTAATTCCGACTTCTGCGTGTTGGGTATTAAACCCAATCGCAGAATGGTCCGCCAGGCTAGGGACAGATCGTGAAGTAAAAGTACACGATCCGTCCTGTGGAGAAGCCAATCGTCGAAGTATTGAAGAAGTTGGGGTCCTTTCCTGCGAAGGTAGGCTCCCACAACACTGATTATCTTCGTAAACACTCGAGGGGCGGACTTGAGGCCGAAGGGAAGAGCCCTGAATTGGAACACTTCTCCCTCTATCACAAACCGAAGGTATTTCCTCGAGGAGGAAGCTATCGGGATGTGATAATAGGCGTCTGTTAGATCTAGAGAGACCGCCCAGTCGCCTTTCCGAATTGCTACTCGGATGGAGCGGGTCGACTCCATTTTGAATTTCTCGACCGGAATCAATAGATTTAGCGCAGATAAATCTATAACCGGTCTCCACCTGCCGTCTTTCTTCGGAACAAGAAAAAGACGGCTGTAGAAACCCCGAGAATTGGGGTTGAGAACCCTCTCTATGGCATTCTTTTTCAGAAGTGATGAAATCACCTCCGACATGGCCGGATGACATGATGACATGTCGATCGGCACGCTTGTCAGAGGAGGGGGGGAAATGAAGGGAATCAGATACCCTTCCTGTATCACAGATAAAATCCAACGATCCTCTGTGATACTTTCCCACTCCTCCGTGAAAAATGATAGGCGGCCCCCGACTGCAATCTCCGACCTTGGGATTGTCATAGAGAGGAGCGAATCCCTAGGGCTGCGGCTTCGGGTTCGTGTTAACTCTAGCGGGCTGCCGATGCTTAGTACCCTGATAAGGGCGCTTCGGTTTAGCCGCTTTTTGACCCGTGGAAGGGGTTTGTTTAGGCTGAAACGCCTTTACATCCCGTTTTGGCTTCTTTGCTGGGTTGGGTTTCTTAGAAGTACCCACATTCGCAGAATACGCTGAACGTTTCTGGCCCTGCGCAAAAGCCTTAGCTGCGTTCGCCGAAAGGCGTCGAGACTGTTCTGACGCATCAGCAACCGTCACTGCAGCAATCCTTCCATCAAAGAGTTGTTTCGACTCCAATGGTGCGGCCCTCAGGCTGTCCTTGCTAGCACTTAGCAATGAGTTAGGAGCAGCTAGCACTGCGTCCCTCCTCATGGACAGTATCTCTGTGGCGGTCTGAAGATTCAGTGCCATGAGATGCCTGTTGCCTGTGTCGAAAGCTTCGAGAATTCTGTTAGCCCCTAGGCTAGAGATATTCTCCTCTTTTAACAAAAAAGACAGAGCGACTGCGAAATGGTTGTCATGAGATGACACCATTACACCCAGTCTTGCTCTGGCCTCCCACTTCTCTAGAATCTTAGTAGAGACTTGAACAGAAGCGGGTGCAGTTAACCCCAGTTTAGCTGCATCCCCGTCTAAAGCTGGCACTTTGACAGGGAAGAACTCCTTAGACGTTGAATACGGCTTAGGATTGACCCATTCCTTAGAAATGGGTCCTGGGACCGACCAGCCCGAAGGTAAAGCCTCTAGAGACCTGGTCGACTGCAATTGGTCTAACAACCTGCCCAAGTTGTTAGCTTGAGGAAGTAATTGCACTGGCGTAAAAGCCTGTACATTCAGTTCCTCTAGGCTAGAAAGGTTTTTCCGACGTGGGGGAGCGTCAACCTTAGGGCATAAAGTATTCGGCACCACCCGAAATACTTCGTCAATAGCCTGCTGAAACGACCAACGCTCTACAGCTGGCTCCTCATCTGAAGGAGACCTATTTCCCTCATCATCGTTAGACGAAGATGTAGGGTTGTGTGTACTCCTCTGAGGTTGACCACTCGGTCGTCCAACCGGTAGATCAATGTCCGACTCAGACATGGATAATTCAGAATAATCCATGTTCTGCCGAAGATTTTGTGAAGCAGGCCCCCTCTCCGCAGCAGAGGGCGGCCGTACAAAATCTTCTGCCGGGGCCGAACTAACCGTATGGGACGGTCTCGACCTCTCGTTCACAGAATGACGCAATGTATTCTGATCCCGAGGTTGCCTATAATCGGACTGCCTATCAAGTAGGTGTCCCCCCGAGAGCAGTGAATTCCCATGAGATGGGTAATGCTGATCCCGGTAGGCCGTTGATCTCTGTCTAACACCTAACGGTTCCATATTATGGACCGGTGGCTGGTATTGAGGAGCAGCATATTGTCTTGCGACATACACTGTCCCCCCAGGGGAAGAAAAAGATTTTTCATAACCCCCATACCCGATGGAAGACAGAGGAATAATCGAACCCGGTGCAACACCAGGCTTTAAATTATTCTGATTCTGTAGTGGAGCAGAGATCGATCGATAATTAGCATCAATTCGGTCTATCACCACAGAACCCGTGCCTAGACGCGCCATGTTGACACAGTCGTCTGGCAGTGTAGACGAGGCATTGAAAAATGCCCTACTACTCGGTTGGCCTGTGTTTACATAAGACACTGGTGTTTGTGTCGTATTCACAGGCGTGACCGATTGGCCCGTAGCACCATAACGAAATGGGCTACTGACCTGATGCGGCATGTCTCCATGCGCGCGATTTTGGCTAGTCGTCGAATCAATTAAGATAGTCTGACTGCCAGGATGAATCGGTGCTAATCGATCAACCTTTTGCCTGGCTGGGTCCTTGCAATCGGACCTTTGCCCTGTCGCATCACAGATACGTGAGCGACTACCTGGTCTAGTCATGGCAACGTGACTGACTGGCCCAGTCCAGTCCAACCCGGACTGACTGGTGAAAGGTCGCGTCATTAACGAATGACTCCTCTCCGGTTGCCCGGTGACCTGACGTGCCTCGGTATTTGGGTTTTGTTGCTCAGCCCAACAAAACCCAGGTTGACTATGCATAGGCAGGAGTGAAGCTGCACTATACAAAGTCTCCGGAATACTACGTCCCTCCACGTAAGTAACCGGTACTCTGCAGCTGTCCGAAGACCGCTGTAGCCCAGAGTATGGTGTCGGATTGGTACAACCTGCGGTTTCCCGGAAAGCTACCAAAGGCACTCCTTCTTTCGAAGGCCCAGCCCTGACACCAGGCGACAGATGGTGAGGTTCAGCGGTTAAATGATCCAGCTGAGCATTTTCCCCGCTGTTTCCGTACGGTTTCTGAAGTTTCCCGACGGAGCAACTCTCACCCAAAGCTACCATCCGAATTTCCTCAGCGCGCGGAAAAACGGCTGTGTTGAGCGGAGAAGAAGGCTCAGCATTGCCCTTCGACTCGCTCAACACCGTTGCAGAGTCCGGTTGGGAGAACCCCTCGAACTCTGCCTCACTCGATGAAGATAAAGGCACCCTCTTAGGGGTCTTCTTTATCTTCCTGCTTTTACGAGTCTTACTCCGCACGACCTTTTTCCAAATGGAAATAGGCCATGTCGAGCAGTACTCGCAAGGTGAAGCCTGTGTGCATTTGGTGCACACAACGCAGGTCGGATGTGAATCCCATAGGTGCACAGCATGACCACATGGGCTCCGCATCCCTTCACCAGTAATTGACATTGACATAATTCAAAAATACTCACCAAACAGGAAATAATCCGTATATAATCCGTTTATAATCCGTTTTAATATATCCACACCACGGTGACACCGGTAGTTTGGACACGTAAATTGAAAATAAATTTGTTTCAAATTTTTTTCACAAATATTGAATAGGACAGTCAATAATTCATACAGCAATAGTTAATGTACTATCGCTAACAGGGTAGGGAAAAAGTATTGAAAACAGCAAGACTTCCGCACCCGAAGACGGTAACTGAAATTAGCGGGTGGGGTAAACCACGTGCTTCTCAGCGTATCGTCTGCTACAAAACAATAAATACAGCAATAAAGTAAATAATTTACGGCTGTGACGTTAATGTAGACAAAATATCTTTGGACAATTAAATGATTATAAGGCAGGGCCTTATAAAACAAAAGAGTTAATTGGAAGAAGAAATAATAATATAAATTTTCTTATCGACTACTCCGGTGAATCCAAAAATGAAAAGTGACTACCCGCTCACGTGCGCGCCTGTACTTCCGGGCGGCCGTGTATGTCACGGATACGTGAGGGATATGCTAACGTGGGCGTTTTTTTTTGATAATTAAGGTGTATAGAGATGATATATCAGGTATTAAATGACTGGTAATGTATTTTTGATATAAAAATTGTAAATTAAATGGAAATGACTAAACCAGGTGGGCAAACTAAAGTTAAACCTAGCTGTCAAATTAAAGCTAAATATAGATGAAGCCAATCTATTCCCCTCTAATTTTAAAACTTTGGACAATTAACACAACCCATAATCATTTAACCCTTCCCCACATGCAGATGCTTTCTGACGCCTCTGCAGAAGACAAATTTTGAAAACTCTGTGACAAAAGTGAAATTGCTCATAATGAGCAATTTCTACTTGTGCCACAATGTTTTCAACAATATAACTGTCATTTATGGTGTTTTTTTCAGGTTTTTGTCGATATGTATTTAGAGTCGTCTGTTGCAGATTTGTTGTATGTGGGAAAGGGTTGCAATACTAAATAGGCCTATTAACCTTTTTTCTTATCCTTTAGTTCTCTCACCTGCCCACTTTTTACCGTTTTCCACATACAAAATATCTGCAACAGAGGACTTATTGTAAAAATCTAATGGCCAAAATATGAAAAATATCTGCGAACAAAAGTATAATAATTGAACAAAAACACATTTTGGAAATGTTTTCCTTTTGTCACATGTGTGCAAAAGACGATTGCTGCAGAGGCATCAACATGCATCTATATTAGGGATACGGTTAAGCCTACACTTAGTAAATTATTAAGTTGAAGCCACAGGAAAACAAACCATTTCGCTCCCAGCTGATAATTGATATGATTTGTTGCAATTTAACCCGTTCCCACATTCAACAACTCCGCAGCACACAACCTTGAAAAAAGCTAGTAAAAAGTACAGAAAACATCTGTAAATAAAAGTCTAATTAATTAATAGAGTTGGAAAATATTTTGGCAAAAAAAGAAATCGCTCATCTGATGAGCAATATCTTCTTTTTTCACAATATTTTCAACTTTACTTCATAATAACTCTTCTATTTACAAAGAGTTTCCATAATTTTGTCAAGATGATTTTGATGTCAGCTGCTGCATAATTGCTGTATGTGGAAAAGGGTTAATTAATTGAGTTTTACATCATTATGCTAAGAAAAGCTGGAAGGTCAGTGATCCACAATTAATACCTTTTTTAATCTGTTTAACTTTAAACTTTAAAGGACAAACCTTTATAAAACAGAATATAAATAAACAAAGTATCTCAATTGTATTTGTATTAAACATATCAAATTGTGGGTAACCCTTTCTGAATTATAATTTTAAGTGCTATGTGAATCAAAATGGGATGGGGGCCAACCCAATCTCAATATTATTTCTAATTTGTATCATATAAGGTTGAATGATTAATTTGTCAGTCATTATCACAGCGGCCAGCCCTTTCCCTCATATAGACGCTTTCTGATGCCTCTGCAGCAGACGGCTTTTTGAAAACATAGTGACAAAAGAAGAAATTGCTCAAAACAAGCAATTTCTCCTTTTGCCACAATGTTTTCCACTTTTAGTCATACTGGTTATCCATTCAATTATAGAGATTTTCTATTTTTTGACAAAATATGTTCAAAGTTGTCTGCTGCAGAATTGTCATATGAGGGAAAGGGTTAACCTATCCATTGTGTTTCTCAACTTTATCACATTAGAACTACATACAATAGTCTTTCCAACCAACTTGATACTTTTCCACATAGACTGCTATTTAGCCCAAAGGTGGAAGACAAATGACACCTGTCCGATTGAATATTATCACAGGACACAGATCATGATAGATAATGAGTCAAGAAATATGAAAACCAATCAAAGTGCCTTTCAATTATTAACTCTTACAATGAACTCCATCATTGCATTAGGGTCCATAACCATAACCAATTCTACGAATACCAAATAAAAATGTTGAGTTGAGCTCAGCAAATAGCGTGGTCAGATGGAGAGGTGCGCCGGCTGGCCTGGTTCTATTCTTGCAGTCAAAAGGAACTCAGATGCTCAGGTTATGATCAAACTTTACATGGTGACCAGCATTCAAACAACAAGCAGTTTCAATACTTTTGGACAAAGGTGCAATAACACAAGGGCAATAACTCTTGTATTAATTGATTGATCCCTGGGAGTCAAAAATATTCAGGGGGTGCAAAAAAAAGGTTGAATGATAATAAATGAATTGGACAACAGAACATATAACTCTTACCCACATGCACACACATTTTTATGTATATGCAGCAGACGACTTTTGAAAACATTGTAGCAATAGGAGTCATACTAACTGTTCATAATGAGCAATATCTCCTTTTGCCACAATGATTTCAACTCATCCCAATAGTTTTACTTTTGTTTATAAAGATATTTCGATATTTTTGCCTAGATGTTTTCAAAGTGGTCTGCTGCAAATTTGCAGTACATGGCTAAGGATTTTTTATGTTTTGAATACAGAAGAGCTTAATATAGCATATGAGGTAATTAGTTGACTTTAATGGACTCCAATGTATAGTTTGTAAACTGATGTTGACACTTGAGGACATATTTTTGGCACCAGGTTGGTTAAATTTGGCAACATACATGGCAGTTTGATTTAGATTTACTGCATTCCTACAAATCTGCAGCAGACCATTTTGAAAACATCTAGACCAAAATATGAAACAGCTCTATCAATAAATGTTAATTGTTGATTGGGGTTTAACGCCGTTTTCAACAATTGTTCAGTCATATCACGGCAACCAGTTCACCTACTCATGCGTTTCCTGGTTTTCCCGCACCAGTACACCACACAACATACTTTCCAAGCAACTGGTTTTTGTTCAACTTGGACTGTTAAACAGCCCATTGGTGAAAGACGAATGACGCAGGTCACAGTGACTTTCTCTATAAATGAAAGTAAAATTGTTAAATACAGTGAAAACATAATAAGCAGTTACTCCTTTTGCAACACTGTTTTCAAAAGCCTGTCTGCTGCAGATGCTTCAAATGGGTCTGCAAGAAAGGGTTTTAAATAATCACTTTTACAGTACATGTACTTAACTAAACACATAATATTAAACCCCCCAAAATTGAGTCTGGCCCCTGCGGAGTATTAGAATGAGTATAACAATGATGAAAGTTTAAAATACTTTGCATTTAACCCAAACAATTTCTTCATTTTTTCACAATGTTAATAACAGAATTATAAAAAATTATTGTTTATCTATCAACAGACCAATTGGCACATTTTGCACCTCATAAATGTTTTCAAAGCAGACGAAAATATCAAATCAGGCTATTTAAGTGTTTAACCCTTTCCTTCATACAAGAAATAAGTAGCAGTCTACATTGGAAACATCTACACAAAATGCCTAAATTATAAGTATAAGTACCTAATTGAGTTGAAAATTTAGTGGTAAAATGAGAAATTGCACATAATAAGCATTTTTCCCTTTTGCCACAATGCTTTCAGAAGTCCGCTGCTGCAGATGTGTCAAAATGTGTTAACCCTTTCCTTCATACGGCAATTCTGCAGCAGACGACTTTAAACGTAATTTGTCAAAACATAGAAAATCTCCATAATTGAATGGATAACCTATGACTAAAAGTGGAAAACATTGTGGCAAAAGGAGAAATTGCACGTTTTGGGCAATTTCTTCTTTTGTCACTATGTTTTCAAATAGCCATCTGCTGCAGAGGCGTCAGAAAGCGTCTATATGAGGGAAAGGGTTAGGGTAAAAAGAAAGGTTAACGTGCCCCTTATCATAGTATATCTTCACTATAATCCAGATTAATCGTTACTTAATCATTGAAGTTCACCGAGAGAAAGGCATGATAATCTACTCCACAAGTTTTAAAAGTGACATAATTGTAGACATCCACAAGTAAACATTTAACCCTTTCAGAGATATACACAAATTTTATGATTTTACTGCAGCATACAATATTTTGAAAACATGGAAGGAAATGAAGAAAGAAAATATTGTTCCTGTTCACTTTTCACACAATGTTCCCATTTTAGGCGAGAACTGAATAAAATATTGCGAATGCAAACGCTCGTCTGCTTTTTGAAGTCAAAAAAGGGGTATAACTGAATAATTATTAAAGCTAGAGTTATGTGACATGAAATATACATGTGTGTATTGTTCTAAGGGTATCATAATACACCTACTTTTTTTCTTCAGAAAAAAACCACCAGCTAAAAATGTCTTTATCAAGGATACATACAACTTCTGATTGCACAAAGGGTATAACTCTAAACATATGCATGCTAGAATAACAGTTCTTTCCACTGCACATTCTGTAGATCAGCAACAATTTCATATATGTACCAAGTTTCAAGTTGATACCATTGGCTAATATGTGAGACAAGATAAAGCAAAAGAAAGATAACTCTAAAAACTAGAAATATCACTGAAGGTGATGAATACCCCAAGCTGGTGCCTGACAATATACATATGTATGAGAAATTCAAGGGGCCATAACTCATTTAAAAATAATTACTGTGCAACACGCCGACAATATGCACAACTATGCTTGGTATCAATCATTCTTGTGAAGTTATATTGAATTCTGACCAAGGGTTGCTGAGAAATAGTGTTCACAAGAAATGGCTACACTGACCAACGATGTATGAGAAATTCAAGGGGCCATAACTCATTTAAAAATAATTCCAGTGCAACACGCCGACAAAATGCACAACTAGGCTTGGTATCAATCATTCTTGTGAAGTTTATATTGAATTCTGACCAAGGTTTGCTGAGAAATAGTGTTCACAAGAAATATCCAGACCAACGGACCGACCGACCGACAAGCGTGACTCCTTTATAGCCCCCATATACTATGTATCTGGGGGTATAATAAGCTAGTTATGAACTGAACATCTGCAGGTCAGACACTACTTACAAACCAAGTTAGATATTGCTTCATTGTGTTGGAAGTTACATCAGAAAATGGTCAAACAAAATAAATAAATAAGGGAGATAACTCCAACAATAAGGAGCATAGAACTATAGAACTCTGTTTCTTGCATTGTTGTTCCATTCGCCCGATGACAAGGTTGACCTTTTCCTACATACAACAAACCTGCAGCAGAGAACTTTGAAAACATACCAACAAAAATATGAAAATTTTCTTTAAATTTAGATATAATTATTGAGTAGAATTGCACCAATGTTTCCAAAAACTTGGCTGTTGCATCTGTTAAGTGTTTAAGTGTTGCAACTTTGAAGTGAGTCAGAAACATAGACATAGTTATGACCAATAAATGCTAAAAGACGTACAAACAGACAAATAGACAACAGAAGTAATTCCCTGCATTATAAGCAAGCTACACAAAAACAGTAACATCCTCTCTCTGATCAAAAGCTGTTGGAAAAAAAGGCTGCAATATGTATAAATGAAAGGATAAATATGTAATTAAATGTTATATAGAAATTTTCTCAACTATAGAATGTCGCACTCACACACTTACAAACTTTTCTGATACATTGAATTTGTTTAGGACCATATCATAATCCATAGTTCAAAGCTAGTCAATGAAGGTCTGTGATTTTCAATAACCTTTCCCAATGAGAGAAGTGTTTTCACATACCTGCAGCAGACGACTATTGAAACAATTGGGACAAGTATTTTGACAAATAGAGAAATATTGCCCATACGAGACTGTACAGCAACCAAAAAATATACAAGGCTGCCGGCAAACGTAAACAAAATGGGAGAAAAAGTCTCAAATAATTACAGACTTGAAAAAAAAAGCCCACTTACTGCAACCTGTGCAATCATACCGCATTCTCACGGCGCAACCCACCATGACCTCTCCACGCTTATGGCTTTTCTATTGAGATCTATGATCTTGGCAACGACGATCCTGTCGCACTCTAACCATGCTCATTGGGTTCTTGCCACGCGTCTACTACGTGTATCGCGACTGCAAAGTGTTTCTACCACATGAACACGGCGACAATATAAGCTGGTCAGATTTTCTGGAATTTCTGATGTATGAACTTTGAATCACCAGCTTTTATAGCAGGTTGCACATGAAAAGTATGGTCGCAATAGGAGCTTGGTAAAAGCTTGAGAAACAGGCCATGGTCGTATTAAGAACTCCATAAACGCAGGGGGAATCCCATAAGAACACCATAGGCGCACTGGGATCCCCATGAGGACGTGGTGTAATCGCTCAACAGTGGTGAAATCTTCGCAATATCGCCCTGACAACGCCATAAGGACTACGACCGCGGGTGAGCTAGCGCAAAGTGTCAAGTCTCAATATTGTGGAATAGAGCGTCGGTCTCTCGTACCAAAGGGTTACAAATCCCACATTTTGACACATTTGCCGCAGTCAACTTTTGAAAACACTTAACGCTTTCCCGCATATAGACGCTTTCTATTTTTTATCAAAATATGTTCAAAGTCGTCTGCTGCAGAATTGTCGTATGAGGGAAAGGGTTAAACCTCATTAGAACCTCATCAGAACCTGTCTATGAATGTCCATCAGTGTGCAGTTTTGTCAAATCTGTCATCAAATTCAAAACCTTTGAATGCTGGTGTACATGGCCATTCATCTTCGAAATCCATTGGTGATAATAGTGCTGACCACATTAATCATAAAGTATCCATTATGCATTGGTCTGGGTTACAGAGAATGATATTAACCCTTTCCCACATACAAAAAATCTGCAGCAGACGACTTCAAACTATAGCGACAAAAACCTGAAAAATCTCCATAAAAGATAAAGCTTTATTGTTCAATAAAAGGTCTGTCAAAAGTTTAAAAAAACAAACAATAAATGCGAGCTGAATTATCAAATATAGTGGTTAACAATGTGGCAAAAGGAGAAATCACTCATCATGAGCAATTTGACCTTTGGCCACAATGTTTTCAAAAGTTGTCTGCTGCTATTGCTTCAAAATGAGTCTGCAGGTGGGAAAGGGTTAACTGTATACCAGAATATGGTACATATATTTTGTTATTTGCATTGAACAAAAAATTGTTTACATTATCTGTGATAACAGGAAAAAATAATTTTACAGTTTAAAAACATCATGTTAAAAGGAGTATGGTTCAATTTGATAATTTTTAAAGTCATATACGTGAAAGTATTAGGGGGAGAATTAGCAAGCAAAAACTACTTTTTCTGCAATGTATATATTCTATCCAGTTCTGAAATTATACAATGATTTCTGTTTGGCCCATTTAAGACAGGGTTATAATCAATCAAAGCCGAAGGCATAGATTCAGGCTACATGTCAAACTTGAAATTTAACAAAAAAAATAAATACTTTACCAAATATATTGTCTAAATCCAGTGAGAAACACTAGTATGTTCTAATAACCCACTTTATAAAAAATCCCCAAACTTAACAGTTGTGCTATTGTATTTACCATATTAAGTGTTTTCAATTTATATATACATTTTACGCATGGCGTGAAAAACTATCAGCAGGTATATCTTTCAATATTTGTAAGCTTGTTTTTTACACCAAACAAAAACGTATTTGTGGAAGTCCAATGATAGCTGATCTTCAAATGTTTGAATTCCTTTTTTTGCCTTTACAACCTTTAAACAGATATATTTACCCTTCTGGTTTACCCTTTCCCTCATACAGATGACATTTTTACAGCAGTTTGGCCGACAACTTTTCAAAATATTGCACATAGTTAAATTTTTCCCTCAAATAGACGATTTCTGACGCCTCTGCAGAAGATGGCTTTTTGAAAACATAGTTACAAAAGAGGAAACTAAAAAGTTGCTCTAAACAAGCAATTTATCCTTTTGCCACAATGTTTTCCACTTTTAGTCATAGCTTATCAATTTTATTATAGAGATTTTCTATTTTATGACAAAATATGTTCCGAGTCGTCTGCTGCAGATTTGTTGTATGTGGGAAAGGGTTAGAGATATTGAATTTCTGCCTAGTTTTCCAACATGGTTTTAACCCTTTCCCACATACAGGAATTCTGCAGCAGACTACTTTAAACATAATTTGTTAAAAAATAGAAAATCTCTTTAATTGAATATATTCGATAACTTATGACTTAAAGTGGAAAACATTGTGGCAAAAGGAGAAATTGCTCGTTTTAAGCAATTTCTCCTTTTGTCACAATGTTTTCAAAAGCCGTCTGCTGCAGAGGCGTCAGAAAGCGTTTATATGTGGGAAAGGGTTAAAACTATCCCACATACAACAAAGCTGCAGTAGACAACTCTGAAAACATCTAGGGAAAATTAGGGAAAATTATTTAATAGAGTTCGAAACATTATTGCAAAGGGAGAAGTTGCTTAATATTAGGAATTCCTCCTTCAATAGCAGCAATGTTTTCAAATGTCATCTTCTGCAGATGTGCCAAAACTCATCTGCATGTGGGAAAGGGTTAAATATATCTAAAATCATAAATTGTAATTCTCATTTAACAGAATATTGCATATAATTTTTACCTGATATGTTTATAAGAGATAATAGCCGAGATAATAGCTAAAACATTCCGCTAGAAAATCAATCCTCACTTCCCCATCTATGTATTGTTTTAAAACAATTTCCCACATACAACAAATTTGCAACCGATGACTTTGAAAACATAGTGACAAAAACCAGAAATATCTCCATAAAATATAGCTTAATTGTTAAATAAAGATGAAAACATTGTGGATAGAGGAGAAATTGCTCATCATGAGCAATTTCACCTTTTGCCACAATGTTTTCAAAAGTCATCTGCTGCTATATTGCGTCAAAATGTGTCTGCAGGTGGGAAAGGGTTAAAATGAATGCACACAGCATTCTAACAGGAACGCTAACTGACAAACTTTGACATTTGTCATCATTAACATTTTGAAGGCCTTGGCATTTCAGTGAAATCATGGCTGAGTGTTGAATTGCAATGCATTCCTGTATATAGTTTCAAAATGCATGAGCATGCACTTATTCCCTTTTATACAGGAGCCGCACCTGGCAAATGAGGGTCTTGTTGCACCTCCATTGTAAGTAGCGAGCATTCACATAAACTTCTGGTAAGGTGAATCGGCAGTGGACTAAATAAGGAGTAAACCGATCATTTCTCTATAATATCTCTCTTATGACTCAATCAAACCCTATGTTGTGGGTACTCAAAAGAAACGTCTCAATCAGACGCTTCTTTTGAGTACCCACAACATAGGGTTTGAATATCGATTAAGGATTTTGGGATATGAAATATGTTACTTGTCTAGAGCCAAATGAGACTAAAAACGTTACACATCTACCTGATTGTTTTAAGTTAAATCTACAACCAGTATACATAATAGGCTGACAATGATTTCTCCAGCAAAACGCCCGTTCTGTTTCAAAGTTGTCTGCTGCAGATTTGTTATATGCGTTTAAATCCTAAACCAGGATACATAATATATATATATAGACAGACAATAAATTCTCAAGCAAAACAGTACCTGGCAGCAGTGGCCTGAGTATTCATTTTATCAATAGACCAGCTCAATTTAAGGTACATCTAGTTATGACAGTTCTGTATCCAGGTGTATGAATGGAGGTACATCCATAACACTTTCCCACATATAACAAATCTGCAGCAGACTGAGCTTGAAATATATCTACATCTATATTAAGAAAGGAAAGTATAGTTCTTGAATAGATTTGAAAACTGTGTGACAAATGAAGAAATTGCTCATTATGAGCAATTTCCCCATTTGCCACAATGTTTTATTAAGTCATATGCTAGAGGGAAAGTATATATGTGGGAAAAGGTTTAAACTTATTTTTAAAATTTGAAGTAGAGCCTAACCAAGCCATTACTGAAAATTTCTCGTTTTGCCCAATGTCCTCAACTCTTTGCAGCCTTGATCGCATTGCTTTTTCCTATAAATGTCTGTGATAATGTCTTATGGTTTATTGTTAAATAGGAGTCGTATATCATTGTGAACAAGTTTGATAATGACCTCTCATCAAGTTAAGTGTTTGCTGTTTGACCTCTGTGTGTCATAAAGGACAAATGACCGTGTAGGTATTCCAGGAATGCACATCATAAATCATTTATGATCAAACCATTTTACCTGACATGCTCTTCTTAGACTTCTCCAAATTGAAAATAAGGTGAAAATATTGCAAATTTGGCAGCAGAACTTTGATACTTTGCAGAAAATATTGTGGGGAAAGAAGAAATTGCTCACTATGAGATGAATTGTAAACTCGAACATTTACCTGATGCAAATACATTATTTCACAATGACTTTTCAGCTGATATTTACAATTCATGAAAACATTGTAGTTTGCCGTTGACACCATTATAACAAGGCGCGTAGCTGCCTATACGCGAGTACGCGGCTGAATCCACATGATTCTGACAAAAAAAAAGGCCAGCACTTCGACGTAAGCACTGGGTAGACGGCAGGACTTGCCTTATAGCATATGCGGCTCTGGCTCACATTTTCCCTACCAGCAGCGGAGTGCTAGCTTGAAACAAGATCAGCACTATGCCATAAGCGCGGGTAGACGGCAGGACCTGCCTTATAGCAAATTCGGGCCCGGCTCACATTTCCTCTAACGGCAGCGAAGTGCTTGCTTGAAACAGGGCCAGCACTTCAACGTAAACGCCGGGACCTGCCTTATAGAAAATTTGGCCACGGCTCACATTTCCGCTACCAGCAGCGGAGTGCCCGCTTGAAAGGCCAGCACTTCACCATAAGCGAGGGTAGATGGCGGGACCCTTATAGCATATGTGGCCCCGGCTCACATTTCTCCTACCAGCAGTCGAGAGCTCGCCTGAAACAAGGGCAGCACTTCGCGGGTAGAGGGCAGGACCAGATTTCCCTGGCCAGTAGCCGAGTGCTCCCCTAATACATGTGGTGGACTCCGCGAGCAACCAGCCTACTAAAGGCCGGCGTTCCACTCCGGTGACAAAACAAAGTGTTCCACTCCAGTAAAAAGGGCCTCTGCATGCGGCGGACTCTGCAAGAAACCGGCGTAAGGAAAAAATCTACCTAGTAAAGGGTTTATTGTTTCGGGGGGGGGCATACATGACCCCAGACCCCCCTAGCACAATTATGAATCTACATGAATAGAGGGCTAGCTACGCCCCTAATCACAGTCAATTCTGGTTCCCCCTGGGTCTCCATTCACATAATCAATGCAAATTGCTGGGTACCAAGCGCATCTCAACACGTCAGACACAACTTATATACTAGCTGATGACAAATCCGTAGTAATTCAGAGTAGACTTACAGCATCTGTGCCTGCAATCAAATATGCACAGTTTCACAGTTAAGTCAACAATCTAGAATTACTACAATCTTGTTGAATAAGGAATAATTGATTGCTAAATTTGAATAATTACTTCTTTCCTTTATGATGTTTTCAACTTTGCCACACAACATTATTACATTTGTTTAATGGATGTTACTCTCTTTTTTTTCAAAGCCTTTTAATAGAAAATAGATTGTAGCAATTCTCTCATTTTACCACAATGCTTTCAAAAATTGTCTGCTGGCGGGCTAGGTAATATTTTTGACGGATTTTTGAAAACATAGTGACAAAAGAAGAAATTACTCAAAACGAGCAATTTCTCCTTTTGACACAATTTTTTACTGACTTTTAGTCATAGGTTATCCATTCAATTATAGATTTTCTATTTTTTGACAAAATATGTTCAAAGTCGTCTGCTGCAGAATTGTCATATGACGGAAAGGATTAAGACTTCCATTTCCCACGGAATTGGATATATTTACATCCACATATTTTGCACTGGTCTTTTCCTTATTTACCGGCAATACTGTTGTATGTGACAGCATGACCCTATAAACCCATCACATAAATGTCGGGATATGACAGCCGAATTCTCCAATAATTAGTAATTAGTAATTTGAAATGTTGCACCAGGTGAGTTAAACATCAACATGTATTACACAGAGCTGTCGAACATACATATATAGGTTTAGAACTTTATTTAACCTTTTCCCACATACAACAAATGTGCAGCAGACGACTTTGAAAACATCTCATACTGGTTAAAAGTGTCAAATATCTCTCTTAATCAAAGTGTTATTATTCAATAGAATTTACATTGTCACAAAAGGAGAAATTATGAGCACAGACAGCAGTGAGTGTCTTCTTTTGCCACAATTTTTCAAAAGTCATCTGCTTCAGATGTGTCAGAAAGTGTCAGACTCGCTAGCTGTTACAAGGTGGGAGACGGTTTAACATTAAAATGTATTGCACTATCAATTTGAGTTCATCAATAAATATAGAACTGTATTTAACTCTTTTAATGATTTAAGAGAACATCGCTTTGAAAAGGAATGGAGGATGAACGAAAAAGTAAATGATATCTTGCGAATTGAAGAACTTTCCCCCTCTTTCCCTGACAATTAAGTTTTAGCATGGGGATCGTTAGAGAAGATTGCTTAAGTTAGAAAATTCCAAAGACACTCATCGAAAGCTAGACTGGAATCAGTCACTTAAATCATTATATGATTACAATATCAGCATTGAATTACTTCAATCTCTACTTATAGGAATTACAGCTCAACATTAAACCTTTCACACATACTGTAACATCATAAGTAGACTGCAGTAGACAGTACTTTGAAAACATCTAGACAAAACACAGAAAAGTTCTATAAATGATGGTTTAATTACTGAAATGAGTTGAAAACATTGTGGCAAATGGAGAAATTGCTGGTTGTGAGTAATTTCTTCTTTAGTCACAATGTTTTCAGAAGTCGTCTGCTGAAGAGGCATCAGAAAGGGTCTGTATGTGGGCAAGGTTTGAGGTTGAGAGGTACATAAGTGTGCCGATTCTTTGGAGATTGTATCTATAATGAAAATTGAAGGACACATGGATCTAGCAAATATTTTTTAAATACAAACATATATAGAATGTTTCCATGCAGTCTAGTTGAACTTGTGTATCTCCATCAGGTAAGGGATTGAATTTGCACTTCACTACAGACTGGAGCTAATCTTTTGCAAGCGGAAATAAATTTTGATGGTTTATAATGCAGAAGATAAATATAGGTTAAATCTGGTCATATTGACCTATTTATTTCCACTTTAACTAAAGGAACCCATGTGTCCCTTGGCAAAATGTTTAGCCCTTTCCCACATACAGACACTTTCTGGCGCCTCTGCAGCAGACAACTTTTGAAAACATAGTGACAAAAAGGTGAAATTGCTCAAAACAAGCAATTAATCCTTATGCCTCAAGGTTTTCAATTATTTTCAATAATTAAACCCTTAATTAATTATGGAGATTTTTCATTTTTCTACCTAAAGTCTGCTGCAGATTTGTCAAAATTAGGCATGATACAGACATTTTTCTTGTCATAAAATCCTTATTTGACATTCTAACCCTATGTTGTGGGTACTCAAAAGAATCGTCTCAGTAGGATGATTATTTTGAGTACCCACAACATAGATTTTGTTGAGTAATAAGAGAATATTGGGGGCGGAAAAGACCTGTTCACTTCCTCTTATCTAAGTCCTCTGATGATGCACAGACAGAGAGACGTGGTCCTGATGCATCTCCCTTGCCAGGCAGGCAACACAAAAATTATAATTCTATTTGTCCATTTTCATTTTGTTTCAACTGACAAGCATATGATAGATGTCATCAGATACAAAACTAATCTCTTTCCCACGGCTGCTTCAGCAACAGACGACTTTTAAAAACATTATGACAAAAGGAGAAATTGCTCATAATGAGATATTTCTCCTATTTTTGCCACACTGTTTTTTAAATCTTTTCAACAATTAAGTTTTTATACTTTCACTTTTGAGAGATTTTTCATATTTCTGCCTAGTTGGGATAGGGTATAATTACACTGTGGCATCTTCAACTTTTTCCTTTATCAGAGGTCCAGATAAGACAGGGTTTACTGCTCTTTTCCCCCACAATGTCTCTCTTATTATCCAACCAAACCCTATGTTGTAGGTACTCAAAGGAATCGTCTCATTGAAACGATTCTGTTGAGTACCTACAATATAGGGCTAGCGGATAAAATAAGGATTTTAGAACATGCAAAACACTCCTTGTCTTAGAGAGCTCTGGTTTATGAAGAAGTCATTGGTCCACTCTACAGCAGACAACTTTGGTGAACAATTTGGGAATTTCGTTCAAAAATTGAAAAAAAGTTTCTAAAAGTGATGTATTGGGTAAAACCTGTATTAGGTATACGATAGACCACTATATATCGTGGAGTTTAGATGGAATTTCTGGCTGTAATTATATTGGGTATGAGATTTATATAATGAGGTTTAAAATGACGGGGTAACGTATTTTTGAAATAAAAATTCTCCTTCACCTGTGATAACTTCAACTCTCCATCAAAATTCGAACTCCACTTTCAAGGAGTTATACATTTATCAAAGCAGCCGACTCGGTAAATCATTAAAGCTTCATAAAAGGTTGTCATTACATATTACAACCATTATGCATGAAGCCATCAAAATATCATATCAGGTTTATGCTTATCATATATTATACTAAATATCCATTTCCAATGTTTATAAAAAGGTGGCTATAATTACATCATACAATGTACACAAATACAAACTGTATCTTGGACACAAGATTGTCAAAAAGTTATTTAAGTTAACCCTTTCCAGCATACATAAAATATACAGCAGACAACTTTGAAAACATCTAGACAAATATATATAGAAAATATCTATACATGTGCATGAAAGTATAATTATTGAATTATAAGAGTTGAAAAGATAGTGGCAAAAGAAGAAATTGCTCATCATGAGCAATTTCTTCTTTTGCCACAATCTTTTCAAAAGTCGTCTGCTTGGGATGCATCCAAATGTGTCAGCAGGTGGGAAAGGGTTAAACTTGCAAAAATCAAATGTGACCATACCTTCTATTTGGTGGAGGAGTATTTCACCACGAAATTATCAAACCATATCACAGCAAGTTCTGAAAATTGAAAAACAAAATCATTTCACTCATGTAAACAAACTATCATTTGACATAATTAATCACACTACAGTGTTATAGTGCCCATCTGGCCTAGTGTCCCATGGATAGATTTTCAAGCTATCTCTGTAAACCGATACCTGAGGTACTTTTATTCTAATTTCCTGCTTCAATTATCAAGCTTATCTGAGAAATTAGATAGTCCCTGCCCATTACCCTTTTCCACATACATACAACACATCGGCAACAGTCATTTTTGTGATAAATGTTTGATGTTTTACGCGGCTTTCAACATATTTTCAGTTATATCACAGCGTTTCCTGGGTAAGTTACCAGTACTACTGGTCCATTTATACTGACACCAGCCAGTCAGTCGTAATGCTAACCGGCCTAACCCAGCAACACTGAGCGCCAAAGAGGGCAGCCATAACTACCATTTTAAAAGTGTTTGGTATGACCCTGCTAGCGATCGATAACCACAACCTCCTTCACTTGAGGCAGAAGGAAGACTTGCAGTTGCTTGTTTTTAGCAATTTCTTCTTTCGTAACTATGTTTTCAAAAAGCTGTCTGCTGCAGAGGCCTCAGAAAGGTTCTATATGAGGGAAAGGGTTAATTATTATTGGATAAAATTAAAAACATCATGGCACAAGGAGAAATTGCTCATTACAAACAGATGAATTACTCCTATCATCACAATTTTCCTCAAATGCCCTCTTCCACAGATATATGTCAAAATGTGTCTGCATGAAGGAAAGGGTAAGAGGAATCCGTACAAAACTGACACTTTGTTTTTAAGAGTTGTTCACAATTTAAAGTACTGGTATTTTGAGATAAGTATTGAAAATATGGACTATTCAACTTTATGGACACAGAAAACACATCCTGTATAAGATTAAGCTTTGAAGATGAAACTCATGCATTTGACATTGAAAACATTGTGGTAAAAGTTGCTCATAATGAAGAAATTCTTTTCAAATTTTTCAAAAGTCATCTGCTGAAAAGTAATCCAAATCATTTTTTGCCCAGTTGATTTCAAAGTCTTTTGATTCGTTGTATCTGGGAAAGGTTTAAATGCAGCCAGACAGACCCTAACAGATAATTCCATTATTGTCTATGATAACACAGACCAATACAGACCAACGACTGATAAACACATTCCAACCCTCAATAATGCAAATTGTCCATGCAGGAAGAATAATACTTATACATGGTGGACAATTACACTTTATTGCAAACTCTTATAATATTTGAAAAATATTCTGCTTATTGCAAGATAATGTATTATAAAATGTTGCATTCGTTTTACTTGATTGGCAACAAGAGAAAGTTGATGCAATGCATCAACGTCGCCGGAAATCCATACTGCAGTTATGCATAACACTAACAGTATAGTAAGTTGAAAAAGCAGTTATCGTTTACTGAGGGGCAAATTGGAACATCAGGGGTGGGGTCAAGTGAAAATGTATCATATTAACTTACATTTTTTTGTCAACAAAGTGAATGTCCTTCATTGAAATATAATTGAAGCCTTTCATTGTGTATGATAAATCTCCATTCCAAGGTAGGTTGACCATACACACAGCCAACTAATTATTGATCATAAACAGTAATGGAAATGAGTAATCTTGCCAATCATTAGTCTTAGTATGTTTACAACTTGCTTTCATTAAGGATTTAATTATAAGATTTGTGCACTTTTCAAGATGTTTGTCAGAATATTTGAATTTTATTATTTATCAATAAAACCACAAAACAGACAATTTAGGATTTGCATGCAATAGCACGTCATTTTACCTTTCCCCTATTAAAGTCAACATTTGACACCTTTGCAGCAATCTACTTTTAAAAAAATGAGATAAGGGTTTAATCACTGAATTAAGACATGAGTTTTCTCTTTTTCTCAAAATTAGCTTGGCATCCTAATTATATCATACTTTTAAAATGTAGTCCAATATCTATAAATTAGACCTTCATTGAAATATAATATCAGCTAAACTGTTAAATTTCATTGTTGTATAATTTTAAACTTAGTTTCGAAAGGCTCTCTGCAAAGGAGAATGATCTACGCGGTTGGTATTCGCGAGTCAAGTGATCAACAGTTTTAGCTTAGAAACAGTTCATATTTTAGATAAACATGGATAAACATTATAAAATGCATTCTTCACAAATCCAGACATCTCTTTGAACATGAAAATAACATTCAGTAAGTTAAAATTGCTATTAAAAGGAGAATTTGACGTGATTTTTATCTCGATATTGACACATAACAGTCTACTAGGGACTGTTTTGTCTTCGTAAATAAAACAAAAAAACATAAATGCGAGTCAAAATAAAGAAGCTGCAAATACTTAAAACATCAGAATATTTATTTCATTTTAGATGTGTCATAACTTAGTGTTTTTAAACATACGCAGTTGTAATATGTTCAAGACATTTAAATTTGTATTTTTCTGATAATAACTCGTCCTCCCATGTCATTTCCGAAAACCTATTAAAAATATAAGTTGTGGACTTCTGCCCAGCGACTAATAATGGAACCTTTCTATACAAAATAAATTTTGCAGCAGATGAATTTAAAATCATTCTAAGCTCTTATTTCTATTAAAGAAATAGTTAATACCAATCAGAGTTGAAAACGTTGTTGCAAAAGGAGACTTTGCTCAATATGAACATTTTCTCCTTTTGTAACAATGTTTACTAAAGTCGTCTTCAACAGATGCTACTGAATGTGTCTGCTTGTGAGAAAATATTAACCCTTTCTCACATACATACAAATCTGCAGCAGACAACTTTGAAAACATACCCGAAAAAAAGAGAAAACTCGCTTGTAAACAAGTCTTCAGCAGATGATATTAAAAACATCTTAATAAAAATATCTTTATGTGAAAGACTTAAGTTCTTGATTATAGTTGAACTGATTGTGGCAAGAGGAGAAGTTCCTCATGATGAGCTATTTCTTCTTTTGCCACAATGATTTCAAAAGTCCAATGCTTCAGATGGATCAGAATGATGGATCTTCAAGGCAAATCATGAACAATTTCTCCTTTTGCAGTAGAATTGCATCAAAATGAGTCTGCATGTGGGATAAGGTTTATCCTTTATAAATAGATTGGGAGTATTAACCTAGATGTATGGGTTATTTACAGTAACAATAACTAAATATTTACTAAAACTTTTAAGGGTCAGTTATGCATAAATAATGAGATATATTTTCCTCAATACATTCCAACATACCAACGCTTTCTGACCCTTCTGCAGCAGACGCATTGTTAATGCCTCTTAACTCTTTCAGCGCCAAAGGCAATATTGATGTTTTTGCAAACAATACTGATTCAGGTGAGTCAGCTCGTAACGAGCTGTCTCACCTGAAATCAGCATTATTTGCCTTTTCTTTATCAAAATAGTCCAAACTTTTATTACATGAGAAATGAAGACGCCCGATGATGAACATGGAAGAGTCTACTTTAAACAATTCGGCGCTGAAAGAGTTAAACAGACAAAAATTTAACAATTTTTTGAAGAAAAAGTTACTCTTTAGGTAGTTTAGTGTCACGATGAGCAAGTTCTCTATTTACATTGTTTTTAACCCTTTCCCTCATATAGACACTTTCTGACGCCTCTGCAGCAGACGGCTATTTGAAAACATAGTGACAAAAGAAGAAATTGCACAAAACGTGCAATTTCTCCTTTTGACACAATGTTTTCCACTTTTAGTCATAGGTTATCCATTCAATTATAGAGATTTTCTATTTTTTGACAAAATACGTTCAAAGTGTTCTGCTGCAGAATTGTCGGTCTGCTGCAGAATTGTCGTATGAGGGAAAGGGTTAACACTTATATCAAGATAATATTTCCAATGTTCCATAATTAACCCTATCCCTCATATAGACGCTTTCTGACGCCTCTGCAGCCGACGGCTTTTTGAAAACATAGTGACAAAAGAAGAAATTGCTCAGAACGAGCAATTTCTCCTTTTGCCACAATGTTTTCCACTTTTAGTCATAGTTTATCCATTCAATTATAGAGATTTTCTATTTTTTGACAAAATATGTTCAAAGTCGTCTGCTGCAAAATTGTCGTATGAGGGAAAGGGTTAATTAACATCTCATTCCTTGGACATTTTCAGAAAAACTAGGCAAACAGATGACTAAAATTTCACACTAGGCAAACAGTTTCCAGCATAGTTTCCCTTTCCCAGTGAGAATGTTGGGTTATCTAAATTACAGCTGATAAATTATTCATCATCATAAAACACATTCAACATTGTGGTTTCTTTTAGATAAATTACTAATGATTTAAGACCTAATTATCTTTATTTTCTGGATAAACAAAAACATTATGCACACCCTCCTGGGGTAGAGAAGCTATGCAATTAGTATAAAACATGAATTTATACAATTGTTCCAAAATACTTTTCAGCAACCTTTGAAAAACATTGTCATTGTGACAAAAGGAGAAAATGCTCATGTGGTCACAATGTTTTCAACTTATTCAATCCATTATATTTATAGTAAATACATTATGTAACACAGAGATTTTTCACATTTTTGTCCAGATGTTGTCAAAGTTGACTGATTCAAACTGGTCTTATGGGGGAAAGAATGCAGGTAAAAGACCAATTTACGCCTGCTTATCAGCAGTCTGTTGAAAAACTAGCATCGAAGCCAATAAATTTAATAAGTTTCCTTAAATGAAGCTATTTTCAATCTCTAAGGTCCCTAGCTGTCACCTGTTATTTTCATGATAAAAGAAAGCATTCAATGAATTTTTAATTGCATTCTCTGTTTCTTTTAACCCTTTCCCTCATACGGCAATTCTGCAGCAGACGACTTTGGACGTATTTTGTCAAAAAATAGAAAACTCCATAATTGAATGGATAACCTATGACAACAAGTGGAAAACATTGTGGCAAAAGGAGAAATTGCACGTTTTGTGCAATTTCTTCTTTTGTCACTATGTTTTCAAAAAGCTGTCTGCTGCAGAGGCGTCAGAAAGCGTCTATATGAGGGAAAGGGTTAACTTACAGATAGCATTTTGGCTTACATTTGAACATGTTTAACCTCCCTTTCCCACATACAGCAAATATGCAGACCTATGCGAAATTGAGCTCTTGATGTTTCGGACCTGTTCAAGAATTGTACTTAAACACATAATGAACAGTTCTACGGCTGTTCAAGAACATTTGTACTTGAATTGTGTGACAGAACACTGTTTAAGAACAGTTCTTGAATGTTCATAAAATGTTCAAATATGTTCAAAAACTCCAGAACATAAGTTCAAACTGTTATTGTTCTTAAAATGTTCTATAAATCATTTCAAAAACAACTAAAGACTATTCAAGGCACATTCAAATATACATGTAAATATATATGTTCAACTTCTGTTCTTTAAATTAATACAAGATCAGCTAAAGAAATAGGAACTCAGGAACAAATGAAGAATAAATAAAGAGCTTTAATGTTCTTAAAATTTTCTAAACCTGTTCTAGACGTCATTTAACACTTTACAAGAACTGCTCAGAATTTACAGTCAAATTCTTGTAACAATCTGCTTAGTTCTTAAAATGTAGAAACATCACTGTTTGCTTTTTCAAGCTTTCAACTTTATAGTACTGCTCTGGAAACTGCCAGTGTTTAAAATGGACACTTACCATGTGGCAGCTTTAAAGTTTGACAATTTTTTTCTGCACACCTTAGAGATAAATCCAGATAGTATTAACATTACGTGGAGCTAAACAGACACCGATGTATAATGGAAATGTTGCAATTACAATTACAATTCTCAGATATTGAGTTCTCTCTGCAGATAAAACAAAATTCAATACAATGCATTGCTGCTTATTCATTAATTGTTCAAATTTCAATTCATTATTCATTGCTTAATTCTTATTTAATTGATCAATATTCAATTCAGTTCATTGCTACTTATATATTTATTCACTGATCAATATTCGATTCAATGCATTGCTTCTTATAAATACATCCATGAATACAGAAGAATTTAGGGAAAACAAGAGCAGCACCAACAATACAAATCCCCTCGCAGGGTCATTTTGTACAAACAAATTCAAGTATCTGTAACCTTGACCTTTGACTAATTCAGTGAAACACAAACTCATCCAAGCTCTCTTGACACTGAACCTTTATATGAAGTATAAAGGATTTCTGTCCACAAATGTAAGTGCAAGAGCAATGACCCTGTTTCATACAGACATAGTATAGTCCCTGTGACCTTGAACTTTGACTGTGGTCAGTAAGACTCAAACATGTCTGAACTCTATACACTGAATTTGTGTATGAAGTATGAAGGAATTTCATCCACAAATGAAAATGCTAGAGCCATGACGCCTTTCTGACAGATGTACTATAGTCGCTGTGACTGTGACCGTAACCCTAGATCAGTGAAATGCAAACCCATCCAAGAGATATTAACACTGAACCTGTGTATGGAGTATGAAGGAATTCTCTTCATGAATAAAAGGGCTAGAGCCATGACATCATTTTCGTACAGACATATCATAGTCACTGTGACCTTAACCTTTGACCTAGGTCAGTGAAAGGCTATCCCGTCCAACCTCTTTTGACAATGAATCTGTGTATGAAGTATGATAGAATTCTCTCCATGAATGAAAGGGCTAGAGCAATGATGTCATTTCATACAGACAAATTAATCATTGTGATCTTGACCTTTGACCTAGGTCGGTAAAGCGCAAACCCGTCCAAGCTCTCTTGAATCTGAACATGTGTATGAAAAATAAAGGAATTGCATCTACAAATGAAAGTGCTGTGCGATGATGTCATTTTGTACATAAGTATTACAGTCACTGTGACCTTGACCTTTGACCTAAGTCGGTGAAACAAGAATTCAAGAGGCAATGCTTGTGAACATAATGTGAAAGTTAAATAACAATCAGATAAGAAAAGGAGTCGCCAGATCGACGACATTGTTGACTCTCTAATATCATCACTGTGAACATGTGTGTGAGGTTTCATAAGAAGCGGATGAGAAAAGAAGTCGCTGGAGGGGTGACATTGTATGTACGTATATACAGGCTGATCCCTAAATCCCCTTGATGACCTCGTCGCGAAGGTTTAATAATAAATGAAGTTCCTGACAAAGGGGACAAAGATTTAACCCTTTCCCTCATATAGACGTTTTCTGATTCCTGAGACTGCAGCAGAAGGCTTTTTGAAAAACATGGTGATAAAAGAAGAAATTGCTCAAAAAAGAGCAATTTCTCCTTTTGCCACAATGTTTTCTACTTTTAGTCATAGGTTATCAATATATTATAGATATTTTCTATTTTTTGACAAAATATGTTCAAAGTCGTCTGCTGCAGAAATGTCATATGAGGGAATGGGTTAAATGATTTAAACAAGATCTAGGTAAAAATATGGAAATCCGATCAATGACAGCTAGTGCATTATACCTTGCATTTGCTATCCAATTGAAAATATTATGGCAAAAAGTTAATTTGCTCAATATGAGGATCGAATTTCTCATTTGGGCACAATGTTTTCAAAGGATGTCCATCCCTATACAGTAATATGCATGTTGTTTATGTTATGAAATATAAGAGATAGCATCTACAAATATAATACATTTAGGAGACACATTGTAGGTATCATGTTTCCATTATTATTCACTTTTTATTCACATTTTAACATTTTAGGGGACTTCTAGATCTTAACTGTCCGTAACCCAGGATACAAATACACTGTATAAATCAGCCATGTCATAGGACAACTAACCTTCTGCAGTTCTGAAAATACCCTGTTAACCCTTTCCCTTATATAGACGCTTTCTGATGCCTCTGCAGCAGACGGCTTTTTGAAAACATAGAGACAAAAGAAGAAATTGCACAAAAACGTGCAATTTCTCCTTTTGCCACAATGTTTTCCACTTTTTGTTATAGGTTATCCATTCAATTATGGAGATTTTTTTATGTTTTGACAAAATACGTTCAAAGTCGTCTGGTGCAGTATTGTCGTATGAGGGAAAGGGTTAACTCTTTCCCACATATTGCAAATCCGTAGCAGATGGCTCTGAAAATATCCAGGAAAAAAATATAAAAACTGCCTAAAAATGAAAGAACAATTGTTGAATAAAGTACAAAACATTGTGGCAAAAGGAGAAATTGAATAATGAGCAATTTCTCTTTTTTTGCAACAATGTTTTCAAAAGTCGTCTGCTGCAGAGGCGTCAGAAAGCACCTGTATCTTAGAAAGGGTTAAGCTCTGTTTTGTAAAAAATATTTCGAAATTGAAAGAAGCTTTTTATTTTAGCATTAGAAAAAATTAATTAATTTCAGAAAAGTAAAACAGTTTTACTTTTCTGAGATAAATTTAATTTTTCCACATAAAAACTTACAGTAATGAGAATTGTGATGCATTATTAGAAGCTATCAGAGTATCTTATTTATTGTTATTTTTATTATTGTAATGAAATAAATTAAGAGATAGCATCTTTTAAGTGATTGAATGCTTTCCCTACTGAATAAGCACTTTGACACATCTGCAGCAGAAAACTTTTGAAAACATTGTGGCAAATGGAGAAATTGCTCATGATGATTAATTTCACCTATAGTATTGCACACAATGTTTTCAACTTTATTCAAAAATTAGACTTTCCTTTTCTATAGATTTGCAACATACTTTTGCCTAGATGTTTTAACTCTTTCCCACCTACAGAAACATTCTGATGAATCTGCAGCAGGTGACTCTTGAAAACATTGTGTCAAAAAGAGAAAATTTGCTTCTGATGGGCGATTTTCCCTTTACAACTTGCAGCAATAATTTCAATTTATTCAAAAATTATACTTTCAATGAAAAAGGTTTTCTATATGTTTCCCCACATGTTTTCTAAGTCGTCTGATGAAGATTTGCTGTATGCGGGGGAAAAGGGTTAAAATCATCTGTTGCAGAATAGTTGTATGTTGGAAATGGATATGATATATTGAGATGAAACATCAAACATCAGGTATCATGTTTCACATTATTAATTTATTATTCACTTTTAATATTCACATTTAAACATTCTAGAGGGCTTAAAAATTTATTACTGTCTGTCAGTAGGTCTGTCACCTAGGACACAGATACCGGGACTAATTTAGATTGCAGTGGTCATGAATTTCTCCTTTTAACTTTTCTGATTCACTAATAAATTCATTGTTACTTTGAAATATTCATTTTACTTCCATTTTGAAATTTTACTTCCGTTTTGAAACAAGTTTTGTTAAGGTAACTGGTTGATCCCATATCAAACCCCTTTCATTAGGGATTCGATCAATTCCAGGACCTTTTGATCATAGATCATAAAGTCAGACACTAAACCTCAGAGTCAATGCCTCCCACTAAACCCTTTCCCATCCTCATTGGGAGACACATTTCAATGTTTCTGCAGCAGATGAATTTTGAAAATATTTCGGCAAAATGATAAATTGCTCAATGCCTTTTTCTATCATAACAATCGTATTAATAACGCATTTTATCTGGTACAGACAACTGTTGAACACATTGTGGGAAGAGAAAAATGATGAGTAATTCCTCCTTTTCCCATAATTTCATTACTTCTTTCATCAAAATTGTGACTTCAAATTTCCAGATTTTATAATTTCATCACCTTATACTATTGAAGCAGAAGACTTTAAAATTTCATATAAGGCACAAGGCCAAAATTTTGCTTTGAGCAATTTCTTCTTTTGTCACATTGTTTTCAAAAGTCGTCTGCTGCAGAGGCGTCAGAAAGCATCTATATGTGGGAAAGGGTTCAAACATCTACGTAAATATATGAAATATATCTTAGTCTATAAAATGAAAGTTTAATTATTGACAGGTGTAGAAAATATTGTGGCAAATGGAAAAATTGCTAATTATCAGCAATTTCTCCTTTTGCCTCAATGTTTCCAAAAGTCGTCTGCTGCAGAGGTTTCAAAATGCATCTGCATGTGGAAAAGGGTAAAACAATATATTTGTTCACTGAAAAAGCATGAATATTTCAGTGTTTTTTTTCCCTCTAAAATCCTTATTTGACCTCCAAAACCTATGTTGTGGGTACTCAAAAGAATCGTTTCACTGAGTCGATTCTTTGGAGTACCCACAACATAGGTTTTAATGAGTGCTAAGAGATATATCATATAAGAAAGTCCTATTATACTCCTCCTTATCTTAGGTCCTCTGCACTTTGTTGTTCTTTTTGCATCAGTCTCAGAGAGGCTTCAAAATGTGTAAATGTGTTCGGCATGTTGACAAGGGTTAAACACAAGGAAATACAATGGTTTAATTAAAACAGAAAGGTAATAAATTCAGTACCTTCAATACAAAGAAATGTCCAGTCCACCAATAGATCACCTCCCTCCATGATGAATCAACAATTAGTAATGTAAACAAATTCATCAAAGTACTCAGAAGACCATACTATCACCCTAGTCATATCCATTTAAATAAATTGACCATGATCATTAAAATGTTTCAGCCTTTTCACCCTTTATCCCTTGAAAGTAATTTTCACTTCGGCCTATCCTCTTTCCCAGGCTACATACAGACACTTTCTGATGCCTCTGCTGCTGATGACTTTTGAAAACATAATGTGACAAAAGTAGAAGTTGCTCATAATGAGCCTCAGTTGCATGATTGTTTAGAGTACCACAACATAGGGTTTGGAATTAAGTCAAATAAGCACTTACGGTCATGAAATAGCCCGGCTCCTTTTCTGTTTTCATAAACTGCAGTAACAGTGTTTGTATGTTTTATTGGGGTTTTAAGCCGTTTACAACATTATTTAAATCACAGTGATAATTCACTTATTCATGATCCCTGGGTAAACAAACAAATATTGGCTGGGATATGTGCCTTGCAAAAGGGCACTCCACCCATGGCTGCCTCAACTGGGGATTGAACCCAGGCACACTGATGCTTATCACTCAGCCAAGGCAACAATTCGAAAAAAGCAGCAACTCTTAAACAAGAGCACCGCGTACGGCACAGACGCTCGACTGATAGAAAACAGAAAAAAAGCTGAGCTGAACAAAAAACCTTAACCGGACGACCACGCAGTCGCCGCCGCCTACGACGACGCCAGGGCCATGACAATAGCTCTCGTTTTTTCAAAAGTCGAGCTAAAAAGTGCTACAACTTAATAAAACATAATTCTATAAACTGAGCTTTTACTTTTGGTAATCACAATTCTTGCTTTTGGAAGGATTTAAAACCATTTTATTCAAATACATGAGAACTAGAAATTCATTTGCAGACTTTTCTACTATTAACTTCAATAAATTGATTCCCATTTCGCAGAATCTACTTTATTTTTTCAGCAAAAAATGAAAGTATTGAAACAAAACCTTGTACAATTTCATTCAGAAATGCAGGCTTATCTTTGGCACAGTTTTTAGTTTAAACATATTTTATTATCTTGTATATATACATATGTACATCAAATGGAAATTGCATTAACCCTTTCCCTCATACAACAAATCAGTGACAGCTAATTTTAAAAGCACTTAGTACAAAACTGTCACATTTCTTTAAATGAAAGAATGATCATTGAATAGAGTAGAAAACGTCGTGGCAAAAGGACAAATGGGTCATGAGTAGACAGCTTTGAAAACAGCTAAGCAAAAATATGTAAATTCTCTATAAATGAAGGCATTATTAATTTATATCTTGAGCAGTGTTGAAAAAATTGTGACTAACGGAGAAATTGATCATTATAAGCAATTTCCCCTTTTGATAAAATGTTTTCAAATGACCATCTGCCATATATCTTGGTATATATATATGCCTGTCACATACAGTATATATGCATCAAAATGTCTGCATGTGGATGATTAATTTAATCTATTTAATCATTTTGAAAGTGTTACAGGTAAAGTGGTCAAATATCTGAAGGCTATAACTATTCAAACTTTGATTACTATGACTGATACAGTCATTATAGTGCAATGATACACAAACTGTCATTAACCCTTTCCCTCATACAACAATTCTGCAGCAGACGACTTTAAACATGTTTTCTCAAAAAATAGAAAATCTCTATAATTGAATGGATAACATTCATTTTGAGCAATTTCTTCTTTTGTCACAATGTTTTCAAAAAAGCCATCTGCTGCAGAGGCATCAGAAAGCGTCTATATGAGGGGATGGGTTAATCCATTTCCCTCCTTTGATGCAAATACAGCAGACGCCTTTTGAAAACAATGACAAAAGAAGAAATAGCTCATAATGAGCAATATATCTCTCCTTTTGCAACAATGTCTCATCTTCATTCAATGATTAATTTTCATTTACAGAGTTTTTTTTTTTTGCATAAGTATTTTCAGTGGTCTGTTGCTGATTTGTTGTATGTTGGAAAGGGTTATAGTCTTCAATATGACCTTACAGGCATTTCTGAGGTCAACTAAATATGAAATTGTAGGAAATGTCTTTCAAGAGCATTGTAAGGTAACAATAATGATTGATTGATTGGGGTTTAACAGCTTTTTCAACAATTTTTCAGTCATATCACGGCGGCCAGTTCACCTAATGTGCCCTAGCTTTCAAACGCCAGTAAGTCACACAACATACTTTTCAAGCAACTGGCTGCTTTTCCACATAGACTGTTAGCCCATTAGTGGAAGACGCATGAAGCTTGTCACAGTGACAAATGTCAGAGAGAATGTTGGCCGAGCTGGGATTCATACTCACACCCCCTGGATTGACAGCCTGTGTCGCTACCAGGGCTTAGCAGCGCTGCAAGGAGTAAGCCCTGAATCCTGATCGTCAACAACCTTTTTGAAGAGAACCCCTCATATTCCATCTTCTACTACTCACTGCCAGGGCTCTACGATGGACATAGGTTTCATTTAAACTTATTCTGGGCTACTCCCATGTTCTTTAGAAAACGTTGTGGAAAAAAACATAAAGGCATTTCCTCCTTTTTTAGGCATTTGAAAAACTTTAACGAGAGGACATTGATCATTTTGAATTTGGTTAATCGGTTTAGGAGAAGAAAATGTAAACAAATGTCTAGACAAGGATGATGCTAGAGCCTCGACTGTGGGAGTGAGTAAAAACATGCTCTTCCTACAACATATGTAAAAGTCCTTTAATTTAGTGTAGATCCAGCAAAATATCATACTGACTTCCCTTGATATTTCAGAGCTATAAGAAGTGCATGTACTTTGATTTCACATTTAATTCTTTCTCGCATAATGATAAATCTGCACTGTACGACTTTGTAAAAATCTGGCTAAAAAATATGTTAAACCTCTATAAATTATAGTTTTAATCATTGAACATAGTTGAAAGCACTGTGGCAAAAAGAAAATTGCTCATTATGAGCAATTTCTCCTTTTGCCACAATGTTTTCAAATGTCAGGCCTGGGGGGGGCTCAATAAACATCTGTATAGAAGGGTTAACCCTTTCCCTCATATAGATCCTTTCTGACGCCTCTGCCTTTTTTAGTCATTGGTTATCCATTCAATTATAGAGATTTTCCATTATTTGAAAAAATATGTTCAAAGTCGTCTGCTGCAGAATTGTCGTATGAGGAAAAGGGTTAATGCAGACATGAAATATTTTAATTTACCGTTAACCCTTATAGATAATAGAGGTGAATTTAGACTCCGCTTTAACCCTTTCTCTCATAAAGACGCTTTCTGACGCGTCTGCAGCAGACGGCTATTTGTAAACATAGTGACAAAAGAAGAAATTGCTCAAAACGAGCAATTTCTCCTTTTGCCACAATGTTTACCACTTTTAGTCATAGGTTATCCATTCAATTATAGGGATTTTCCATTTGTTTGCAAAATATGTTCAAAGTCGTCTGCTGCAGGATTGTCGTATGAGGGAAAGGGTTAGCAGATGACATTATGAATATATTGAGAGGGTAAAAGAGAAATTGCTCATGGTCCTTCGGTTCCCACATAATTTCCTTGTGTCAAAAGTGTATGTACGTTTGTCCGGCTGTGATTTTCATAGTTTCATATTCAAAGTGGATCACTGACACTCTCAAAATCTCTTATTGACAGGTAGTTAGATTAATCCATTCCCTCATATAGACGCTTTCTGACGCCTCTGCAGCAGACGGATTTTTGAAAACATAGTGACAAAAGAAGAAATTGCTCAAAACGATGTTGTCACAATGTTTTCCACTTTTAGTCATAGGTTATCCATTCAATTAAAGAGATTTTCTATTTTTTGAGGCAAAGGGTAAAGGGTTGATATTAATTTTTATAACTGCACTGAACTGATGCATGATTCAATTTTGTGGTTTGTTATTACATTTCTAAAGTGTCAGCAAAATTCTAATTTATAAGCAGGAAGCAGTCAGTAACTTGTTATTTGACAATATATGACATGTATACAGAAAATCAGCAGGCGACTTTGAGAACATATTGGCAAAAATATGGAAAATCTTTATAATTTAAAGTATTATATATAAGTACTGAATAGAGTTGAAAACATTGTGGCTCAAAGAGAAGTTGTTGTTCATCATGATCCATTTCTCATTGTCGCAGTGTTTTCAAAAGCATTTTGCTGCAAAAGCGTCTGTATGTGAGAAAGGGTTAATACCTAACAATAAATAGATGCAGTTCAATTCATCATCGGAGGCAGGCGACCTTTAAAAAATATTTTACTTTTGCCACAATGACGCCTCTGCAGCAGACGGCTTTTTGAAAACATAGTGAAAAAAGAAGACATTGCACAAAACGAGCAATTTCTCCTTTTGCCACCATGTTTTCCACTTTTAGTCATAGGTTTTCCATTCAATTATAGAGATGATCCATTTTTTGACAAAATATGTTCAAAGTCGTCTGCTGCAAAATTGTCGTATGAGGGAAAGGGTTAATCTGTATTTTAAACAATGTTTCCAACTCTGTATACATACTTTAATATCATTGTACTTTCTTTTAAATTCGTATGTTTTTTTTCTCCTGAATGTTTCAAATATCACAACAGTTGAATAATTATGATAGCCACACAATGAAACAATTAAAGGATAAACTCCCATAATAATGAATATAATAAGTCTGTCTGGCTACTTCATTTCCGCAAAACAAGATGAAATATGAATTAACACCTAAAGCAGACATCATCAGGTTTTAAAATTCACAAATTTAACCCTTTCCTATTTGCAGACACATTTTGACACGTCTGTAGCACATAACGTTTGACAGCATGCTGGCAAAAGGAATAATTTCTATATGGACCTTAAAACGGTTTGTCGACAGTTTGACGACAGACAGAAATTAATCAGAATAGATCACCTTCTGTCTTCGGCAAGTCAGTGTTTCATTTTAAATTTCTTTAAGGAGTCTTTTCATGTTCTTTTCACAAAACAATGAGTCCTACAATGTAAAAATTAAAAAGAAATCACATTTTAATGAGTCCTGGCAAAATGTAACACTGCAAGTAAAAGTTTAATTTTGAAATTACAGGTAGGTACTACATACATGTCAAGCAATATCATGAAATTGATTGATTGGGGTTTAACGCCGTTTTGAACAATTTCTCAGTTACATCACGGCGGCCAGTTCACCTACCCATGCTTTTCCTGGTTTTCTCACACCAGTACTCGGACCACACAACAATCTTCCCAAGCAAATGACTGCTTTTCCACATAGACATAGCCCATTGGTGGAAGACGAATGAGGCATGTCGCATTGACTTTTGTAAATCGTCGGAAAGAAAGTTGGCCGAGCCGGGATTCGAACTCACAACCCCTGGATTGACAGCCCGCTTTGCTACCGACTGAGCTATCGGGGCTCGGCCAATATCATGAAATCAGCCACAGTGAGACCTATAAACTTTCCCCACAATGCCACAGCAACATACCTGCAGCAGACGCTATTTAAAACATCTAGAGTGAGATATGGAAATTCTCTGTAAATAAAGTACAATTATTGAACAGAGAATTTTTTTAGCCTTAGAAGTACTGGTTTGTTTACCCAGGGATCATGAATAAAACTATGTGAGCTGTCGCCGTGATATAACAGAAATAATGCTGAAAAAGACATAAAACCCCAATAAAACAATTGAACAGAGAGTTGAAAATGTTGTGGGGAGCAAATACTTCTTTTGTCACAATGTTTTTAAAAGTCGTCTGCTGCAGATTTGTCAGAAAGCGTCTGTAAGTGGTAAAGGATTAACTGTGGGAGTTGCAGACACATTCATATTTAGACACAGTGACTGTGAGTGACATGTCATCTGCATCAGATAACTCTGTTCAAGAGTAAGTTTTCCCTTTACCAAAATGTTCTATTCTATTCTGTTCTATTGAATAATCATGCATTCATTTTCCTTAACCCTTTCCCAAATTAAGACGCTTTCTGACGCCTCTGCAGCAGACGACTCAAATGAGCGATTTCTCCTTTTACCAAAGTGTTTTCAACTTTATTCAATTATTATGCTATTATTTATAGAGATTTTTCACATTTTTGCCAAGACATTTTCAGTCGTCTGCTGCAAATTTCGCTGTATGTGGGAAAGGGTTAATTAGCATTCCCTGTTGTAGAAAGCCTCTGCTACAGAGTTGTTGTAGATCTATGCAGAAATAGCTTAACCCTTTCCCTCATACGGCAATTCTGCAGCAGACGACTTTGAACATATTTTGTCAAAACATAGAAAATCTCCATAATTGAATGGATAACCTATGACAAAAAGTGGAAAACATTGTGGCAAAAGGAGAAATTGCACGTTTTGTGCAATTTCTTCTTTTGTCACTATGTTTTCAAAAAGCCATCTGCTGCAGAGGCGTCAGAAAGCGTCTATATGAGGGAAAGGGTTAATAATGTTTGTACAATATAACCAAAACATAATGGTTGAGATTGGAATTAAATACCAATCAAAATTCTTGAATCCACTAAGGAAGGTTTAAAGTTCAATGACTCATGCAGGTAAATAGTTATCCCTTCCCAACATACAGCTTATATGCAGCAGACGACTTTGAAAACATAAATAATTAAGTCAAAAATAAAGAAACTCTCTAAAAATGAAAGGACATTACAATTATTGAATAAAGCAAATTTCTCCATTTGTCACAATGTTTTCAAAAGTCCTCTGCTGCAAAAGCGTCAGAAAGCATCTGTATAATTGAAAGTGATTAACCCTTTCTCTCATACAACAATTCTGCAACAGATGACTGAACAAATTTTGTCAAAAAATAGAAAATCTCTTTAATTGAATGGATAACCTATGACAAAAAGTGGAAAACATTGTGTCAAAAGAAGAAGTTGCTCGTTTTGAGCAATTCCTTCTTTTGTCACTATGTTTTTCAAAAAGCTGTCTGCTGCAGAGGCGTCAGAAAGCGTCTATATGAGGGAAAGGGATAAACACTGATAAATGTACTGAATACAGTATAACAACATCATGTAGATCAATTTGTACATTTTGAAGCTTAATCCCCATATACAACAGAACAGCAGGGTTATATATGCAGCTTATCAGAAAACATATACCAGTACTACATATAAGAAACTTGCAACAAACTTATTAGCCCTTAATATGATACAATGACATTTGACAGCTTTTTAAAATAATGCTGTAAGAAAGAATTGCTTGATTTGAGCAATTTTTCTATCGAATGATTTAAATTCAGCTTCACGGATCTTCTACCAATTTTCAATTAGTTAAAAAGCAGATGAAACTGAAAAAGTGGAAAAAATATATATAACATTTATAATTGGTAGACGGTTAATTGTATTCCTCATATTGTTTATATAACATTAACCCTTTCCCATATACAGCAAATCTGCAGCAGACAACTTTGAAAACATGTAGGCAAAAACATGGTAAATCCGCATAAATGAAGGTATAATTGTCGAAAAAAGTTGAAAACATTGTGGCAAAAGGAGATATTGCTCGTTTTGAGCAATTTCTTCCTTTATCACATTGTTTTCAAAAGTGACTTAACCCTTTCCCTCATACGACAAATCTGCAGCAGACGACTTTGAACGTATTTTGTCAAAAGTTGTAAAATCTCCATAATTGAATGGATAACCTATGACAAAAAGTGGAAAACATTGTTGCAAAAGGAGTTTTGTGCAATTTCTTCTTTTGTCACTATGTTTTCAAAAAGCCGTCTGCTGCAGAGGCGTCAGAAAGCATTTATATGAGGGAAAGGGTTAAGTCGTCTGGTGCAGAGGCGTCAGAAAGAGTCTATATGTGGGAAACGGTAAATAATATACCTTTTTATTTGTTGCATAAATCCGAGTACACCAACTGTCACGACAATTTCACAGGTATTATTACTACACAGTATTACATTATAACACAACTGTCAGTGAGGAATGTGTTAGATATCTCCACTAAAAATCTTGACGAAACTACAAAAAATACACCTGAAAGGTATTAAACAGAAAATAGTGTACATTGTGTTTGTGCGGCTGCTTATCAGGTGTTAGATCAATTAGTTTTAACCCTTTCCCACATACAACAAATCACCAGCAGACGACTTGAAAAAATCCACCGGGCAGAAATATTGGAAATCACTATAACGAAATTTACAATGTATTATAATATAGAATAGAGTTCAAAACATTGTGGCAAAAGGAGAAATTGTGAGAAGTTTGCTCTTTTGCCATGGCTAATAACTCAAAGATTTCACTTTTCTCCACATTGAGTCAAATGTCAAGTTATTATATGTTTGAAACTATAGTGAGAAAAGTAGTTTAAAAACATATTGCTGACACGACCTGACTCATTTCCTGCTACAGATAATACGATATGAAAACTGAACAGTTTCAAATTTATTTCAGATAGTAAGTTTAAAACATCATTGGAAAAGAAGAAACCCTTTTATTTTTCCATAACGCTTTTGAATGTTGCCTGCTGCAAAATTCTTATGATTTCTCCTGCTCCCAAAATATCTTCAATTCTGTATAAATACTATACTTCCAATTCTCTATATACAATATCCATTTCTACATAATTATTATAAATAGTATATCAGGTAAATGTCTTAAGACGTATCCTTTCTATAACAAAATCCTTGCAGTGGACAACATTTGAAAACCTTTAAGGTAAACAAGAAATTAATCCCTTTCCACATACAACAAATCTGCAGCAGATGACTGAAAAGATCTTGGTAAACAAATAGATGATCTCCATAACTGAATGTTTAATTAGTGGATAGAGTTCAAAACAATGTGGTAAATGGAGAAACTACTCAATGTGAACAATTTCTCCTTTCGTACACTGACTGTTTTCAAGTCATATATGGAAATTGGAATGGGCTAAAATGGGTGATTTCTCCTTTATGAAATTTCCCGAGGTTTTCAACCCTGTTAATTTTTACAGAGCCTCTGATAGCTAGGTAACAGGATTTTCCTTCAATGTTTTCAAACCAGACTACTGAATACGTAACATGTAAATATTTTATCAGGTAAACGTTTAACCCTTTCCCACAATGGCACATACAACAAATCTGCAGTAGATGACTTCAAAAATAAAGGAACTCTCTTTATATGAATGAAAAATTATTGAATAAGTTGAAAACATTGTGGCAAAAGGTGAAATTGCACATAAAGAGCAATTTTTACTTTTGCCACAATATTTTCAAAAGTCATCTGCTGCAGAGGCATGAAAAAGTGTCTGTATTTGGGAAAGGGTTATGGGTTTGAAAATTGAAATACACTGCTTATCTTGAAGTCCGCATAATGGAGAACAATGAAACGATTCAGCCAGATGAACTATCAAATCATCAAATCAATTGCGCCTATGGTGGTAAAACGATTTCTTTTATCACTGACTTCTGTTTATGTCCATAAATGTCAACCCTTATTTAACACCATTTTGGGTTTCCCTAATTTGTCTTGGCCAGTCATTCATCAATCAATTTCTTTTTGAAAAGTTGAGTTATTATAACAGCCATCCCATTGAATTGACAATTATTAATGGAAGGAAATTTAAAAAATACACAAACTATCCGTAAGACAGCGTGCTTGACTTATTCAACCGCTTATCAAGAATTTCTAAGGCAAATAATAAAGGGCCATAACTTGCATTATATGCAGGACAAAGTTATCTTATGTAAGTATGTACATAGGTGTGGTGAGTGGGAAGGGTTGTATTAAGTTTCAATGTAGTGCATCAAGTAGTTTTTGAGATTTGGACTCTTAATGTAGATACAAGCAAAACTTTAACCAGAATTTCTAAGTAAATAAAGGACCATAATTTGTATTAAATGCAGGATAGAGTTATCTTAATTGATTATTTACATAGGTGATATGGTTGAAAAGGGTTGTTTATGCAAGGACAAAGTTATCTTACTTAATTATGTACATAGGTGTGATGGTTGGGAATGGTTGTATTAAGTTTCAATGCAATGCATCAAGTAGACTACTAGTTACTGAGATACTAGTTACTGAGATAAAGGGGGAATAATTCAGTGAGATTCTTATGTAGAGTTATAGGTCTTGTCTTGCAAGCTCAAACGTCAAATATGTTTGTGAAGTTTTAAAGTAACAGAATCTGTGAGTTTTGAGAAAAGGCCTTGCATGCAAAAGCTGCAACGCCGACGCAAAAGCGACTGTAATACTAATAGCCCTCCTTATTCTTCGAAAAGCTAAAATTCATGTCTTATATATATTGAATTATGTGATTTATTGTTTGCTTGTATTTTGATACCGTTCCTTCTGTAAAAAAAAGTTCTGTTTTCCATAATATATCTCTCTATATTTTGTATATACAGTCAAACTTGTATTAAGAGACCACCCAAGGGAAATGCTGTAAGTGGTCTCTTAAGACAGGTGGTCTCTTATTGGGGTACAAATGAAATTTTCTGTTTTGGAGAAATTATGTTTACTACATGAAACATGTACTTGTGTGCACATATTGGTATTAAAGAATAAATAACAATAAATGGGTATAATATGGGATTATATAAGCGTTAAGGGTTGAGTGAAAGTATAAAAAATGTTTGAGGCAAGAGGCATACCTAGTAAACAATATTTTTAATGAGACAATAAGATAGATTATAATGAATAGGTAACTTCAATCTTTTCTACTCTATAACACAGGGCTTCAGATAAGTTAAAATACTGTTAACCCTTTACCTCATACAACAATTCTGCAGCAGACGACTTTGAACATATTTTGTCAAAAAATAGAAAATATCTTTAATTGAATGGATATTAAACCTATGACTAAAAGTGGAAAACATTGTGTCAAAAAGGAGAAATTGCTCGTTTTGAGCAATTTCTTCTTTTGTCACTATGTTTTCAAAAAGGCATCTGCTGCAGAGGCGTCAGAAAGCATCTACCTATATGATGGAAGGATTTAAGTCTAAAAGCTCTGTTAGTATAACAAGCTAATGTATTCTTCAATGTACTTTCTCTCCAAATTTGGAGGGAATAATATCATTTCTGACATTTCTGCAGCAGAAGACTTTTGAAAACATTGTTCCTTCGTTCATTGAGTTTTCATATTTTTGACTTAATGTTTGGAAGTTGTCTGCTGCAGATTTATTTAAAGTGGGAAAAGTTTAAACAAAACTAATTGCTTGCTTCAACCCTTTCTCACATACAACAATTCTGCAGAAGATGACTTTCAAAACATCTACTCAAAAATATGGAAAATCTCTCTTATTAAAAATTTATTCAAAGAATAGAGTCGAAGGAGACACTGCTCACTATAGACATATATGGCTGTTTACTGCAGAGGTGTCAGAGAGCATTTTTATGAGGGAAAGGGTTAATAGGCATATAGTTCATATTCTCAATAATTGGTTTACGTGATTTCCATTTTTTTTTAATTTTGTTAAATTCTGTGGGGAGAATTACTATAGTAAAGGTTTAAACAAAACTAATGGCTCGCTTCAACCCTTTCCCTCATACGACAATTCTTCAGCGGACGACTTTGTCAAAACATAGAAAGTCTCCATAGTTGAATGGATAACCTATGACTAAAAGTGGAAAACATTGTGGCAAAAGGAGAAATTGCACGTTTTGTGCAATTTCTTCTTTTGTCACTATGTTTTCAAAAAGCTGTCTGCTGCAGAGGCGTCAGAAAGCGTCTATATTAGGGAAAGGGTTAATAGGCATATAGTTCATATTCTCAATAATTAGTTTATGTGATTTCCATTTTTTCAATTGTGTTAAATTCTGTGGGGAGAATTACTATTACTATAAGTTTTCAATTCAATTCACATGTATTCTAATAATGAAAGTTTAATGGCAAAACGTGTATATAAAAGAATAAAATAAACAACATGTGTTTGTTTTGATTCTATATTTTTTTAATGTTCATTATTCTCAATTCCAAATTTGATCATGTTGTGGGGTGCAGCAGACGACTGAAAGTATCGGAAATATCTACTAATGAAAGTGTAATTTTTGACTTTATATTGTACACATTTTTGACTAGATATTTTCAAAGCTATGTGTCATCTTTCGTGTGGGAAGAGTGCCCTTTTCATTTACAGAGAAATTGAGAGAATATTCTAATGAGTAACCACAACTAAGACTAGTTAGCAGATGTAATAAGGATTTAAGAAAAACGAAACATCCACCTGTTTACACCATTATGATTTGTACACGTTTGTACAGATGCAAATATCTTTCAGATTTCAATGTTTTCCATAAGGGGTAACGCTAAAAGGCTAGTTACATCTGTTATAACGAAGTACATAAAGTGTCATTGCAACTTTACACAGGTCAGGTGTGTGTACATTAGACATCTGCAACATCAACACAAATATATAAAATCGGATTTTTTCAAAATTAATGGCCTATTTATTTTTTCCAAACCGATTCCTCGATGTTTCTCACTTAAGTATAAGAAATAGAGGGAATTTAAACAAAGAGAGGCCATTAAGATGGAGAGATAGCGTAATTAAAGATTTTTATATCACCTGACAGGTAAATCCGAAATTGTCAACATCCGTGACGGTGCGTGTGATTTACTTTCTCATGAAATATGCAAGAAATGAGAAAATCGGGGTATTTTATTTACTTATTTTCCGGGTAGATGAAACACCGGGTTTTGGTGTACAATTACTTAAACATGGATAAATATTTAAAGAAAAACACAATTTTGGAAGAAATATATACACTTTGAAACCCTTTATAACCAAAATTTTCATTTATTAAATGCAAGGGAGACAATCTCTTATATTTTTGGCAATTAGCTCCCAGTTATCTTTCTTGTTAGACTTATTTCTCTCATCTTCCACAGCTCTTACAGTTTTCGCAGGTCCGACTGTGGCACAAAACCGGCAGTAAACAGCTTATTTTCAATTTATAATATAGACACTATAGTGCAATTGTTATAGAATATTTATCTTCTCTTTAATACCATTCCACAAGCAGATGCATTCAGTGCATCCACAGAAGACATGTTTTTAAAAAATATGCGGCAAAAGGAGACATTGCTCATAATATAATTACAATTCTTCATTTTATAGCAAATTTACTTTGCAAGTTAGAAGACAAGATATATGCAAATATCTAAGTGTCACAGTCTGAACTTGTACACAGTTGGAGAGACTACATGTAAGTGTCCCGGTTAGCTCAGTTGGTAGAGTACTTGCCCTGAAAGCGAGAGGTCCTGGGTTCGAGCCCCGGACTGGCTGCATGTTTTTCTCTCCTTGTCCTTGTCCCAATAAGGGACCGTCACAGCTCTGCTTGGTCAGTCTAATAGGGCTTGCAGTGTGATTTATGACATCCTTGGCACTGGAATTCCGAAATTAGAGGACGAATTTCCAGTTAATCAGGGGTGTACGTCACGGTCTGAACTTGTACACATTTGGAGAGACTATACATGTAAACGGCCTGGTTAGCTCAGTCGGTAGAGTACTTGCCCTGAAAGCGAGAGGTCCTGGGTTTGTATCGTTTGAGACCCCGACTGGCTGCATGTTTTTCTCTCCTTGCGATATTGGCACCCAATAAGGGACCGTGACAGCACTGCTTGGTCAGTCTAATAGCGCTTGCAGTGCAAATATGACATCCTTGGCACTGACTCTCCTTTAGCCACATTTATTTCAAAAACTCTATTCATTATAGTTTTCAAAGTTGTCTGCTGCAGATTTTTCATATATGGGAACAGATTAACCCTTTGCGACATGTATACACATTTTGACGCATTCATTAAGATTTTCTATATAAGTTTTCAAAGTTGTCTGCTGCAGATTTTTCATATATGGGAACAGATTAACGCTTTGCGACTTGTAGACGCATTTTGATGCATCTGCAGCAGATGACTTTTGAAAACATTGTGGCAAAAGAAGAAGTTGCTCACAACAAGCAATTTCTCCTTTTGCCACAATGTTTTCAACCCTATTTAATAGTAAAACACATTGATTGAGATTTTCTATGTTTTTGTCAATAAGTTTTCAAAGTTGTCTGCTGTAGATTTGTCATATATGGGACAGGATTAAATGTCATCCAGTCAGGTCAGGGGACACAACATCGGAGTTGAATCAATAATGAAACGAAGAGTTGATTATTAACCCTCTCATATTTTATTATGTTTTATGACAATAATGTAGTACATGTACATGCATAACATCTCCTTCATCCTAATCATTTACCCTTTCCCTCATACAACAATTCTGCAGCAGACGTCTTTGAACGTATTTTGTCAAAACATAGAAAATCTCCATAATTGAATGGATAACCTATGACAAAAAGTGGAAAACATTGTGGCAAAAGGAGAAATTGCACGTTTTGTGCAATTTCTTCTTTAGTCACTATGTTTTCAAAAAGCTCTTTCCCACATACAGACGCTTTCTAACGTCTTTGCAGCAGACGACTTTTAAAAACATTGTAGCTAAAAGCGAAATTGCTCATAATGAGCATGTTCTCCTTTTGCCACAATATTTGCAACTCTATCATATATAGAGGTTTTCCATGTTTTTGACTAAGAGGTTTCAAAAATGTCTGTTGCAGATTTGTTGTATGTGGGAAAGGTCTATTGATTGAGATTTAAACCTGGTTTGTTTTCCTGATCACATATCATTTATGTCATTGCAGCTTAATGTTATTTCAAAGAAGACAACTTAAAATATGAGGCCATTCAGACAATATAATTATGTATTATTAATTAATACTGCATCAAATACAATAAAATCATGTATATTCAAAAGTATAGGAGATATAATTGTGTCTAAACAGTTCATATTCCTTTCTTTTTTATTTTATTTATTTATCTATTTATTGAGGATTTACGCCGCTTTCAACATTATTTCAGTTATATCACGGCGACAGTTCACTTATCCATGATCCCTGGTTAAACGAACCAGTACTAGGCTAGAAAATGCGCCTTGCCCAAGGGAACTCCAACCATGACCGTTGTGCTGCGACTGGGGATCGAACCCAGGACACCCGATTTCAAATCCCCGATGCTAACCACTCGACCACAGCGGATTCCAATTCTGGAACAGAGATAAAAGCATTGATGGAAAGGCAAATATTGCTCATCTTAACCCTTTCCCTCATATAGACGCTTTCTGATGCCTCTGCAGCACAGCTTTTTGAAAACATAGTGACAAAAGAAGAAATTCTTCTTTTTCCACAATGTTTTTAACTAAATCAATTTTAACTATTTTCTAGGTGTTGAAACGTTTATTCAAACATTTTCTAAGCAAACAAATCCTTAAATACTATTTGAGTTTAAAAAGTCACAAATACGATTATTAGGCCAACAGGTGTGCAATGCTTCAAGGTCAAGGTTAAACAGGTCATTCATTGAAAAAGAGGTCACAATACAAAGTGATACCAGGGACGTAGATAAGTCTTATCTACGTTCCTGATGATACATGTGAACTTTTCTACATTATGTTTTAGGCTCTTTTTACAATGGGATAAAAAAATAAACAACACAACTTATATATTTGTCTTCTCTATAATGATAATATAAAAACATCTTACCTTTTACAGTATGGGCTAGATTTTATTTTATATACAAAATGTACAGCATGAAATCACACAATGTAAAGATATATGAAATGTCTACATGAATAATGTTTTAAAAAGAAATAGAAAAGAAAACGACTAACAAGATTAATAAGATTTCTAGAAACAACTGCAAGGTTATCCTAATTTCGTACTAAATTTCAAATCAATTTTTCAACACTTGCTTTTTTATTTCATTTTCCACCATAAAATGGAAAGCATCGTTTATACTTACTTACGTTGCTTCTTATATATTAATTACATAACATTTATCATGAAAGTTTCATTTAAATAATTCTGCTTCTTCACAAATTCTGTAATTTCATATTTTGCATTGCAATGAATGTATTTTTCAATCATATAAGCAATATAAGCAAGTCTTATTTTCAGTAACTCATTTGAAAATGTGATATGATTTAGACATCACATATTCAACATGCTTCACAATCTGAATCATATCATAGTGTCAAAAAGAAAAAAACAATCCAACAAGATATATAAGTACGAAATCTGGGCTAAGATTTATCCTATACAAACATCATAATGCTCCATTCTCTAGCTAGGAAGTTAGACAGACTTGACCCTTTTCCACATGTAGATGGATTTTGACATCTCTCTACAGCAGATGACTCTTGAAAACAAAGTGGCAAAAGGAGAAATTGATCATAAGGAGCAATTTCTCCTTCAGCCACAATGTTTTCAATTCTATTCAATGAAAAATACTTTCAATTTCAGTTTTTTCATATTTTTGCCTAGATAATTTCAAAGTTGTCTGCTGCAGATCTGTTGTATGTGTGAACGGGTTGGTAGGCATTTAATGCCAATCACAGAACAGTTAACTTTCCTTTGATGAGACTATTGAAGGAGATATGTGTACACTTCAAGAAATGAAGTTCACAAAAATGCATTATGTAAAGTAACATATGTAGCATAGGCTCATTCCATCCTCCTCTAACATTTTTATAAAAACTTTTCTCTCATTCAGAGGATAATTTGTGTCTCTGCAACAGAAACTTTTGGAAAACATTGTGGATAAATTCGAAATTGACCATTTTGTGCTATTTCTCATTTCAAACAAAGTTTATAACTACTTATCAAAATAAAAGTTCGAATTTGTTTCAGATGTTAAAGGTTTTAACCACTTTGTCTTCAAAGCAGATGACTTTAAAAGCATATCAGAAAAAAGTGTTACTTAATTTCACATCTTTTTAAAAGAATTGTGTCTTGTTTACCTTTATATATTATCACATTTGTATCTATTTGTAATCCTACAATTGAGGAAAAGTGAATGGCCTTGCTATTCTATCCAAAACATCAAAATGGAATGTGTCTAGTATATCAGCTATACATGTTTATCACATCTCTAAAGCATCCTATTCCTTGACCTTCATGAAAATGATGTCCTTGACATAAACATTTTCATGTATTTTTTCGCCAAGATTTCAGCCTTTAATTTATTTTACAAGTACATTGTACATTCCTCAGCTTTCTATCATAAGTTTGAAACAAGAGTGCCCCGGAGGGAACGCAAACGCTTGTCTAATTTTCTAAGTAAAAACAAGAGCACCACGTACGGCACAGACGCTCGACTGATAGAAAACAGAAAAAAAGCTGAACTGAACAAAAAACCTTAACCGGATGACCACGCCGCCGACGACGCCAGGGTCATGACAATAGCTCTCGTTTTTTCAAAAGTCGGGCTAAAAAGGGCATTACTGAATTATTAAAGCCAGAGTTATGTGAATTGGTATAGACATGTGTATTGTTCCTAAGAACAAATGTTCCAAGTTTCATTAAGAAATGTTAAACGTTTTTTGAGTTATGAGGTAAGGTTAAATTTTTGTGACACAAGGCAGACGATAACGCCAAGGGTATCACACTAGCCCGATTTTTTTCTTCGAAAAACAGACGAGCAAAAAAGGCTTTTTGATTCAACAAACATTTAAGTTTAAGGTTGATATCAAATTTACCTTTCCAACCATCTATGTCTTTGCTTACTAGACTAATTGGCATTTTGTTTCTTTGTGATAAATACAATCTGAATAGCAAGTCATATGTGACTTTTTGTATCAGCACAACTAGCGTAACAGAGCCATATGGTCCTTGCTATGCCATATTTTCTCATCCAAGTCACTGGATAGATGCACCAGAACATGCAATTTGGTTGAATGATTGTGCATGACATGTTTAGCTGATTCTAATATGTCTTACTTTGATCATAACACTAACTAAGCCAGCGCAAGAGCTGAACTTCGAAACGTTTGAAATCAAAGATGATTACGATGAGACTGCATACCTATACAGTATTTTGGGGTCATAAGCCTTGTCAAGATCCTTCAGGGATGCATGCAGGACTAGGTGGCAAACAGTAAAGACCCGGATTAGAATGCACTGAGGTGTAAACCAATCTGGATCTATCACGACCACCATATCCAAAGGTTAATTTTACAAATGGCATGTCTTAATGTAGTTTGTAATAAATCACTATTACAAAGTTTATCTTGTATACTGTCTCCGTTTTTTCGTTTCTTGCATAACTATAATCCTTTATAATATGTCCATATAGTTGTTACAATGTAGTTAATCTTTCTTCCAGCACAATTGTTATGTCCAATTTGTCTGTGCCCCTTGAAGACACTATATATAACACAGTGTAACTCCAAACAACACCATTATAATAGTCAACTTCATGTGTTGTTTAGAAAGTTTTCATCCTGTATCCCATTTCTTAGGAAGTCCCATGCTTTATCACAAGTTGGGGTATGAAGTACTAGTCAACCTTTTCTCTGCATGATTACATTCATACATCCAGTAACAAAAGCACTGTGACGATCACATGAAGTCTGTGTAATTCATTAATTAGATCCATCATCATCAGTTAATTAATTTCTTAATTTAATTTCCCGTGTCCCATATCAAGTCGAGGCTACACCCACGAATCGGCCCCTTCTTGGCCCTGATCTTGTCCTAACACCACTGGATTGGATCCCATCTCCTCGCGACTTCGATTCTTATTTACACGGGCGTAGAGCGGTTCTTGGTTTGGGCTTCCTCCTCCAGGCTGCTGGCCCTGAAAGTTTAAAGGATACATGTATTAAAACGACAATGTAAGTTGCTGCAATCGTAACCAATTACCCTTTTCAGTTGTTTTTTAACCCTTTCCCACATATGGCATAATCTGTAGCAGATGACTTTAAAAGCATCTAGAAAGAATTATGGAAAATCTCTGAAAATGAAGATATATTTACTGAAAAAAGTTAAAAACTTTGTGGCGAAAGGAGAAATTGCTCGTTTTGAGCAAATTCTCCTTTAGTCACAATGTTTTTTAAAAGTTGTCTGCTGCAGAGGCGTCAGAAAGCGTCTATGTGTGATAAAGGGTTAAGTATACAAGGTCATAGGTACATTGCCATCTGATCATGCATCTGTATCAGAAGATTTTTGAAAACATTATTGCAATATGACAAATTCTTTGAAATGAGCCTGGATGTTTACTGATTTGTTCTTATAAATTCTGTTAAGCAGTTCATAAGATATTACTTGATTCACCATTTCCCCTATGCAGATGTTATTTGGTGCACTTGCACCAAAAGTCTTACAATGTTTTCAAGTACATATTCAATAAATCCACTTTCATTCAAAGATTTCTAAGTGGTCTGCTGCTGATATGTGTTGTATACAACAATTTGAATTGTTTACAAAGAGACAGACACAACATCAGCTACTTTGGCCTTGAACAAGTCATGTAAAATATAATTCTGGAATGCTTTCTGTAATACAGCCATAAAAACTAGTTACATCTGTGAAAAAGAAATCAAGCAACATTGCATAGACACAAAACCAGGTTTTCAGTATTGACTATAACACAGGTGACCTATCTTTTTGTAACAGTGTCCCAATGACTTTGACCCAGAGCTCTACATAAGGAGCGTTTTGCTTGTTCCAAAATCCTTATTTTATCCACTAAGCCTATGCTGTAGGTACTCATTAGAATCTTCTCAATGAGACGATTCATTTGAGTACCTCCAACATAGGATTTGGTTGGATAATAAGAGAGATATTGTGGGGAAAAGAGCTGTAAACCCCTCCTTATCTGGACCTCTGTTTGACCTCATTAACAATCCCTTACTATCTTTACATTCTGGGTAGAATCAGTTGTGCATAAAAAAAGAAATTGTATGGAAATAAAAGTTTGAGGCTCCCCTGCACACTCACCCAACTTAACAATGACAACACCATTCTAATAATCAGGTTTCAACTTACATTGTTGAAAATGTGGTGAACCCCTTTCCACATTCAACAAATCTACAGCAGAAGACTTCGAAAATATGTTTAAAGCTCTATCAAGGAAAGTAAAAGTATTGAAAAGAGTTAAAAGCATTGTGACAAAAGGAGGAGTAATTGCTCATCATAAGCAGTTTCTTCTTGTGTCGCAATTATTTCGAATGTGGTTTCATTCAGGTGTGTCAGAATGTGACTGCAAGTAACTGAATTAATAAATACAGGAATTTAAAATCCTTCAGTAAATGTGCTGTTGAAATTTTTCTTTAACCCTTTCCCACATACAACAAATCTGCAGCAGACGACTTTGAATATTTCTAGACTAAACTACGAAAACTTTCTACATGTGAAAATATAATAATTGAGAGAGTTGAAAACATTGTGGCTAAAGGAGAAATTGCTCATTATGGGCAATTTCTCCATTTGTCACAATATTTTCAAAAGTCGTCTGCAGCAGAGGCGTCGGAAAGCATCTGTCTGTGGGAAAGGGTAAAGGCAAAAGTAGTGATTCTTTAACCATTTCCCACTACAGAGCATTTTTATAAATATGCAGCAGACAACTATGAAACCACTGTAGCAATTGAGAAATTAATGAGCAAAATGGCTAAAAGATTGTCAACTCTATTATCTTTTCTTTTACAGATTTCCCACAATTTTGCAGATATTTTCAAGGACATCTGCTGCAACATCTATCTATGTGAGAGAGGTATAACATGATAATAAAAGAGGAGCTAAGATAAATTGAGAATCAATTGATCTATTTAATCTCAATTTAATAAATAACAGGAGCTAAAAGAAATCCACCAAAAGTTTTAAATGCTTAAAATCTAAATTAGCAATGCACTTATAAAACCATTAAAAATATTATTTTCATTCATTTATATTATCAAACAAACAAAAAGTTAAAGCAAGCAATAAGACAAAAACATTAAATAATAACTGGCTCATTTTAACATTAATTTTGACACATGCACCCAATCTTTGCAAGAATCAACTTTCTCATTTTCCACAATTTCCACAAGGAAAGCACTTTCACCTTTCCTTACATATCTTTAAGATGTTCACTTAACCCTTTCCCACAAATCGACAGCAGACGACTTTAAAAACATGGTGACACAAACCTGAAAAATCTTCATAAAAGATAGCTTAATTGTTTAATAAAGTTGAAAACATTGTGGCCCAAAAGAGAAATTGCTCATCATTTCCCCTTTGACCACAATATTCTCAAAAGTTGTCTGCTGCTATTGCGTCAAAATGTGCCTGCAAGTGGGAAAGGGTTAACAATTCTAATATATATATGTCATTTGGTACCCCCTTATACAGACATGGTTTGATGTGATTTAAGCACAACATTTAAAATCATTGCATATTTACTTTCATTTAACCCTTTCCCACTTATAGATAGTTTCGGATACCTCTGTAGCAGACAACTTTTCCAAAAAATTGTGGCAAAAGAAGAAATTGCTCATCATGAGCAAATTCTCCTTATGCCACAATGTTTTCACATTTATATAATAGTTGTTCTTTTACTAATCGAGTTTCCATATTTTTGTCTACATGTTTTCAAAGTCTGTCAAGGTTTTATGTATTTTCACCAAGATAATTTCAGCCATACACTCCAGATTCTATGTATTTGGTAGAGGGCTAAAGAAATCTTTGCTCGATGTCTGCTTCCTGGAGACATAACCAGTTCTCGCGCTCTTTGCATGGAAGAATCCCACAGGCAGAACCAGCTTATCACGGGATACGAACCCGGGACCTTTGGTATGAGAGGCCAACACTCTACCACTGCACCAGTCTTCCACCTGGCAAAGGGTTATTTACATGGATCAAATAATTGGTTAACAATCTCTGTTTGATAAATTTTAGGTTTGTAAATATAAGTAGCAAAAAAAGAACACCCCTCACTTTAGTAGTATTACCATGATCTTACCACAGTGGTCTCAACATGTTCTCTATCCTGAGATTTTTGTGAGTGCTTTTTCACAAGACTGCTCAGTTCATCCTTTCAAATATAATGTATAAATATAATTTATGTAGGGGACTTATTTCTTTTTCTCAGTACAAGATTGAGATAGTACTCTTCACTAAGCAGCACTAACAGTGATATTTTCACGAGTGGCTATCAAGTGAGTGGTAAAACTACCTCTTTTTAAGTTATAAATGGAAATATATCTTCCCTCATACGACAATTCTGCTGCAGACGACTTTGAACATATTTTGTCAAAAAATAGAAAATCTCTATAATTGAATGGATAACCTATGACGAAAAGTGGAAAACCTTGTGGCAAAAGGAGAAATTGCACGTTTTGTGCAATTTCTTCTTTAGTCACTATTTTTTCAAAAAGCAGTTTGCTGCAGAGGCGTCCGAAAGCGTCTATATGAGGGAAAGGGTTAAACCCAAACCTAATTACAATTGTTCCGTTTATTTTATGCTTTTATTTACTGCAGACAAGATTCTTGGACTGGATAAAGACTGACTATAAACAGTGTAAATTTAACCCATTACTTCACACAGACAACATTTGACACCTGTCATTGAACAGGACTTTTGAAAACATTGCAATAAAAGGTGAAATTGCTCAAAACAAGCAATTTCACCTTTTATTGCAATATTTTTAACTCTTTATCAATAATAAATCTTTCAGTTTTCTAGGTTGTTGAAATGGTTCTGTCTGATGATTGTAAAGCAGAAGACCTTTGAAAAGTCATGTGAAGTAATGGGTTGATTCACTGTTTGAAAAGGAGAGTTCACTCGAATAAAATCCATATTTATTTCTCAAATACCAACTGAAAGCACATGTAATAATATGTTCTTCCCACTCCTCCTTTTTTGTTTATTTATTTACAATACATGTTCTGTATTCCCATTAAAGATTGCTATAACTGATTTAATTCGTTTTCCCATCTCAAAACATACTCTTCCTTAGAATGTAATATAAAGAATACTAAACATAAACAAGGGCTATTCAAAGTAATAACATTTGTAATCATTTCCCACCATGCATATACAATTTGATGAATCTGAAGCAAACAACTTTAGAAAACAATGAGGCAAAATGAGCAATTTTCTCATTTTTTTCCATAATTTTTTCTACTTTTCCTAAGTGATTCTCAGTCATCTGCTGAAGATTTGCTGTATGTGGGAAAGGATTAAACTTCCACTAGTCAGAAATCACATATTCTGCACTAGTGATCAATCTAAATATGTGAGTGGTTTAAAAATGCTGGCCTTATACTTACTGGGGGAAGATTAGGAAATAGGGCTACCCCTCCAACTGGAGGTTTATTTCTATGGTTACGTTGTTCATCAATTGGAGCGTATCCTGGACCAATGTCATTCATTGGAATTTCATCTAAACGCCCTTGCTTGCTGCCGTACATGTTTCGATCTGAAATGACAAAGTATCAAATGTAAGATCAGGAGATTCTTTTAAGCCTTTCCCTCATATAGACGCGTTCCGATGCCTCTGCAGCAGACGGCGTTTTGAAAACATAGTGACAAAAGAAGAAATTGCACAAAACGTGCAATTTCTCCTTTTGCCACAATGTTTTCCACTTTTTGCCATAGGTTATCCATTCAATTATGGAAATTTTCTATGTTTTGACAAAATATGTTCAAAGACGTCTGCTGCAGAATTGTCGTATGAGGGAAAGGGTTAATCCATTCCCAGATACAAACGTTTTCTGACGCCTATGCAGTTACAAGACGACATATGAAAACATTGCGACAAAAGACAGAAAAGTTTTCCCATATGGCAACAATGTTTTCAATTCCTTTTGATGATTTAACTCTCATTTATTGAATTTTTTCACATTTTTGCTATGATGTTGTTTTTTCCAAAGTCGTCTGCTGCACAAAATAAATTTCCAGCAGTTGAATTTGAAAATAGATAGGCAAAAATGTGAACAATCTCTATAAATGAATTAATAATGATTACATTGAGTTGAAAACATTGTGGCAAAAGGAGAAACTATTAATAATTTTCCTTCTTCACAATTTTTAGCATTCCTCTGTTTTGGGAAATGGTTAAAACCTCAAGAACCCTGTTGTTTTTAACTATGGCGGTACCTTTAGCCAGCAAAGATGCATTAAATATACCAGTAAGTGATTTGATGATATACACAATTAATTTCAAAACCTCTTGATCCTTTCTCATAAATAAAAACATCTGCAGATAAATTGCTAATTTTTTACTTCAGCCACAATGTTCTCAAATTCAATTCAATAATTAAACATTGATTTATAGTGATTTCCCATACTATTACTGAGATGTTTTTAAAGTTCTTAAACTCAGAGCTCTAGATAAGGGGCATTTTTCATGTTCTAAAATCCTTATTTGACATTCAAAGCCTATGTTGTAGGAACTCAAAAGAATCGTCTCAATGAGACGGTTCTTTTGAGTACCTACAACAAAGGATTTGGTTGAGTAATCAGAGGAATACTGTTGGGAAAAGTTCAGTTCACTCCCTTTTATCTAGTCCTCTGTGTTAATCCTTTAACCCTTTCAAACCTCATACGACAATTTTGCAGCCGACGACTTTAAACATGTTTTGTCAAAAAATAGAAAATCTCTATAATTGAATGGATAACCTATGAATAAAAGTAGAAAACATTGTGGCAAAAGGAGTAAATTGCTCGTTCTGCGCAATTTCTTCTTTTGTCACTATGATTTCAAATAGCCGTCTGCTGCAGAGGCGTCAGAAAGTGTCTATATGAGGGAAAGGGTTAATATGGTAAATGGTTTGGGTCAATTTTGTTTGTGTGTGGTATGTCACACCCTGTGTATGTACAATGGGTTGATCAATACTTCACCTACCTGGTTGATCCAGCACTGGGTTACTGTGACCTTGAACCAGTCTAGGATCACTGCCCATGTGACTGTTAGGGTAGTTGTTGTTGCCCTTTCTAGAGGTCATGGTGGTATCATCATAACCTTGACCTTGCATTGGTCGACTGATGGTGTTGTATGGAGTAGAGAAGTTGCTATTTGGCTGACCTCTGTAAAAAATCAATAGAAATTATTGAAACACTGTTTTTTCAAGATTGTCTCGGTCAAACATGTGACTGACACTATTGTCCTTACATGACTGGACAGTGTATGTATGTATTCTCACTTTCACACTGCTGTCTTTGACATAAAATACTTCTCAGGTTATTGGCATTCTTCCCACATAAGCCTTTTAACTCTTTCCCTGTTACATCAAATCTGCAGCAGACGACTTTGAACATATTTTGTCAAAAAATAGAAAAACTCTATAATTGAGTGGATAACCTATGACTTAAAGTGGAAAACATTGTGGCAAAGGGAGAAATTGCTCGTTTTTGAGCAATTTCTTCTTTTTTCACAATGTTTTCAAAAAGCCGTCTGCTGCAGAGGCATCAAAAAGTGTCTATATGAGGGAAAGGGTTAAGCCAATTGATGCAAGATGAATGACTCAAGTCACAATTACTTCTGTCAATCATCGGAAAGAATGAATGGACAAGTCGGAGTTTGATTGACTACTGAAACAATAAGAAATCATTCAAAAACAAGAGCAATTCCTCCTTTTAACCCATTCCCTCATACGACAAATCTGCAGCAAACGACTTTGAACATATTTTGTCAAAAAAAAAGGAAATCTCTATAATTGAATGGATAACCTATGACTAAAAGTGGAAAACCTTGTGGCAAAAGGAGAAAGTGCTCGTTTTGAGCAATTTCTTCTTTTGTCACTATGTTTTCAAAAAGCTGTCTGCTGCAGAGGCGTCAGAAAGCGTCAATATGAGGGAAAGAGTTAAATGTTTTTTATTCGGATTTCCACCATGTAGACACGCATTTTGACGCATCTGGAGGAGACGACTCTTGAAAACATTGTGACAAAAAGAAGAAATTACTCATGATTACTACTTTTGCCTCAATGTGTTTTAATATTTTTTTGAGATTCTCCATGTTTCTGTCTAGAAGTTATCAAAGGCATCTGCTGCAGATTTGTTGTATGTGGGGAAGGCTTAATTCAATTTTGCAGATGTTATGTGACTTTTAAATTATCATATTAAGTTTAAGAGAGAACCAGTTTATAACAAATAAAAATACCCAAAACTTTTACCATAATGAAGTATTTCCCTATTTATTGCATTTACAATTAAACAAAAACATATGAAACTATGAAAAAAAAATTGTTTTCAGAAATATTTTCTTTATCGTAGTAATAAAAACTCTGGCCAACCGTTGACTTTGTTGGTTGAAACTGAAACTATATAAGGATATAAAAAACGCTATCATTAAAATTTAAGTTTTGAAAAATAACCGTTACAACCCTTTTTTCACAAACAGATGCCTTCTGACATTTCTGCAAAAATTGACTTTTGAAAACTTTGTGTCAAAAAGGGAAATTGCACATAATGAGCGCAATATTTTCAACTCCCTTCCATTATTACACTTTCATTTATAGAGATTTCCATATCTTAGCCAAAATGTTTTCAAAAGTGACGATGTCTGTTGTAGATTTGTTGTATGCGGGAAATGGTTAAGAGGGGGGTTCCTTTGTACTTACTCCCTGGCTAAAATGGTGGGGTTGAAATCTTTTTCAGTGTATCCGAGGTTCAGGAACTTCTGTTGAAATATCTTGTAACTCCATAATGTCTTTAACACCTGTAACCATGTAAACAAATGTAATATTTATTAAACTCCCGTCTGCATTATTTTGACTCATTTGCAGCAGACGACTTTTTTAAAACTTTATTGCAAAAGAAGAAATTGCTCATCAATACCTATAAGGTTTATATCTGAATAAAAGTACTTTTAACCCTTTCCCTCATTCTGCAGCAGACTACTTTGAACACATTTTGTCAAAAAATAGAAAATCTCTAAAATTAAATGGATAACCTATGACTAAAAGTGGAAAACATTGTGGCAAAAGGAGAAATTGCTTGTTTTGAGCAAATTCTTCTTTTGTCACTATGTTTTCAAAAAGCCGTCTGCTGCAGAGGCGTCAGAAAGCGTCTATATGAGGGAAAGGGTTAAAAGGAGAAGTTGCTCTTTTTTTTTTTTTAATGATTCTCCTCATTGTTTCAGAAGTCATTTATGTGCAGTAAAAATGGAAAAGCTGCCCATTTATTAATCTAATGACATTACTCTTGAAAAACTCAATCGATATAATAAAATGTTATGATTATCTGCTCATTATAATAAGCATTAATAGAAAGCTTCCTCCAACTTCCTATAAAAACATAATTGCCATATATTTTAACCCTTTCCGACATGCAGGTGCCTTTTGACACATTTGCAGCAGACAATTTTAAAAACATTGCGGCAAATGAAGAAATTGCTCAGAATGAGCAATTGCTCTGTTTGCCACAATGTTTCAACTCTATTTAATAAATACACTCGCATGTATAAAGGTTTTCAATATTTTTTACTTGAAGTCTTCAACGTCATCTACTGCAGATTTGTTAAATGTGGTAAAGGGAGGGTTAACCCTTTCCCTCATATGTCAATGCTGCAGCAGACGACTTTGAACATATTTTGTCAAAATATGGAAAATCTCTATAATTGAATGGATAACCTATGACTTAAAGTGGAAAACATTGTGGCAAAAGGAGAAATTGCTTGTTTTGAACAACTTCTTCTTTTGTCACCATGTTTTCAAACAAGAGGCCCGTGAGGGCCTATGCTCTACTGGGATGGGATTTCAAGGGCCATAATCCAGTCTTGCATGGGCGGATCTAGCTGGTTTGCGAAAGACCAAACTCTCATGGATACCTAACTATTGTGTAACTTTGGTGAAGATCAGATACTAAATGAAGCCTCTATTGTGTTCACAAGCTCTATTGGTTTGCGAAAGGAACCAAGCTCTCATGGATATCTAACTACTGTTTAAGTTTGATTGAGATACAATCAAAACTAAAGACTTTATCGCGTTCACAAGCTCTATTATAGCAATTCTGACAATTTCAAGGGCCCTAATCCAGTCTTGCATGGCCGGATCGGGCTGGTTTGCAAAAAGAACCAAGCTCTCATGGATACCTAACTACTTTGTAAGTTTGGTGAAGATCAGATAGTAAATGGAGCCTTTATTGTGTTCACAAGCTCTATTATAGCAATTTTGACAATTTCAAGGGCCATAATCCAGTCTAGCATGGGCGGATCTGGCTGGTTTGCGAAAGGAACCAAGCTCTCGTGGATATCTAACTACTGTATAAGTTTGATTGAGATACAATCAAAACTAAAGACTGTATTGCGTTCACAAGCAATTGTTTACGGATGGACGGACACCACACCACTTTGGCCAGTAGAGCTAAAAACCATCTGCTGCAGTCGTCAGAAAGCGTCTATATGAGGGAAAGGGTTAATATGACAAAGACGTATGCCGAGTAATTTGTTACTTCCGCACGATTGAGACCGATAACACTTACAGCAATTGCAAACTTCACAGTCCTGGTTTCATATCTGTGCTGGTTTCTTGTGAGGTTGATCAACCTGGGTAGACCAGCTTCAGCAAGGAATGTTCTGAAATAACAAACAACATCAGCTTATACCCTTTCCCACATACAGATGACTTTCGAAAACATCGTGGCAAAAGGACAACTTGCTCATAATGAGCAATATCTCAAATTACCACAATGTTTTCAACTTTTTTTATTAGTTGAATATTTATTTTTAGAACCATTTTTGTGACTAAATATTTTCAATAATCTGCAGCAGACTTGTTGTATGTGGTAAAAGGTTAATCTTTTTCATTTTATTTTGTTTAGCCGAACATTTCCAATATGTTGACACAATTTGAAGCATCTGCAGCAGACCACTTTTGATAATAGTGCAGCAAAAAGAGCAACTAATCATACTGCTTGCCCAAATGTTTTCAACTCTCGGCAATAATTATTTCTTTATCTATGGAGTTGTCACATGTAGGAAAGCGCTATAACAAAGTATATGACAAAAGAATTACTTACGAAGCAAAATCCTGATTATTACTGAGGACTTCATTAAGACAAGCTAAAACAGCACTGATGGTCTCATTCTGTAGCTCTGTGGGCTTGGACTCATGTGGGAGATTACTGATCAACTGCTTCATAGCGTATTTACCTGGAAAACACAAATTAATGATTGCTTCATTGATTGGGAGTTTAATGTCGTTTTCTTAACAGTTTTTCAGGTATATATCAAAGCAGCCACTTCTCTTAATTGTGTGTTTCTTGGCTTTCTCACACAAGTAAATTTAACACACCAAGTTGATCCTGATCTGTGAAGTTCAATTTTAGTGCTGCACAGCTCATATGTATATATGTTAAATATTTCAACCATTTGGTTGATACATCTGATTGTGTAATACCAAATAAGTTCACAATATTTACAATATTTACAATATTTCAGGCATTTCCTTGGTGAATGACCAGTTAGTTAGTTACAGAGACACATTCTTTCTGACACTGTTGCATCAGTTGTAATGCTATTCAGGCCATGCCGAGTACCAAAGATGTAAGCGATCATTATTGGTATAATCCAACTGGCCATATCAGAACGGACCCCCATATGTCACCACCAGGATTCAAACCTTCAACCCCCTCTTCCCTAAGTCAATGCTTTTATCACTAGGCTACCAGACTTTTTACCTCAAGAGACAGACAAAGCAGACAATGACGCATCAGAAACTTACCCACTAATTCTTTATTTCTGTCATCGATTGAAAGATTTCTCAGGGCAATGGCCGCAGCACAAACCACTCGTTCCACTTCAAAAGTCATTAAATCAACAAGGCTAGGTAAACCTTTCTCTTTTCTCACGAGAGCTCGTATCGAAACTGCAGGCTAGAAATAAAAACAATATCTTCAAATGATTTTCAATGACTTTTTTTCAAAAATGTTGATGGATTCCTTTGACATTTAGATGGTAAATAACAGAATGAAATGCTTATTTTTCTCAGAGATCCAGATAATAGCACATAAAGCTTAATAAGGTATTCAATTCGACCTTATCACACTTGAAAAAACAAATGGGGTGAAATTAACCATTAGAAATTTTCTAAAACACATTGGTTCAAGTACACCGGCCATAAACACGGTGAACCAAATAAACTTGTATCATACAAGACTTTGTGTTATACTGTTGAAAATGCCATTAAACCTAAATAAAACACACAAACTTACCTTCCAATCACATGCAGTTAAATTTTGTATCGCGCCACATGCTGCCTCCAGCGTCACAGGGTTTGATCCAGAAAGAAGACCTAGGAAATATCGGACAGTATCTACCGCCCACAGACCCATGTATTCTTGTGATGATTGTGGAAGTGTGGGATCTGGCCTATAAAGAAAAGAACATTTTGAGAAAATGTAATTTTTAAAGAATTCAGTTGATAAAGTGTCATCATTTAAAAAAATACCAATATTTCATTGATCTGATAGATAAAGAAATTAACACTTTTCCACATACAACAAATCTGCAGAAGATGACCTTGTAAATGTCTAGGTCAAAATATGGAAAATCTTTTAAAATAAAAGTATTATTATTGAACACAGCTGAACACATTGTGGGAAAAGGAGAAATTGCTCATTGTGAGAAATTTCTCTTTTTGCCACAATGTTGTCAAAATTCATCTGCTGTCAGTTGTGTGATTTTTGAGCATGGGAAAGACCTGGTAGGTAAAGCAAGGACAATTGTAAATAGAAGATACAACAAGGAAGTGTGTCGATAGATAAATTATGATATTTTAATTAATATCCCCATCTGCAGATTGTTTGATAAGAACTCCACCACTAGTCGCTATCCATTACACAAGAAAATTGCAAGTAATCATTCTTTAAATAATAAACATCCTGGGAAATGGAGAATTTGATAATCAATTTGCCTATTTTCTCAGTGTTTCTTAACCCTTTCCCTCATACGACAATTCTGCAGCAGATGACTTTGAACATATTTATTCAAAACAAAGAAAATCTCCATAGTTGAATGGATAACCTATGACAAAAAGTGGAAAACATTGTGTCAAAAGGAGAAATTGCACGTTTTGTGCAATTTCTTCTTTTGTCACTATGTTTTCAAAAAGCCGTCTGCTGTAGAGGCGTCAGAAAGCGTCTATATGAGGGAAAGGGTTAAATCAACAAGCAATTTCTCCTTTTGCCACATTTAGTCGTAGGTTATCCATTCAATTATGGAGATGTTCTATTTTTTGACAAAATATGCTCAAAGTCGTCTGCTGCAGAATTGTCATATGAGGGTAAGGGTTAAACTATAATCTACTGTAGAGTAGTTAAGTGATCTGTATCAGAAAAAATATTAAAGCTCTAAAAGGTTATTCCTTTCCCACATACAACAAATCTGCAGCAGACGACTTTGAACATATACATGTAGGCAAACATGTGGAAATTTATAATAATAACTATCGAGGGATGGAGTTGAAAACATAGTGGCAAAAGAAGAAATTGTTCATTATGAGGAGTTTCCCCTTTTGTTACAATGTTTTCAAAAGTCATCAGCTTCAGATGTGTATGCGGTAAAGGGGTTTAGCTATACTTACATTTGGTCTGCTTCTTGTGTTTTTTTCTGTGATTTCTTCTTGCTACCACCTCCAAAACAACCTACTTTTTCTGTGGAAAATTATTAAACAACATTTTATTCATACCACTTTAACCGTTTCTAACATGGACACTCATTTTGACGTATCTGCAGCAGACGACATTTCAAAGTGTTGAACAAAAAAAGGAATTGCTCATCATGAGCAAGATCTCCTTTTGCCACAATGTTTTGAACTCTTTTAAATAACTTTACTTTCATGTACAGAGATTTTCCTTTTTTTTTTATATAAATATTTTGAAAGTAATCTACTGCAGACTTGTTGAAAGCAGGGAAAAAAGAAAATGGTTAAATGAAAACGGAAGACAGCTCAAAGAAGATCACAATTCACATCTTTGAATAATTAAATCTTATTCTGAAGTATTAACTTTAAATTCAACTATAAGATTATTTCTTGAAATATTGTGGCAAAAAAACACTTTGTTTAGTATGAGCAATTTCTTCTTTTGCCACAATGTTTTCAAAAGTTTGTAAACACCGTTTGTATTTAAACAAAAGAATGCTAAACAAGACACAGAATATGACCAAACAAGAGTACCACAAACGGTACATAATACGCCCGTCAGGAACTTCTTTGTAACTCATGCAGAAATTGACAAATATTCTAAGTCCAAAAAGGGGCATAACTCATTCAAAAATTGACGAAATCCATGGAAATGTGAACTTGATCTGTGACACATGATTACAAAGCCATATACAAAATTTCAATACATCAAAGCATGTAGAAAAAAAGTGCGGAAAACAAATATTCTAAGTCCAAAAAGGGGCATAACTCATTCAAAAATTGACGAAATCCCAGGAAATATGAACTTGATCTGTGACACATCACTACAAAGCCTTATACAAAATTTCAGTAGCTCAAAGTATGTAAGAAAAAAGTGCGGAAAACCCGAACGGACGGACGTGGGAGGGACATGACCATACCATAATACGTACCGTTTTTAAGAAACGGTCGTATAAAAATGAGGTTTTAAACGATGACCATCTTTTTTCAATAACAGTGACCTGGATCCAAGTTACCCCATAAACTAGTCCAGGTTTCTATTTTGTTTATCCCTTTTCCACATATAGACGCTTTCTGCAGCAAACGACTTTTGAAAAACTGTGACAAAAGAAGAAATTGCTCAAAACAAGAAATTTCTTCTTTTGCCACAATGTTTTCAACTCTTTTCAGTAATTATTACTACATTTATAGAGATTTTCTGTGTGTTTTCCTAGATACTTTGAAAGTCATCTGCTGCAGAATTATTGAATGTGGAAAAGGGTTAAAGTTAGTTTTAGTCAAATGTCATTAACTTAATTCAGCCGAGACAAAGGAGTTCTGGAGCCAGCCTAAACGACCTTCGCAATTCAGATTCATGGAAGACCTGGTTAACAAAAACATGAATCCTGTATTGAATTGGACTAAACATTTGATGTCAAAATAATGATTGATCGATTGTTTGGTGTTTCATGCCGCATTCAACATTTTTTCCTGTTATATCACAGGAATTCCTGGGTAAGTTACCAGTACTACTGGTCCATTTATCCGACACCAGCCATTCGGTCACAATGCTAACCCCGCAAACCTGAGCGCCAAGGAGGGCAGCCATTACTACAATTTTTAAAGTTGTTGGTATGACCTGGCCGGAGATGGCACCAACGACCTCCTGCAACAGAGGTGGACGCTCCACCACTGCAACACCAAGGCCGTGTCAAAATAATGATCATTGGCTGTAAACATTAATTTAACCCTTTCCCACATACAACAAATCTGCAGCAGACGACTTTGAAAATATAGTGACAAAAACCTGAAAAATCTCCATGAAAGATAGCTTAACTGTTAAATAAAGTTGACAACATTGTGGCCAAAGGAGAAATTGCTCAACATGAGCAATTTCACCTTTGGTCACAATGTTTTCAAAAGTCGTCTGCTGCTATTGTGTCAAAATGTGACTGCAGGTGGGAAAGGGTTAAACAACTACTTCAAGGTGGATACAAGATATTTAAAGTGTATAGTTGGGAGCATTTGAAGTTGTTTTCAATCAAGATTTTGTCTGAGCCAAAGCCTTTTTTCCAATGACAAATGATGTGGAATCAGTTCAATTGAAAACCAGATTGATGCAAAAAACAAAAACAAAGAACCATGCTTATTTGAATACAAGACAAATACACTCTACTTTATAAACACAATTTCTGCTTAACCCTTACCAATGTATAGCCAATTTGTAGCAGACAACTTTGAAAATATCCAGGCAAACATATGAAAAATCTCTACAACGGCAAGATTAAATACTGAACAGTGTTGAAAACATTTTGACCAATTAAGAAAATACTCATTATTTCATTTCCTCTTCTGACACAATGTGTCCAAAAGTAAACTACTGGTGATGCGTCAAAATGCGTCTCCATTTTGGAAAGGGTTAAACAAAAGCCAATGCATTTTATAATATTTGTCATGTTGAAACATATGAGTTTTCAATTACCCTTTTCTCAACATGACAATTTTAACCCCCCCACTTTCCCAGATACAACAAATCTGAAGCAGACAACTTTGAACTATTGAAAGCATTAAATTTGTCCAATAATTTTTCAAGAAGTTGTCTGCTTTTATAAGTCATCAAAAGATGTCAGTTTTAGGAAAGAAGAACCTTGAAGAATTGAAATCCAATATTGCGGCTTGTTTCATACAATAACATATCTTCGTTGAAAATCCGAACGAATGCCAACCACATTGAATACCATTACATTTTTTCACAGTTCTTCCCTCATTATTTTTCCTTCATAGAAAGGAATTCTCCACTCTTTCTTTTTTCCCCAGGCCCTTTTAGAATAAAAGATTTACTCTTCACTGCGTATTAAATTTGCACACGCTAAAAAAAATCTAAAAAAACATTTCACCACTACACACCTCCTTTTTCTGGCTTTTTCTGTCTTTGTAAAGTTGCATTCCGAGTTTTATAAAATTCCGGGTTTTCCACTTCCTGAATTCTGAATGCTAAATTCCGTAAAGTACATGTACAGTTTTCCACTGCTTTATTTTCAATATTGTTTTGATCTATTCCTGTCCGTATCACAAAAATGAATGATTCCACAAGTCCATGACACTCTCGTAACTTTTTTCTTGCTTCTGGACCAGCTGAACTTATATTCCTGTGAAAGTAAGAAAAGACATATGAAAAATCAAGTATGTTAACATAAAATAAAATATTAACAGAGCTGTAGTTTAATATCCTTTCTGCCCTTGAGATTTTTCCACACAAACGAGTACTGGTTAACACTTTCCCCTCGCCTTCGAAAAAATATCCGAAAACATTTGGAAACTCCCTTTAACCCTTTCCCACATACAACAATTCTGCAGCAAACGACTTTGAACATATTTTGTCAAAATATGAAAATCTCTATAATTGAATGGATAACCTATGACTAAAAGTGGAAAACATTGTGGCAAAAGGAGAAATTGCTCGTATTGAGCAATTTCTTCTTTTGTCACTATGTTTTCAAAAAGCCGTCTGCTGCTGAGGCGTCAGAAAGCGTCTAAATGAGGGAAAGGGTTAAATGAAAGCACAATAATTGAATAGTTGCAAATATGGTGACAAAAGGAGGAACTGCTCCTTTTGAGCGATTTCTTCTTTAGTCGCCTTGTTTTCAAAAAGCTGTCTGCTGCAGAGATGTCAGAAAGCGTCCATATGAGGGAAAGGTTAAGCCTCCGGGAAAAAGATATCGAACACATGATGAAAGCTTGTTTTGCAATTGATGTAAAATAAACAAGAAAATGTGTCCATGGAACACGGATGCCCCGGTTGTTAACTATATTTTAAAACATCAGGTTCACTAAAATCTAACTTGACCAAAAACTTTAACCTGAGAATGGAATGGACGAACAGACAGACGAACAGACGGACGAACAGTTGGTCCAACCTCAAATTGATACAATTTTTTAAACAATGATATGTTGATTGTCATTTGTGTGAAGTTTCATAATGATAGGACATCAGGTTCACTAAAATCTAACTTGACCAAAAACTTTAACCTGAGAATGGAATGGACGAACAGACAGACGAACAGACGAACGGACGGACGAACAGTTGGTCCAACTTCAAATTGATACAATTTTTTAAACAATGATATGTTGATTGTCATTTGTGTGAAGTTTCATAATGATAGGACATCAGGTTCACTAAAATCTAACTTGACCAAAAACTTTAACCTGAGAATGGAATGGACGAACAGACAGACGAACAGACGGACGAACAGTTGGTCCAACCTCAAATTGATACAATTTTTTAAACAATGATATGTTGATTGTCATTTGTGTGAAGTTTCATAATGATAGGACATCAGGTTCACTAAAATCTAACTTGACCAAAAACTTTAACCTGAGAATGGAATGGACGAACAGACAGACGAACAGACGGACGAACAGTTGGTCCAACCTCAAATTGATACAATTTTTTAAACAATGATATGTTGATTGTCATTTGTGTGAAGTTTCATAATGATAGGACATCAGGTTCACTAAAATCTAACTTGACCAAAAACTTTAACCTGAGAATGGAATGGACGAACAGACAGACGAACAGACGGACGAACAGTTGGTCCAACCTCAAATTGATACAATTTTTTAAACAATGATATGTTGATTGTCATTTGTGTGAAGTTTCATAATGATAGTACATCAACTTCACTAAAATCTAACTTGACCAAAAACTTTAACCTGAGCGGGACGGACGAACGGACGAACGAACGGACGGACTAACAGACCGGAAAACTATATGCCCCTCATACTTCGTATGCCGGGGAATAAAAAGTTTAACACTGAATTAATGTCTTAACCCTAGCCCTGATACAGACAACATTTGACAGCTCCCTTGAAGACTTCTGAAAACATTTTTTGGAAAACAATTTATTGCATAAACACCGTTTTCAGATGAAGTTTGAAAATATAATGGAGAAAGGATGAAATGATCTGTTTGAGCTATACAGCTCCTTTTCCTACAACATTTTCAACTCTGTGATAAATGTATACTTAAAAGTTTTCATTCCCAAACTATGTGGAGGTTATTTAAAGCAATGCAGGGAAAGGATAAACATGTGGGAAAGAGTTAAAGGGACAGATCACATAAGCTGGTAATCCTATGCCTCAGGAGCAGTGCAGATCAGTCAACATTACCCATTTGCAGCCACATTTTGACAAATCTACAGCATATAAAAGGAGAAAAGGGTCATAATGAGGAGGTTTGCCTGTTGCCACTTCATTGTTATAAACTATTTTCAATATTAATTTTTTTAATTATAGAGATTTTCTTGGGGTTTTGCCCAGACGTTTTCAAGTAACAGTTGACTGCTGCAGATTTGATGTAAATAGAGAAAATGGTTTAAACTAGAATGGAGTGCTGCGCGGAGCACGTGTGTCACCTGCACCTGCTCATTGAAAGTGTGACGGACAGACAGACAGACGCCGGACAGAAACGCAGGGTGACACAAACACTATTATATTCTAAATGGTTAAGCCTATTCCACATACACACACTTTCTGACGCCTCTGAAGCAGAATACTTTTGAAAACATTGTGGCAAAAGGAGAAATTGTTCATGATGAGCAAGTTCTCCATTTGCCTCAATGTTTTCAAACTTCATTCAATAAGTGTTTCTTTCGTTTATAGAAAGTTTCCATAATTTTGCCAAGATGGATTTTAAGTCGTCTACTACTGTTTGTTGTTAGTAAAACCTACCTAAGAACACCGCTGGCATTTCTAAATATAGTTGTCCAGGGTTCATGTGCCTGGTAAGGAGACAGACTCCTTTTCTCCCAGCCTGAATACGGGATTACCACTGAATTGACTAACACAGCCAGGCCGTCATCTATCATGGGCTTCTTGAATTTCTGTAAAACAAAAGAAAGAGAAATTTGATGCAAAATCTGATATTTTTTATTATATCATAAATGACGTCGCCGGGATTGTAATAAAGCCATTGTATAAATTGCGTATTCAACTAGTGTAATAACAATGCTACGCAACGTCATAATGAAAAGCATTGAAAATGACCGTGCTATATAGCGACGTTATATATATATTTTGCGCTAATAATCGTCAAATTGGAATTTATGATATAAATAGAATATAACATTCGTGATCATTCAATACAAAATTTTATTAAACTTGTTTTCTAAAATTGCTAAAAACTCGCCAAGGCTCGTTTCTATCAATTTTAGAAAACTTATATCCTCTATTTAATTCATTATGATTAAAAGCATTCTTAGTCCTTTGATTCCTCTGTGTAGTATGTATATTTCGAAAACATTGTGGGGAAAAAAGGAAAACATGCCCACAACATCATTTTTCCCCTATGTTTTCAAATCTAAATTCATTTCTGTACAAGAAACACAAAAGTCATGCATTCAATAAGAATAAATGGCATTTGTATTCCGATACTTTTAATAGAATGTTTTTTCAACCTGATTCAAGTCATATTTCCATTTATAGAGATATTTAAACATTTCACAAACAAATTTTATAAGTTGTCTCCTGCAAAAATATTGAAAATCTCTATGAGTGTACGTGTAATTACTCTAAAAAGGTGAAAACATTGTGGCAAAAGGAGAAATTGCTCGTTCTGAGCAATTTCTCCTTTTGTCACAATGTTTTCAAAAGCAGTCTGCTGCAGATGTGTCAAAATGTGTCTATATGTGGGAAAGATATGAAGGAAGATGACTTACATCAATAGAGGATAAGTTCCACAGAACCCCAGTAATACAGTCCTTTACATCTTCGTCTTGTGTCTTTCTTAAAAGTCGCACTAATGCCGGTACTCCTCTTGCATCCATTAATGCTTTCTGAAGAAGATAAAAGTAGAGATTAGAACTTGTTTACATGCACAAGGTGCAATAATGTTTCAATTAGGGGTAGACATTCATTATATTTCAAAGCATGTTGTGGAAGAAAGTGTTGCAATGGTAAAGCATCTGCCTCTAATACCAACGGTCACGGGTTCTGCCTTTTGGATTTTTCCACCCAAATGCTGTCTCCAGGAAGTTGACATTGAGTGCGAGTAATATAAGCTGAAAGTTTGATTTGCAATCTATATAAATAGATAAGTTTAAATTAAAATAAAGCACATGCATATGTAAACAGTATTCCGTAAACCTTTCTCACAGGTAGTATCATGACAATGAGTATCATGACAATGATAATTCTCAACTTTATTCGATTATAATATCATTCATAGACATTGTCTATATTGTTGCACATTTGTTTTTAAAGATGCTGCAGCATTGTGGTATGTGGGAAAGGGACAAGCTATGATTTAATATTTCATTTATCCACAGACACCTCTTTCATGTAGGTATAAATCTGTATTTTCTCACCTTATTATCCCTGTTACTTCTACCATAGGTCAGATTTTTCAAGGCACCACAGGCATTTTTGTGTACTTCCGGGAATTCACTGTTCAACAGCTCCACAAGAGGGGGTATACCACTGAGGGCTCCAACTTTCTGCTTCGTGTTGTCATCCATGTAACTAAGATGCTGCAGATACCCAGCCGCGTTGGCTTTGATGGAATCGCTAGGGTGGCTCAGGTAATCAATAATCTCTTGAAGGTCAGGGCTTCTCCATCTCATTGCTGCGAAAATTAAATCAGAGGACTAGATGAGGTTTACTGGTATTTTCCCCACAATATCTCTCTTATAACTCAATCAAACACTATGATTTGGGTACTCAAAAGAATTGTGGCACCAAGACAATCCTTTTGAGTACTCACAACATAGAGTTTGAGTGTCAATTAAGGATTTTAGAACTTGAAAAATGCTTTTTATCTGGAGCTCTGTTAAAAACAAAAAGCAGAGCTCTAGATAAATGGCTTATTTCATAGCCTTCAACCCTTATTTGACCTTCAAACACTATGGTAGCTAACCCTTTCCTAGATACAGACGCATTCTGACTCCTCTACTGCAGACGACTTTTGAAAACATTGTGGCAAAAGGAAATATTGCTCATAATGACATATTTTTTTACCCCCACAGAATGTTTTTTTTTTACCTTTTCCAACATTTTATTCATGTATAAGATTTTCAATAAAGTCTTCTGTTGCATTTATGTCAAATGTGGGAAAGAACTGAAGATTTGAAAACATCATGACAAAGGAGAATTATGAGCAATTTCTCCTTATGTCACAATGCTTTCAAAAGCTGTCTTTAAAAGGGAAAGGGTTTACACAGGAAAGCAGCACTTACTTCCACCTTGAGTGGAGGGTGTCCTTCTTCCATCGTCAAAGTCATCTGGAGGTGCCCTTAACATGTGACCATCCTGAGGTACAATCATGTCATCTTCATAATATTGTCTCGGCAGTTCCTGCGGACCTTCTTCCCCATATGGGGGTTGACCCTCCATGTGGTCATATTGGGGTGGACGATCAATGTAACTGCCTGGTGCTACAAAAATATCATGTTATAATTTGTTGTCATAGAAACTGTCACCAAGGAGATCTTATGACAAAGGTTTTCCATAGGCAATATTAACCAATTTTTAGCTATAGATCTCTTTTGATGCCATTGATGCAGTTTGGTAAATGGACAATTTGATGTCATAAAACGTGTAAGCAAGGAGACTATTAGGCAAAGCTTTTTTCAACACTTTCCCACTTGCAGATGCACTTAGTTTAAACCATTAACCCTTTCCCTCATACTACAATTCTGCAGCAGACGACTTTGAACGTATTTTGTCAAAACATAGAAAATCTCCATAATTGAATGAATGTATATTGTTTTATGGCGCATCGAAGGTCATTTAGCGCGCAATTAAATTTAATTATTCATGATCCCTGGGTAAACAAACCAGTACTAGGCTAGAAAATGTGCCTTGCCCAAGGGCACTCCACCATGACCTTAGTGCCGCGACTGGGGATCGAACCCGCTCCATAATTGAATGGATAACCTATGACTAAAAGTGGAAAACATTGTGGCAAAAGGAGAAATTGAACGTTTTGTGCAATTTCTTCTTTTGTCACTTTGTTTTAAAAAAGCCGTCTGCTGCAGAGGCGTCAGAAAGCGTCTTTATGAGGGAAAGGGTTAACAGTAGACAACTTTTCAAAACATTAAGGCACAAGGAAAAATTGCTCAGAAAGAGGAATTTTTCCTTTTGGCACACTATTTTAAACTATTCAATGCATCTATACGTGGAAAAGGGTAAATTATTGACTGGTGTTTTACACCACTTTCAACAATTTTTAAGTTATATCACAGCACTTCCTAGGTAAGTTACCAGTATTAGTGGTTCATTTATCCTGACGCCAGCCAGTCAGTTGTAATGCTAACCTCGCAATCCTAAGCGCCACGTATTGCAGCCATTACTACCATTTTTGAAGTCTTTGATATGACTTTGCTTGGGATCAAACCCACGACCTCCTGCACACAAGGGGGATCTTCTACCAATACACCAACGAGGCGGTTAGGAAAGGGTTAAACCAAACTTGGTGAGAAATCCCAATGACTTACCCATTCCATCATCCCTTGGTGACGGTTCCTGTGGATAATGCTCCTCATCTCTCAAATGCTGCAAACTTCTATGTCTTTCTGCAAATGGATCATTCGCAAATGGATCATCTTGCACCAGTGGGAGGCCATCATGTCGCCTGTTTTCTTGGATGTAGGAGTCATCATTAAAATTTTGTGGCATGTTGTCATGGTAACTGTTGCCCAAAGGATCTTGTTGGAAACTCTGATTGGTTGGCTGATCATCATATCTGTTATTTGGATCACCTCTGAAGCCATCATCATTCACATCCTGGAATCTGTTATAGGAATAAGATTTTTAAAATGTTTTGATGAAATAAATTCGAACTGGGATCAGGTACCCTAGTAAACAATTACTCCATCGACTCTAAGTATAGGTTTTAACAAGAGCGCCGAAAGAGAAAGCCAAAGCTCGTCTGTTTTTTTCTAAGTCGAAAAAGAGGCATTTCTGAATATTTATTTAAAGCCAGAGTTATGTGACTTGGCATAGACATGCGTATTGTACCTAGGAACATGTGTACCAAGTTTCATTTGAAAATGTTGAATGTTTTATGAGTTACGAGGTAAGTTTAAAGTTTTATGACGACGACGCCATGGGTATCACATTTTTACTTTTTTCTTCGCGAAGAAAAACAGACAAGCTAAAAAGAGATACTCACAGAAACCAGTTATTATTTTCTGCTTTTTCTGTTTCTCTATTTCAAACAGAAGAGTAAATGAAGTAAAGCTTTACATCAATAAATATCTTGTGTTCAAGAATAGAATCATTAACGGACTTACTTAAGAAGCAAGTAAAACTGCAGTTTATGTCTATTTAACAAACATGATGACACCTTTCTGTCTGAAGATGGTACTTAAATAGCCATTGATTGTTTGATGGCAATGATGAGTCAATTTACAACAAGAGCGCCGCGGAGCAAACACCAACGTTTATTATAAGTCGAAAAAGGGGCATTACTGAGTAAAGACTAATGCCAAAGTTATGTGAATTGGTATATACATGTCTATTGTCCCGCGTAACATGTGTACCAAGTTTCATTCGAATATGTCGAATGGTTTTTAAGCTATGAGGCAAAGTAAATGGCAATCAACATGTGACTCTTTTCGCACTTTCTGTATGTGTTTGCTGGAACAGTTGTTGTTGTGCTTTTTAAAGTAAAATACAATCATTTGTTATTTTCAATGACCAAACATTTAATCTAGAGGAAAAATCAAACATAAATCATTTTAACCCTTTCCCTCATATAGACGCTTTCTGACGCCTCTGCAGCAGACAGCTTTTTGAAAACAGTCACAAAAGAAGAAATTGCACAAAACGTGCAATTTCTCCTTTTGCCACAATGTTTTCCACTTTTTGTCATAGGTTATCCATTCAATTATGGAGATTTTCTATGTTTTGACAAAATAGGTTCAAAGTCGTCTGCTGCAGAATTGTCGTATGAGGGAAAGGGTTAATAAAAGACTCCAAGAAATGTAATGACTACCAGCCTTACTTTCAGATACAGGACTTTTTGACAAACTACTGAACACAATTTGATCTTCTTTGAGTACCCTAGTACAAGATTGGCAGAATATGCATGTACCGGAGTACTCATTCCCATCTCTTGTATTAACCTTGTTGACCCCCCTCTAGTTGACAACTTTTGAACAAAACGTGGCATAATTAGCAATTTCTCCTTTTCCAATAATAAAAATGACAATATATGAGCTATTTCAAGTTCTTCAACAACATTTTCAAAATGTGTCTGCTGTCTTATGTTGTATGTTTGTTTGTGCTAAAAGGCTAAAAAACAACATTTCAATCTATAAATCCTACCTATTATTTGGGGGCTGATCCCTAAAACTATCATCCTGTGGACCCCTAAAACTATCATCCTGTGGCTGGCCCCTAAAACTGTCCTCTGGCTGTCCCCTGTAACTATCGTCTAATGGTTCCCCGTACCTCATCTCGGGATGTTGATTGGGTGGCGGGCCTTGATAACCATCCATGATAGGTTGACCGTATCTACAACATGAGTCATCCCTTTAACAATTTTGTATTTAAGACCTAAGACTTTATGTTTTAACTTTAAATTAAAAGATGTAAAAAATAAAATTTATGTTTCAAACTTTTAAAAGACATGAAATAAAAAATATATTCGAACAATTAATTTTGCCATAAGCATTTTTTCTATCTCTCTTTTTATGTGAATATACTTTATAATTAAACAAATTAAAACAATAATTGGTATACAGAAATCAAGAGGCCAGTGAGAGCCTGAAAACCTTTACTGTACTGGCAATCAGAAGGAGTATATACTTTTTGAATAGTTTCCATGCTTTCAAAGGCTTTATGCTCGAAATCAAACAGATATTCTATGCCCAAAAAATTACGATATGCAAAAAGGTCTCCCACTTTGGGGACCCAATCTCCCTATTTGGGAGATTGGTTAAAGAAAGATACTAAATCTTACTGATCATAAATAAGTTAACAATTTTATAAGGATTCAAACCATCCTTTATAATAATATTGTGAATCTAGATAAATAAAGAATTACAAAGAAGCTCTTCACATGCAACAATCAAAATCTTATATATCCCTCACAAATCATTCCATTATTCTTTTATAAATAAAATTTATTAGAATTGTTAGAAAATTCTTCATAAGCTGAAGTCATGCTTTGGCAGAAATTGTTACGTAATTATGATTTTGTTTTCACAATATCTCTGAAAAAGCCTTAAAAATCATGCATTCAGGCAACATTTTACATGTATTTTTCTTCTACATTCCTGTACAATAATCCGACATATTTGCACATTGCTTGCATGCTTCTTATATTTACATGTAGCAGTCAATATGATGTTAGCCCATCATGGAATTCGATTAAATATGAAAATACTTTCATCAGAGCTCTAAAAAAGACGAGTATTTCACATCGCGAAATCCTTATTTGACTCTCAAACCCGATGCTGTGGGTTATTAAAAGAATCGTCTCAGTGAGACAATACTTTTGAGTATCAACAACATAGGGCTTAGTTGAGTAATACAAGAGATATTGATGGGAAAACTCCTTATCTAGTCCTCCGACTTCCATGCTTTCTAGCAAAACACACACAAAACAAACACACCTTATATAGCATGATTCATGAACAACAGTTTGACATATAAACTGACGGAAAGAAGATTTTTTTTATGAGAATTCAGAACATTGCTCAACCTTTCAAGAGGTGGGGATTCATTAAATTCTTGTGGTCCTTGGAAACTGTTGTCTGGGTGATCCCGTAAGCTATCATCATCATGGTAACCATCTCCTGGGTGATCCATGTAGTTATCTCTCGGATCTTGACCCCCTTGGTACCGATCTGGTCCCACACCATATCTGTTGTCAGGTAGCGGAGATTGACGGTAAAAACTGTCCTCGACTTGATTAGGGAACCGATCATCCTGAGGTGGGTAGCGATCGTCTTGAGGCGGACCCCTGCGTGATTTATATAACTGTGTCAGATTTGCTTTTTTTGTATGTGGACATGAATTTACTGAAAGGCTTACTGACAAAAAGAATTTAAAATAGTATTACTTTAAGAGTTTACAAGGAATTTTTTATGCATTATTCTGTCATCTTAGGCTATCATAGATTTCTCATGTTTAATCCATTACTTCTTATGCTTAATTATTTCAAGGTATTTATGAAAATTATTTCAGTATTCAGTAGTAGCTACCCAACACTGTCAAATTGGACTATATGCTGTTTTATGGAAAAGTAGACTTTATTTACAAATAAAATATCATTCTAATTGAAATGGTTATTATTTCTCATGTTTAATAAAAAACTAATTAAATATTTATTAATTATTTTAAATTCTTCAGAGAAGTGTTTCACCTAGATAGAATAACACAGTGTCATGCAGTCCTATTAAAAAAACATTAAGATTGATTTTAGCAAATGGTGTCATTTTTTTCTTTTGGCAAAGAACATTTCAATAACATTTCTGGAGATTTTCTTTAACCTTAGTTAACCCTTTCCTGCAGCAGATGACTTTTTGAAAACATGGCGACAAAAGAAGAAATTGCTCAAAACGAGCTTTTTCTCCTTTTGTCACCATGTTTTCAACTCGATTCAATTATATTGTATTTCAAGGGTGTTTCCATATTTTGTTCAGGTAAATTTTCAAAGTCATCTGCTGCAGATTTGTTGTATGTGGGAAAGGTTTAACTACATGTTCTTTGTTATCTGTAAGGAAAAGAACAAAAGTGCCAGTGCCAGTGGAAATCTTCCATTTCTATAGACTTATCTAATTAATGAATGACGTTTTATGGTGCATCAAAAGCTAATTAGGTCATTCAGCGTGCAAACACAATGGCATCATCTTTCATATTGCTTGCTCACTTTTCTATCATTAAAACATAGAGTTCTTCTATTTTCCAATTAATTTTTAATCATTTCAATAGAACTAAAATTTGATGATTCTGCAGAAGACAACTTATAAAATAATTTTTTGAAAAGACGGGTTTTCCTCTCTATTATGAAATCAGATTAAGTTGTGTATGAAAGAATTATAATCTAGCCAAATTGGTACAATATAGCAGTATAGTTGTTGTCCTACTTACTAAGCTCTGTATCTAAACTACTCTGCTGACGGGGCAATGAACAAAACACTGGCATGCTACCGATACTTTGTTTGAACCCTTTCTCTCATACAACAAAATTGAAGCAGACAACATGTAGATGTAGCCCAAAATATGGAAAATCTCTATATATTAACGTTTCCTTATTGAGCAGAGCAAAGTTCATTATGAGCAATTTCTTCTTTTGCCTAACCGTTTTCAAATGTCGTCTGTTTCACAGAGGCTTTAAAATGCATCCATATCACGGAAAGGGTTAACCTAATCCTGATACTGACAATGTTTACCAATGTTTAAGCAGCCAACTTTAAAGTATCAGGTACATGTAAGCAGTTATACATATTATGGGGATATTAGCATAATACTTTTTATTTCTAGCATGTTTCTTAGTTAACCCTTTCCCTCATACGACAATTCTGCAGCAGACGACTTTAAACGTATTTTGTCAAAAAAATAGAAAATCTCCATAATTGAATGGAGCAGACGGCTTTTTGAAAACATAGTGACAAAAGAAGAAATTGCACAAAACGTGCAATTTCTCCTTTTGTCACAATGTTTATAACCTATGCTAAAAAGTGGAAAACATTGTGACAAAAGGAGAAATTGCACGTTTTGTGCAATTTCTTCTTTTGTCACTTTGTTTTCAAAAAGCCGTCTGCTGCAGAGGCGTCAGAAAGCGTCTGTATGAGGGAAAGGGTTAACAGCCTATCTTCATAATATTATATCCTTTTCTGGCGCTAAAAAAACTGTTCTATTATATAGCAATGCCAAGATAATTTCAAATCCTAATGACAAGATATTCATCGATTACTTTTGGAAAATTATGTAAAGGTCTGTAATCATTAACCCTTTCTGACGCCTCTGCAGCAGACGGCTCTTTGAAAACATAGTAACCAAAGAAGAAATTGCACAAAATTTCTCCTTTTGTCACAATGTTTTCCACATTTAGTCATAGGTTATCCATTCAATTATAGAGATTTTCTACTTTTTACAAAATATGTTCAAAGTCGTCTGCTGCAGAATTGTCGTATGGGAAAGGGTTAAGATTAAAATTTATGGACTAGAATTGTGTCCTTAGGACACAGATGATCCTGCTTATCTGATTCCCAAATTAAACAAATTAAAATCAAAAATCTTTGAAAACATCCAGGCAATTGTAGGTACATACATGGACAGTCTGTATAAATGGCAACTATAATTATTAGAAAGAGTTGAACAAATTGTGTTTAAAGGAGAAATTGCTTATTTTGAGTAATTTCGATATTTTCCACAACAAGTTCATATTATTATTAAGTCGTCTGCTGTATAAGTCTCCGGGCAAATACCCCCATTTTAAAGCCAAGAGCCAAAACATGACAGCATGGATGCCAAAACCATGCCCAACTTGACATTGTTATGAATATCACCAAAAAGTTTCATGATTGAAGGCTAAATTTTTATGTAAAAAACCAAAGACCCATTATGAAAATAGATGAAAAACAATATGTGTTTGTGAAACACTGATGCCCCCGAATGGCAACATCTAGGTCAAAGGTCAAGGTCGCCAGGTCAAAAATGTTGGTACTGACAGAAAGGTCATGTCACAAGGAATACACATGTGAAATATGGTAGCCGTACCTGTTATGGTTCAAAAGTAGTGGTCAAGGTTAAAGTTTTTTTCAAGAATGGCAACATCTAGGTCAAAGGTCAAGGTCGCAAGGTGAACAATTTTGGTACTGACAGAAAGGTCATGTCACAAGGTATACACATGTGAAATATGGTAGCCGTACCTGTTATGGTTCAAAAGTAGTGGTCAAGGTTAAAGTTTTTAGCGAGAATGGCAACATCTAGGTCAAAGGTCAAGGTGAAAAATTTTGGTACTGACAGAAAGGTCATGTCACAAGGTATACACATGTGAAATATGGGGTAGCCTTACCCATTATGGTTCAAAAGTAGTGGTGAAGGTTAAAGTTTTTTTTGAGAATGGCAACATCTAGGTCAAAGGTCAAGGTCGCAAGGTCAAAAATGTTGGTACTGACAGAAAGGTCATGTCACAAGGAATACACATGTGAAATATGGTAGCCGTACCTGTTATGGTTCAAAAGTAATGGCCAAGGTTAAAGTTTTTTTCGAGAATGGCAACATCAAGGTCAAAGGTCAAGGTCGCAAGGTTAAAAATGTTGGTACTGACAGAAAGGTCATGTCACAAGGAATACACATGTGAAATATGGTAGTCGTATCTGTTATGGTTCAAAAGTAATGTAAAAGGTTAAAAAAAAATTCGAGAATGGCAACATCTAGGTCAAAGGTCAAGGTCGCAAGGTCAAACATTTTGGTACTGACAGAAAGGTCATGTCACAAGGAATACACATGTGAAATATGGTAGCCGTACCTGTTATGGTTCAAAAGTAGTGGTCAAGGTTAAAGTTTTTTTCATGCAGACAGACAGACAGACAGACGTGCAGACGTACAGACAGGCCAAAAACTAGATGCCCACCGAATCGGTGATTCCGGGGGCATAAAAACAAAACTTAAATCACTATTATTTGATGGATAAAACGTTAATACAATCTAGCAACAATATTGTGTATATATTATAGAAATCACAAAAGGCTTCACAAAACAAAATTAATGCATGCATGTCGTGAATGACTTCTCTTCGATGCTTAGCTTTACATCCACTAAACGCAATTGAATTTACTCTAGCATCATATGGACTAAGACTGACTGCCAATATATAAACAGTCTAATCTTCATCTTAATGCATTTTATGGTTATATAAATATGACGGAGCGAATGGATGTGTAAACAAAAGAAGACTCAGACAAGTCTGATACTTCTGATAACATTTTAGAAACACTTTCGTCTCGAAGAGAAGTCATTCTCACCCATTATCTCTAATCCAATTTAAAGAGATAAAAGAATAATGATACTGTTTTAAAACCACATTGTCATTTATAAGTTCTCCATCGTCTCATTTCTCATAAAAAATACTCATTTTTCCAGACCATGAAAATCCAGATAGTGATTACTCCATCAGAAAAAGAAAACAGAACATGATCTAAGTAGGTTGGAAGAAATATGGATTTTCAACCCTATATATTGTGGAACACTGACATAATGTGGCTTTAAAACTGGATGAATGCAATCCCAATGCAGCGCTTACAAACTTAGCTAAATGATGGTTTACCTTAGATTACATTCAGATTAAAACTTGAAATAGACTTATAATGGTCATTAAAATGTGTCATATTAAAACATTCTTAGTTATGTATATCTTCATAATTTTCACCTGATATTAAAATTGATAGGGAGTTCATGCTATTTCAAAGTCTTTGAAATGAAACTTATCTATGTTATTGACTAAGCTGCAGCCTAAGATTCATGCATTTGACCAAAATTAAGAAAACTATGTTCATTGAATTTTCCAAGTTCCAATTTCATTCATAACACAAACATTTTGTTTTTGCAAAGCATCAAACTCGGAAACTGAATAATTGGATGCAAACACCAAGACAACTGTAAAACTATGAACACGGGGTCCATAATAATTAAATCAAGGTGCCTGCTTTGAAGTTCCTATTTTCTAAATGAAATTTTGTCTCTCTTTACCCGAATCTATCTTGTGCCAAGTTACTTTGCTTTATTGGGGTTTTACACCTGTTCAATTCAGTGTAACATTTAAACGGTCAAACAAACAGATTTTCAACATTACTTCAATTATATCACGACAGTTCAATTTCTAGTGATCCCTGGGTAAACGAACCAGTACTAGGTTAGGAAATGTGCCCAGAAGCACTCCATCATGACCGCCTCACCGCCACCAGGGTGTGCAAGTCACTAGTGGATGGCAAAAGTTCTGGAGAACTTGTACAAATATGGCACAAATTGTCACATATTTAGATACTTATTTAACTGTTAACCATTTCCCAGATACAGACGCTGCACTCTGCACCAGATGACTTTTGAAAACATTATGGCAAAAGGAGAAATTACTCATTATGAACAATTTGTCCTCTTTCCACAATGTTTTCAACTTTATTCAATTATTTTTCTTTCATTTAGAGATTTTTCATTGCTTCGATGTTTTAAAAGATGTGTGCTACACATTTTTGGAATGAGGGAAAGGATCAGGCCGGCACTCTTTTACCCCACATATGACAAATCTGCAGTAGATGACTTTGAAAACGCCTTGGCAAAAGTATGAGAAATCTCTCTAAAGGGATAAGAGTTGAAAGCATTGCGGCAAAAGAAAGAATCAGAAATTATCTATATGTGGGGGAAAAGGTTAAAAAACCTTCATTGGAAAAGGAGAATTGTTCAATTTGATCAATTGCATGGCAGCACAGGCTTGCTGCATAATCCCAAAGGTGGGTTCTTTTCTGCAGTGCAACCAATATAATTATCACAAGCAGAAATGGGTTTCAAAGATGACAAAATGGGAGAAAAAAAAGTTAAATGACATGTACCTATAAGAGTCATATTGATAGGATGAATCTAGCGGCGGCGGTTGCTGCATGGGATTTTCAAACGACTCCTGGTCACCATAACCGTATGATACATTAGGCTCCTGGGTATTAGGACTATTACGATGATTATATGCATAATCGTCGCAATTATTTGTAAACCTTGTTGGCGTTCCTGGGCCCCTCGGGGACCCATTTGACGGCAACGGTGATCCACGAAAGTCCTCGTAGTTTCGCTGCTGGAGGCTGGAGTATGGCGCGTAGTTGTCCGATGGATGCTGTTGTTCATGTGGTAATGATGAGTGGCTCCCTATATGCTGGTTGCTAAGTTTTAGCTGAAAGTGTACGAAATAAATGACGACTTGTTTTGTCACATTTTTTTTTAACAAAAGTTTCCTGCTGCAGATGTGACAAAATGAGTGCATGTGGGAAAGCATTAACAAATTAAGAAAATGACAACAAACTTCATTTTTAAAACATTTTTTAGAAAGCACCAAGTAAACCATGCAATAGCTTAGCTTAACCCTTTCCCACATATAGACACTTTCTGATGCGTCTGAAGCAGACAACTTTTGAGAACATTGTGACCAAAGGAGAAATTGCTCAAAACTTTTTCTTTTGCCACAATGATTTCAACGTTTTCAGTAATTGTAACTTCATTTACAGAGATTTCCCATAATTTTGCCAATATGTTTTCAAAGTCGTCTGCTGCAGATTTATTGTATGTGGGAAAGGGTTAACTATGATAGTGCGAGCAAAGTTTACTTTTCCAAATTACATGTAGGGTCAGGTGTGTAATGAGCCATATCACTGTCTTAACCCTTTCTGAACACAGCCGGCACTTTACACCTTTGTAGCATACAACATTTGAACAGAATGCTGTCCTTTTCCCACAATGTTTTAACAGTAATATCACATGTACCATCTAAGTTTTCCGTACCTGCCATTTTTTTCCTTACATCTTCAATGCAGATGAGGCAAGAAAACTCAAATCAAGTAAAATGGTTAATGTAAGACAAAACAAACTTTATAGTATTATAACCTAGTTACGCCTGTTGAGCATATATCCAGTGAGATAGATTGTGGTATGTTAAATGATAAATCATTTTCTCAAACTTCATTTCCTTTCTTTTCTATTACATAGCATGTACAATATTTTAATTAAAACTAAAAATTGAGTCAATTCTGTTTTTACCCTTTCCCACATACAGACGCTTTCTGACACCTCTGCAGCTGACAACATTTGAAAACATTGTGGCAAAAGGAATTGCTCATTTTGAGCAATTTCTACTATTTGTCACAATGTTTTCAACTTTTTCAGTAATTATACCTTCATTTTTCAATATTTTTGAGTAGAAGTTTTAAAAGCCATCGGCTGCAGATTTGTTGTTTGTAGGAAAGGGAGGGTTAAAATATACCAATATTATGGATTCATATAAACCCTTGCCCACATACAACAAATCTGCAGCAGATGACTTCAGAAATATCAATGCAAAAAAATGAAAATTCTCTTTAATGAAACTATAATTAATGAATAGAGTTGAAAACATTATGGCAAAAGGAGATATTCCTAATGATAAGCAATTATTCCTTAAGCTGCAAAGCTTTCTGTCTTCTACAATGCATCAAAATATGTCTGCATGCAAGCAAGGGTTATAAAACATCCATACAGTGGATTTCTCTTGATTAAAGTAAAAACATATTTATAAATGAATCTATTATGACTAATTTCTTTCTCTTATTCAGATAACGTTAATATGTCTTTGAAGCAGACAACTTTTTCCACAATGTTTTCAACTCAGTATAAAGCATGTTCTTCGAGATGCCACATATATTTCAGACATTCTCAAAGCAGCCACTTGTAACAAAATTTTAAGATATTTAACCCTTACCCGTATGTAGAATTTTTCCACATCTGCAGCAGATGACTTTTGAAAACAAATATTGAGACGAAAGGGGAAATTTGCTCCTAATGATTCCAACTCTACTAAAAAATTATGACTTAATTTATAGAGATTATGAGATATCTCATAATTAACCCTAGAGGTTTTCAAAGCCGCCTGCAGCAGGTTTGCTGTATGTGGGAAAGCGTTCAGCAAAAGAGGAAAAAGAAAGACCGTACCTGTCTCGGATTGCTTTGTAACGATACATGTGATGAGTGTACGGAGTTTGCGTCATGATGGGGCCCACCGTTATACCCGTTATAGTCCCCGCTGTAGGGGCCCGGCCCCGAACTGTTGTATGGATCCTCAGGCATGTAGTTCATATTATCTTCACTGAAAGAAGAGGCATAAAATATACATGTCAACAAAATATGTCAGTTTACAGACAGACAGCATGCTTCAATTCTAGATTATTGTAAGTGGAAAGGGGAAGTAAATCATACAGTAAATCATATAAATGAAGCTAGAGTAACTGTTCTTGGACTTGGCACTTCATTCCATTGATTTTACACAAATTTCCTTATATCAAATCAGAGTTCTTTTTGTCAAATCCTTGTTTGACCTCTAGACCCTATGTTGTGAGTGCTCTAAAGAATTGTCTCAGTGAGAGGATTCTTTTGAGCACCCACAGCCTGATTGATTGATTGTTTGGTGTTTAACCCTTTCCCTCATACGACAATTCTGCAGCAGACGACTTTGAACATATTTTGTCACAAAACAGAAAATCTCTATAATTGAATGGATAACCTATGACTAAAAGTGGTAAACATTGTGGCAAAAGGAGAAATTGCTCGTTCTGAGCAATTTCTCCTTTTGTCACTATGTTTTCAAAAAGCTGTCTGCTGCAGAGGTGTCAGAAAGCATCTACTATATGAGGGAAAGGGTTAAATGCAGCTTTCAACAATATTTCATTTATATCAGAGTTGACTGGGCGAGTTACCAGTACAGTTACTGTACTACTGGTCCATTTATCCTGACACCAGCCATTCAGTTGTATCGCTAACCCCGCAACCCTGAGCACCAAGGAGGGCCACCATTACTATCATTGTTAAAGTCTTTGGTATGACCCGGTGTACCAGCGACCTCCCACACCCGAGATGGACGCTCTACCACTACACCACCGAGGCAGTCACCCACAGCATAGGGTTTGCTAAGTTATTTAGAGAGACATTGATGTAAAAATACCTATTTACTCCCTTTTATCTAGGCCTCACCAATTATTAAGCTCAAAATGTAGCTTCATAACTCATTTACCTGACACACACTTTTGACCGATTCAAGTTGAAAACATCTGATATAAAGGAAAGTAATCTAGACAATCATTGAAAGGAAATGAAGCCTTTCCCGCCTGCAGACAGACAGATGACACTGTGACAGAGGAGAATTTGAGGATGATCAGCAATTTCGTCTTTTGCCACAATGTTTTCCAACTCTTTTCAATAATTATACTCTCACATTTTTCTACATTTTACCCGATGTGGGGAATGGTTAGGGAAACTAATCAAGACAATCAGAGAAGGGAAATAAAGCTTCTTTTATCTAAGTAAGGATAAGACCTTCATACTCTTTATCATCTATATGTGGGAAAGGGTTAAACGGAAATGAAAGGTGAAACCAAGACAATACTTTTACATCAATTTCACCTTTTTTTTTACTTGCAAACGCATCTTGAAAACAGTGTGGCAAATTGAGAAATTGCTCATAAATGAGCCAAATATATCCATTTCCCACAATGTTTTCAACACTATACCTATATCTTTACTTTCATTGATAAAGAATTTTTTACCAATTTTTGCCTAGATCTTTAGTCATCTGAATCTCTGTTTGTGGGTAAGAGTTTCATGTTGTCTGCTTTGAAAATATCTGAAGATTTTTTTTTTAATAATTACAAAAGTTGTAAACATTGTAGAGGAAAAGGAGAAGTTGATTTTTTTGAGAAAATATCTCCCTTTTTCCGCAATGTTTTCAGAAAGTTGTTGTCCTCCAAGGCATTATAACTTTTGTTTTATTGGGGTTTTACGCCGCTTTCAAAATTATTTACGTTATATCACGGCAACAGTTCACTTATTAATGGTCCCTAGGTAAATAAACCCGTACTAGGCTAGAAAATGTGCCCAAGAGCACTCCACAATGCCGAGACTGGGGCATTATAAGTATATAAGGGAGAGAGTGAATGCAAATAAAACATAAAGGAAAATTTATGGCTGCATTTTCAGACATGACATTATAAACTTAATGACTTGCCAAAATGTAGCAAATCCAAAATTGAACTTGTATTGTTCCTTTACTATGTAAAACTTTATTCCTTAAACCTTTCCCACATACAAACACTTTCTGAAGCCTCTACAGCAGATGACATTTGAAAAAATTGTGATTTATAGTAATACTTATATTTAGAGAGCTTTTCCATATTTTTGCCAAAATGTTTTCAAAGTCATCTGCTGCAGTTTTGTTGTATGTGGGAAAGGGTTAAAGAAACTGCAGAAAATACTAGATTTACAGTGCAATGACAGGTCAACAACAAAATCTCTCTTTGGACATAAAACCCAGTCAGCTAAACAGAGAGATAGGGGGGTCTGTCAAATGCATGTTCGTTCCTTTGCTATATCTCTGGACGATGCATTCCCAAGCATTGTTTTGGACAGACTGTTAGAAGTGCATGTTTGAACAATGAATCATCCAAAACATGAGACCGAATTTATCAGATACACACAACCTGTAAGTTCCTCGTTAGCATTCTTTCATTATAATAGGGCTATCTTCCCCGACTGGACAGTTTCACATCAAGTGTATCTATCATTAGCAGGGATGGCTTATCAGTTTCTGCTTCCATATAAGCAAAAGCTCAAGGGCAATTGTCTAAAAGCTTTGTCAATTTTTATTGTATGGATGAAGAACAAAAGATTGAAGGGTTATTATTTCATGTGATGAATACCTTCACGCTTTGCCACATACAACAAATCGGCAGCAAATGACTAAAATTGTGGCAAATGGAGAAATTGCTTGTTTTGAGCAATTTCTACTTTTGCCACAATGTTTTCAAGTGTCATCTGCTGCAGTTGCGTCTATACGTGGGAAAGGATTACAATTAACCTAGAAAGCCTTTAGTGTGGAAGTATATAAAAAGAATTGTCTCAGCAATGCGATTCTTTCGAGTACACACAATCTAGTGTTAAATTGAATTGAATGCTTTAATTAGAGATAGTTTGGGATAAAGACTTGTTACCTCCTCCTCATATTGGCCTCTATTAACCCTTTCCCACATACAGGCACTTTCTGACACCATTGCACTAGACTTCTTTTTGAAAACATTTTGACAAAAGGAGAAATTGCTCATGGTGAGCAATTTCTCCTTTTGCCACAATGTTTTCTGCTCTATTCAATAATCGCATTCATAGATATTTTCCATGTATTTCCCAAGATGTTTATAAATCTGTCTGCTGCATAATTGTGAAAGTGTTTAAAGACTTACCCAAAGTTCATAGTTCCCCTGTTCTCTAGTTCTTGTCTGGAAATAGATAAAATAAAAACAGTTTAATTCAAGGTGTCTTTTTTTTCCCCAAAAGTTTTTGAAAAACTTTAACCCTTTCCCACTATAGACGTCTTTTGAAACCAGCAATTTCTCCTTTTGCCACAATGATTTCAACGCTTTCATATATGGAGACTTCTGCTGCAGATTTGTTGTATTTTGGAAAGGGTTAAATGGTTCATCTGATATAGGATTATAAGAGGTATGTAGTTTGAAGACTTCTAAGGAAATAATTGGATCACATGGAAAATTATAATTATTGAAAACATTGTGGAATAAGCAGAAATTGTTCATGTGTAGTAATATCTCCCTGTTCAGAATGTTATCTGCTGCAGTCTTCAAAAATAGTCTGTATCAGGGAAAGGGTTAAATTTGTTTCAGATGGAAAATATTGAAACCAATATAAAGTAAGATGTACAGACAAAGTCGGAAACATCATTAGGAAAGGAAAATAATGTTCACAACCCTTTCCCATAAGCAACAAATCTGATGCAAGCAACTTTGATTATGCATCTAGGAAATAATACAGAACATTCTATAAATGAAAGTATTAAACTTGAATAAATGATAACATGTTGGCAAAGGTAGAAATTGCTCAATATGAGCAATTCGTTTCTTCCCACAATGTTTTCAAAAGTTCAATATTTCAGATTTGTCTACATGTACATGAGAAAGGAATAATAACAATTTTCTTCCTGTTCACTCTTCATATTTTCTAAAGTCTTCTTTCAGCAGGGGAGATTAAAGTCATCAGCAGCAAGGATTTATAAAGGCTTTAGATAATATAAACATAAATTAACATTTGAGGGGTGCCCTAGGAAAATCAGCCTTAGAATTTGCGAACAATATAGATGAAGATCACCCAGCACACGCGCACAGTACAGTGTGGATTTGGCCAGACCCTAACAAGCCAAAGAAACATCAAAGAAGTCGATGGCACTTAATTATATCTGCCTAAAATGATGAATGAAGGTCTAATTGTCTTAACTCTTTCCCACATACCACAAATCTGCAGAAAACGTCTAGGCAAAAGCATAGAAAATCTCTATAATTGAAGGTATAATTGCTTAAAGAAGTTGAAACCATTGTGGCAAATTGAAAAATTGCTCCTTTTGTCACAGTGTTTTCAAAAGACGTCTGCTGCAGAGGCGTCAGAATGGAAAGGGTTAATACTTACACAAGCTCTGCACTCCAATCACAAAGCAAAAACCTAACACTCTGTCACAGCTGTATATCGCATAAAAATTAAACAGATTATCTACATTTTGTGAAAGTGCCGTCCTGACAAAGAATTTTAAACCGCTTTCCCTGATACAACAAATCTGCAGCAGAAGACTTGAAAAACATTTAGGCAAAAGTATGGAAAATCTCTATATATATAAGTATAAATATTGAATAAGAGTTGAAAACATTGCGGCAAAAAAAGGAATTTGCTAATGATGATCAATTTCTCCTGTTGCCACAATGTTTTCAAAATCCGTCTGCTGCAGAGGCATCAGAATGTGTCTGCAAGTGGTAAAAGGTTAAGACACCTCCCTTCCAGGGGGAAGCTTATTTATTTTCAAATGATTCAAATGAATGTCAAAAAAGAAGTCTAAATGTAACCCTTTCCCACATACAACAAGTCTGCAGCAGACACTTTGAAAATGTATAGGCAAAAATATGGAAACTCTCTTTATTTAAACAATTAAATCAATAAAGTTGAAATTATTGTGGCGAAACAAGAAATTGCTCATTATGAGGAATTTCTCCTTTTGCCATAATGTTCACAAAAGTTGTCTGCTGAAGAGGCATGTATGTTGGAAAGGGTTATGATAAATATGGTCATGTCCTCAAATCCGTAAGTGACCCTCAAACCCTATACTGTGAGAACTCTAAGGAATCATATCATATATACTAGACCATTTGTTCAGGTATCCATGATGGCGGCAGGTTTTGGTTGGGTAATGAGAGACTGGTATCACTGAGAAAATATCACATTACACCCCCCCCCCCCCCCCCTTTTCTTCATCAAAGCGTCTATCGACATCAAAGATGCATTGGTATGTAAGGTTGAACTTTAATATACCCTTGGGTCCAGGCTAGGTTGAAAATCATGTCACAGCTGCATATCTCATAAAAATATTAAAGATTATTTGTTGCTTTCCCACATATAGACACATTTGCAGCAGACGACTTTTGAAATCATTAGGACAATACTTCATACACATCTGAGGCTAAAATCTCACAACTGCAAAATCAAAGATCAAGTTTAGATACAATCTTGAAAACGTTATAGTAAAAGAATTGCTTATGAGCAATTTCTACTTTAATCACAATGTTTTCCAAAAAGTCATCTGCTTCAGAGGCATCCAATGTTTTCTGTATAGGGTGAAAGGTATAGAGACACTCAGACAGTGGCGGAGAAAAATATGAACACCTGGAAAAAATACTTCACCAAGAAAAAAACACACATCATTTAATTACCCAACAACTGCCTCAAAACTGTCAAGAATGTTTTCTTTGAAGACAAAAAAGTTCCTTAGAAAAAACATGCAATTTTTCTTGAATTTTTCATACATTAACCCTTTCCCTCATACTACAATTTTGCAGAACATTTTTTGTTAAAAAGTAGAAAATCTCTATAATTGAATGGATAACCTTAATAATGACTAAAAGTGGAAAACATTGTGGCAAAAGGAGAAATTGCTCGTTTTGAGCAATTTCTTCTTTTATCACTATGTTTTCAAAAAGCCGCTGCAGAGGCGTCAGAAAGCGTCTTTATGAGGGAAAGGATTAAGGCATAACATTTTCATAATAAGAAGATGGAAGAAATATGGAAGAACATAAGACCTTGGTCCAATTCCACCAACCTTACTTAGCGCTAAGTAATACTTTTAAAAATACTTAAAAGCATATTTCATCATTTGCGTTTCCCTAATATTTTGTAATACATGAATGGTGGAATGCATTTAAGTTTAAGACTAAGTTTGCATGAAAAGTTACCTTTCAGACTAACAAGTTTTTTTAAAGAAATGAAATATTTTTACATTTCTATGAGGCAAACAAAAATGATGAAATATGCTTTTAAGTATTAAAGTATTACTTAGCGCTAGGTTGGTGGAATTGGACACAGGTCATTCAGTTTCCTGTCTACACACATTACAATTTTCTTTTTATTTCTACAGTAAGTATAAGTTTGGAAAATAAACAGGTTTACAAGGTTCAGCATGGAAAAAAAATGTGAATGACAGAAAAACATTCATATCATTTAAACAGTTGCAAATCTGTAAAGTAAACAGATGTTGATGAACTCTTGAGATAGGAACCCCTAAGGTTTTTTCTGCGGAGATAAAAAAAAAAGTTCTCACTATTACATGGTTCCATGATATTGTGTCATTTTTAAGAGATTAAAATGCCATCTTTTGACTGGATTTTGATGGGGGAGTTTTTCTTCCACATGACAATTGGTTGAAAGATTGGAATTAATTAACTGTATTACTTTCCCAGTTATGATATAAATTTTTCTTTAACCTCTTCAATCAATTGCTTTATTCTTTTCTATATGGATTACTTTCCCTTCTGAAAGCATCGTGGACAAAGTAGAAATTGCTCATGACGAGCAGTTTCTCCTTTTCCTACAATGCTTTCTACACTTTCCTAAAACTTAATTATCATTTAACCCTTTCCCACAAACACCAATTCTACAGGCAACTTTGAAAACATCCTTGCAAAGTTATAGAAACTTTCTACAAGTGAAAGAACAGTTATTGAATAAAGTTAAAACTTTGTGGCAAATGGAGAAATTGCTCATTCATTATGAGTAATTTCTCTAATTGCGACAATGTTTTCAAAAGTTGTCTGCTCCAGGTGTCAAAAAGTGTTTGTATGTGGGAAAGGGTTAACGGCGCATGACGCAGATTCTTTCTTAAAGAAAAAAGTTATATCTGGATGGTTATGAATGTTGAAGAGACAATAAAAGCATGTCAAAGATTTATTTAAATCATTATTTAAATCAATACTGTGAGGTTCTCTGAGTGCCTACTTCACTGCAGCCAGGCAATGTTACAGAAAACTGATAACAAATACAAGATTTATAATTGGTTCCTCTAAAACCTTTCTACGGTATTTATCCTACTGTACTCTTTTCAACATACAACAAATCTGCAGCAGATGACTATAACTGTGACCTTGACCTAGGTGGGTGAAACCAGATTGATTGATTGATTGCGGTTTAACGCCGTTTTTAAAAAACATGAGGGCCTATGCTCTACTGGCATTGATCTGGCTTGTTTCAAAAGGAACCAATATGTCATCAATATTCAAATACCATCTAAGTTTGGTGAAGATCAGATAGTAAATGTAAGCTCTATTGTGTTCACAAACTACTGTATAAGTTTTGATTGAGATACAATCAAAAATAAGGACTGTATCATGTTAACAAGCCCTATTATAGCAATTTTGACAATTTCAAGGGCCATAATCCAGTCATGCATGGGCGGATCTGTGGCTGGTTTTCGAAAGGAACCGAGCTCTCATGGATATCTAACTACTGTATAAGTTTGGTTGAGATACAATCAAAAGTGAAGACTGTATCGTGTTAACAAGCTCTTTTATAGCAATTTTGACCATTTCAAGGGCCATAATCCAGTCATGCATGGGCGGATCTGGCTGGTTTTCGAAAGGAACAGAGCTCTCATGGATATCTAACTACTGTATAAGTTTGATTGAGATACAATCAAAAGTGAAGACTATCGTGTTAACAAGAAATTGTTTACGGACGGGCGGACGGACGGACGCACGACGGACGAATCGCCACGACATAAGCCCTTCTGGCCAAAGGCCAGTAGAGCTAAAAATCAGTCATATCACGGCGGCCAGTTGAACATGCATTTCCTGGCTTTCTCATACCAGTACTTCATGAACACAACATACTTTCCAAGCAACTGGCTGCTTTCCCACATGGACAGTTAGCCCATTGGTGAAAGACGAATGACGCATGTCACAGTGACTTTTGTCAAACATCGGAAAAAATATTGGTCAAGCAGGGATTCGAACTCACAACCCCTGGATTGAGAGCCGACGTCGCTATAAGAACGCATACAAGAGGTGATGATTGTGAACATAATTATGTGTTAAGTTTCATAACAACCAGATATGACATTGTTTTGACAGTTATATATATACACTATGACCTTGACCTCTGACCTAGGACAGTGAAACGCACTCAAACGATGCTTGTGAACATGTCTTAAGTTTCATAACAATCAACATTGTTTTTATAAAGTTGTTTGATTAAGATTAAGAAGCCTCAAAATGCTGTTTTAATTGTTGAAAGATCTCAATTAAGTAAACCCTTGATTAACTGCAGACTCATTTCGACGCAATAGCAGCAGATGACTTTAAGAAACATTGTGGCCAAAGGTGAAATTGCTCATGATGGCAATTTCTCCTTTTGCCGCAATGGTTTCAACTTTATTAAACAATTAAGCTATCTTTTATGGAGATTCGTCAGGTTTTTTGTAACCATGTTTTCAAAGTCGTTTGCTGCAGATGTTTTGTATGCGGAAAAGGGTTAAGGGGTGTTTGGCAACTGTGGTATATTGCCTATAATTATCATGCATGTGATGAAAAGAGTGGAAGAGTAATTATCTCTTTTCCAAAACAGAAACAAACTTTCCCACAACCCTGAAGTGTGATCCAGTTTCTAAAAACGATTCAATATAAATATCACATTCCATCGATGAAGTAACTTTCTGTCCCATTTCATTTGATAGTATTTCTTTGTATATTGGTAACAACCCTTAAATATTGGCAGACACGTAATTGAACTTTTAAATGAGATCCAAGAACATTTAATCACAAAAAACACTGCAAAATCTATAACTTAGCTCTTTCCCTCATATAGACGCTTTCGACGCAGACGGCTTTTTGAAAACATAGTGACAAAAGAAGAAATTGCTCAAAACAAGTAATTTCTCTTTTTGCCACAATGTTTTCCACTTTTAATCATAGGTTATCCATTCAATTATAGAGATTTTCTATTTTGTGACAAAATATGTTCAAAGCCTTCTGCTGCAGAATTGTTGTATGAGGGAAAGGGTTAACAAGTGCTGAAAAGGATCTATTCCTACAGATTTTGAGTTAAGAAATTCTAGTAAAGGTATATGCAATTAAGTAAAGTATTTCTTTTTTCACTCAAACTAATCACAATGCAGAGGGTACTCATGAGAACAACATAAGAGAAATGATTATCATAAGTACCTACAAACAGGTAAAGATTGGAATTATACACATTTTCACCAGATATAGTCAACATATCAAGAGCTCCCCTAGTTTATAGGTAGCAATTATCTCAGTTTTTAGGTACCAATTATGTCAGGCTGAATAACACCTTCTTTATCATTGTATTTCTATTTGAGCCTGACTGTGATGTCCATGGGAAAAGGTACAAGTTGGCTTGTGTGAATAGTGTAAATCATGATCAGTGCGTACATCTGCAGTATGATTCAAGATCTGGACTGATCACATTTGGCTTACAAAAGAGAGTTGGAGAAGCTTCCGTCATTTTGTGCCCATCCCTGATAATACAGGAGCAGTAGAAGGCTGATCTGAGGTTCACCGTAACCCTTTCCCACATACAACAAACCTGCCGCAGACGACTTTCAAAACATCTAGGCAAAAACACAGAAAAAACCTTTAAATTTAGGTACAATTACTGAAAACAGTTGAAAACATTGTGGCAAAAGAAGAAATTACTCATTTTGGGCAATTTCTATTTTTGTCACAATGTTTTCCAAAGTCGTCTGCTGCAGATGCATCAGAAAGTGTCTACATGTTGGAAAAGGCTTAAATGAGTATTCACAAATACTATCTTGAACCTGTTCACATGGGCAGGCTCGTTTCATCCTTTATACAAAGTGTGAAAATGAGTTCTTTACTTCTTGCTAAATTTAGCCAATTAGACATTCTATTGAAACTGTTTCATCATACTCAATAACCTGTTCAAAATACAGACACTAATTTCTGACAACTCTGCAGCAGACGACTTTTGAAAACGTTGTGGCAAAGGAAGAAATCTCTCATGATGAGCAATTTCTCCTTTTGCCACAGTGTTTTCAGTATTCTAGAAATAGATTTTCCATATTTATCTCCAGAAGATTTCAAAGTTGTCTGCTGCAAAATTGTTGTATGTGGGGAAATGGATAACGGATGAACTCAAAGTTCTAAATGAAGAGATGTTAACAGATCTTTGTCCAAAAAATCTAACTTGTAAATAAATTTAACAAATGTTATGGTGAACATATCTCACTTATAACTAAATTTAACTTATGTTGTAGTGAACATATCTCACTAATAACTAAATTAAAACTATGTTGTGGTGAATATATCTCACTTATAACTTAATTTAACCACTGTTATGGTGAACATATCTCATTTATAACTAAATTAAACCAATGTTGTGGTGAACATATCTCACTTATAACAAAATTAAACCGATGTTGTAGTGAATATATCTCACTTATAACTAAATTTAACCACTGTTATGGGGGACATATCTCAATTATAACTAAATTAAACCAATGCTGTAGTGAATATATTTCATTTATAACTAAATTTAACCTATGTTGTGGTGAATATATCTCACTTATAACTAAATTAAACCAATGTTGCGGAGAACATCTCTCACTTATAACTAAAATAAACCTATGTTGTGGTGAAGATATCTCACTTATAACTAAATTAAACAAACCTATGTTGTGGTGAAGATATCTCTTATAATAAATTTAACCTATATGTTGTGGTGAACATATCTCACTTATAAATAAATTTAACCAATATGTTGTGGTGAAAATATCTCACTTATAACTAAATTTAACCTATATGTATGTTGTGGTGAAGATATCTCACTTATAACTAAATTAAACAAACCTATGTTGTGGTGAATATATCTCTTATAATAAATTTAACATATATGTTGTGGTGAACATATCTCACTTATAAATAATTTAACCTATATGTTGTGGTGAACATATCTCACTTATAAATCAATTTAACCTATATGTTGTTGTGAATATATCTCACTTATAAATCAATTTAACCTATATGTTGTGGTGAACATATCTCACTTATAACTATATTTGACTGATGGTGTGGAGAAATCTCTCACTTATAACTTAATTCAACCGATGTTGCGCTGAACATATCTCACTTATAACAAAATTCAACTGATGCTATTTTTGAAAACATAGTGACAAAAGAAGAAATTGCACAAAACGTGCAATTTCTCCTTTTGCCATAATTAATGTTTTCCACTTTTTGTCAAAGGTTATCCATTCAATTATGGAGATTTTCTATTTTTTGACAAAATATGTTCAAAGTCGTCTGCTGCAGAATTGTCGTATGAGGGAAAGGGTTAAGCATATGCACTGAGCCCCTTATTTATAGAGCTCGGTATTACTGTAGTGGTCGGTCATAAAAGAAGGAATCTGACATGCTATCCACTCAAGAATTATGACCCCAAAATAAATATGAGTCAAAGAATTTATAAGATGTGTCAATGCTAGGTCAGACAGAAATTATTGATCAGCTTAATGTCTGTGACAACTTGTTTACCTCAAACAGTACTTTTAGAGTCGGCTGCTTCAAAAACATGCAAAAAGATCAGAATTTAGATACAGTGTTTAAACATTGATGTTCCAAAACCTGAATGTATTCCTTGCCATTGTAAGTGAAAGTGAGAACAGACAGATGAACAGACAACATAGAAATGATCCCTATGTGTCTACCTGCCCATCCGGCCTGGCAGTCGAAAACATGTGCCCGAAGGAGAAAGAAAATGCTTGTTTTGAGCAATTCCTACATTTCCAACAATTCTTTCTCAAAGTCATCTGCTCCACAGGTGTCAAACATTGTCTGTATCGATTTTCTGTATCGGGGAAAGATAGATGCATCTGTAGCAGACAACTTTTGAAAACATTGTGGCAAAAGGAGAAATTGCTCATGATGCTTTATTTAATATTTACATAATTTATATTATTATACCTTTAGAGAATTACCGTTTTTTGTCTACAATGTTTCTACTGTCGTCTGCTTCGGATATGTTGTATCGGGGAATGGGACATACGAGCAGGACGATGACCATAAAGTAAGTTTAGATCAAGTGTAATTCACCCTGATCTAGTTTTCAACATAATTACAAAAAATTTCATAGAAAATCTACTTTTCAATAGTTATGCGATTATTTAAATAATAACAGCTGTTTTCATATACAACTTTATGTACATATTCGAGATCATAATTACTTCAATATCTCTTCTCTTGCCATATATTGACGAATACTGAAACATAATAGCAGACGACTTTTGAATACTTTACAAAGAATAGAGAAATTCTGACAATTTAGCATACGACTTTTGAATACTTTGCAAAGAATATAGAAATTCTGACAATTTATTATATTATAATTCTTCACTTTGTTAAGATTTACCCTTTTCCACATACAACAAATCTGCAGCAGACGACTTTGAAAACAAATTGGCAAAAATGTGCAGTATCTCCATAAATGAGATCGAGTTTAAACATTAAATAGAGTTGAAAACATTATGGCCAAAGGAGAAAGTGCTCATCATGAGCAATTTTACCTTTGGCCACAATGTTTTCAAAAGTCGTCTGCTGCTATTGCGTCAAAATGCGTCTTGCAGGTGGGTAAGGGTTAACTTTTATTTATTTCCTTCCGATGTTTTTAGCTTAAACAAGATTTGCACATCAGGTGATGTATAAAAATGAGCTTACAACAAACTTCTGTTTGTTTGTTTGAAGTCTTACAACATTTTCTAAAGATTTCAGCCATGTCAAAAAGCCCACTAATCCATAGAACCCTTATATTCATTGCACGATACTCTTAGCTGAGGGACACTCCTTAAGTTTTTGCTGATACTGACAACATTTGAAACTTTTGAAAATAATTTGTAGTAAAAGAAGACATTTCATAAAAGACATTTTCAATCTATCTTAACCCTTTAAAACATGCAATAAATCTGAAGCAGACTACTTTTGAAAGTATCAAGTATAAAAAAAAAAAAAATGGAATTCTCTATAAATGATAGTAATATTATTGAAAAGAGATGAAATAATTGTGGCAAATGGAGAAATTGCTCAAATTGAGTCCCAAAGTGTGTCAGAAAGTGTATTATGTGGGAAAGGGCTAACTCATACCTTCATCCCCTTTCTGAAAAGCTTTACCATTTAGATCATTGTAGGTTTAACTTTTCTATGTTAACGATTATGTATTATATGTTGTATTTATTTACATTTTCAGCAAGTAATCAATTTTCCAAATATAAATTCTAAACTAGTGAATAATCAGGCAATCCCTTTTTCTTATCCGTTTTAACCACACTAAAATGTCATCTATATTAACAGCACCTCTTTCTGTCAAGAGCGAACATTCTTTACCCTTTCAAACATGAAACAAATATGCAGCAGACGGCTTTGGAAACATTTTGATAAAAATATGGAAAATCCCTATAAATGATTGTTATTTGCTGAAAAAAGTTGAAATATTTGTGGCAAAGGGAGTAATTGCTTGTTTTAATCAATATTTTTTGTCACAATGTTTTCAAACATTCTCTGCTGCAGAGGCATCAGAAATTGTCCATATATGGGAAAGGGTTAAAGACATCTAGTTAAAAATATATTTAGAACTTAAAAACTAGAATGGAGTGCTCCGCGGAGCACATGTGTCACCTGCACCTACTCATTGAAAGTGTGACAAAAAAGTGTGACGGACAGACAGACAGACGCCTGACAAAAAAAAAAGTAATCCCTAAGTGCCTACCATGCTACGCAGGGTGACACATAAAGGTGGTTGTTTTCTTGCATTATAGGCTACTGGTCATGTCAAAGGCTCTAAAAATGGTAGTATTTAGCTGCCCTCCTTGGCGCTCAGGATTGCGGTAATTAGCATCACACTGATCGACTAGCTGGTGTCAGGTTAAATGGACCTGTAGTAATGGTAACTCACCCAGGAAAAATCGTGATATACGACTGAAAAATTGTTGAAAGCGTCGTTAAACACCAAACAATCAATCAATCTTGCATTATGCTTCAAGTTTTTTCCTTTACATAATTATACTCTGCTTAGTTAACACAAACGAACATGTGAGAGTTTTCTCACAAAAACTGCCATGTCAGAGTACAGGATAGAAATCCACATACCTGAGTAATTAGACATAGTCTACATGTTGAGGAAAGGATCTGTACAGATTATGAACTGTTTTAAAGACCTGAAACAGACAACTTTTTGACTGTAACTTTTTGTTTTCTAACTATAAGTCTGAAACTCAGTATGATCCATATAAAATATTATGAATACAATTTTCCATAAGATATGATGAGCAATTTCTCCTTTTTGTCACAATATTTTCAAAGGTTGTCTTCTGCGGAGGTGTCAAAAAGTGTCTATATGTGGAAAAGAGTATACTTTATTTGAGCAATTTAAACTTTAACCACAATTTTTCAACTCTTTTCAAAAAGGGTAACTATAATACTTTTTCATCAAGTGATCTACTTTTTCCCTAAATGTTTTAGAAAGCCATCTACTACAGATTTGTATGTGGGAAAGAGTTAACTTAAGGCAAAGTGTGCACAAACATTTAGTTCAAACTTAAGTCAAACATGAATAGAATGTAACAAACAAATAGATACAACCTAGCGTCTAATTTTGGAATGTTTTTGTATCGGTTCTGGATGAACAAGTCTTGACAAAAAAAGATACGTCAAACAATAAGCTAGATTGCCCAGACAAGACAGTTTTTTTCTGGCCACCCTATCTACTGAAATATGACCCCTTGTTAAACGTTTAATTGATATGGTCCACATTTGACGCCTGAGTAGCAGACGACTTACAAAATCAGTTTTTCCTTCTCCAATACATTTTTATTAGGGATGGGACCGAGTACGCGAGTACTCCGTCGGACGTCCGAGTACCGGTTATCAAAATAGGTATTCGAGTACTCGATTATGTATTTTCCATTGTTTCTATCTTTTATCTGATAAAAGTATGTTAAAGTAAATAAAAACTTAAATTGTATTGAATCTGTTTTTCTTATTGAGTTACTAAAGAAGTCGGTAAATTACGGTGAAGGTAAATTAAACAAACAGCTAACACCTTTTCGTCTGAAGATGGTACTTAATCCATTTTAATCCATTTTAATTAAAGATTTGATTGCAATCGCAAGTCCTTTACGAAAAACGTCACAAACACAGGTAGTCAGCGATATCAATCCAGTCAATTAGCAACAATATGTCAAACAACATGTCAAACAGGGAGGGCCGTCGGTTTTTCACACCTTCGTCGTAATAGTGCTTTCAATACGTTTTAATTGGATAGTTGTAAGAAATACACATCAATATGATTCGATAAGAACTGTTGCAATTGTTTGAGTAATTGTTGGTCAAATCATTAGAACCATATTCTATCCTTCTTATCTATTCGAACGAAAGGAAAACAACAACATTACAACCATGCCTCCTGCTAAATCTGCTATCTGGAAACATTTCAAGCGCACAGCAGACGACAAGTCAGTTAAATGCACATATTACGGACACCGGTTAATTCGAAAACCGAAAGAAAAAAACCCATTCTGATTGTTATGTTCCTTATTTTCATAGATGATAAAAATATTCTTTTATTAAATGTACATTGTTTTATCATTCTTGGTATTTTTTTCCATCCATCATTTGACTTGCTTTTTTCCCCCGCGACTTTAAAGAGATATACAGTCTGCACTCAAACGTTTGGATGTTTACTCCAATGCAAATTTTGGATGTATTTGTTGAATTATTTTGTTTTCAAAAATAAAACAAAACCATTTTTTTTCAAATATCAAATATTAAACATAGAGGCGAAAACTAACGCATGTTTGTTCTTATAAAATCAACTCAAATTTAGTGCACGATGAACGAATCTACACAATGTGATTTCTTGCGAGTACCCGAGTACTCCATCGGAAGAGTTCATGAGTACCCGAGTACTAATATCGGTACTCGTTCCCATCCCTAATTTTTATCTTTGTCTCAGAATCCTACATATTTTTACTTCATTTTAAATCCTTTTCTACAATGGAGTCTAAAAATTAGGCATACCAAGAAATGTTTTAACACTTTCCCAACATACAACAAATGATGCAGCATATGATATTAGAAATATATAGGCAAAAATATAGAAAATCTTTAAACGTGTCTGCATGTGGGAAAGGGTAAGGGCCAGTTAAGGCCAGGTTAATTAGATAGGGGAGTGATATGATATCACAGTTGTTGTACTAGTACATATTACTTGTACATTTATCAATAATGTAGTAACCCGAGCTGTCAATCTTAAACAGACAAACTGATAGTATAGCCCTAAGTTCCCTCATACGACAATTCTGCAGCAGACGACTTTGAACATATTTTGTCAAAACATAGAAAATCTCTATAATTGAATGGATAACCAATGACTAAAATTGGAAAACATTGTGTCAAAATGAGAAATTGCTTGTTTTGAGCAATATCTTCTTTTATCACTATGTTTTCAAAAGCCGTCTGCTGCAGGGGCGTCAGAAAGGGTCTATATGAGGGAAAGGGTTAAAAGACACTCGAAAGAGCAGCAGTACCATAAACTGAAGCTGTGCACCTTGATCACATAAACATGTCAAATGCAGCATCAGTCTAACAGACAAAGACAACAATAACTGGACAATCTTCAGCCAGAGTTCATTTGATCTGTTAACCCATTTCCACATACAGATCTCTTCTGAGAACACTGCAGAAGACAATTTTTGGAAACATTGTGACAAAAGGAGAAATGGCTCATAATGAGCCATTTCTTCTTTTGCCACAGTGTTTTTAACCCTTTTCAGTAATTGTCCGTTCATTTAACGATAATTTCCATGTGGATTGTTGTACATGTATAACATGGAAAAGGATTAATCATTTTCTCCATATATGATATTTTAAGAGTTACACTGCATGACTGCTTTAATATAAATTTAAAGAAGAAAATGTGACATCAGGAAAATTGGAAGTATTATCATGATTCATGGTAAAAGACATATTAGAGGAAATATGAATTGCTCTTAATTATTTCCCCACAATGTTTTCAAAAGTCGCCTGCTGCAAAAGTATTAAGTCGTCTGTAGGAGGGAAAGAGTTAATCTGCATCTTATCAGGCATTCCGGAGTTTCTCAGGAGTGGGGTCATGCAGCAATTGTAGTATTTCTTCTAAGAGGGGTCACAATTCGATTATTTCTACGGTTTAACCCTTTCCTTCATACGACAATTTTACAGCAGACAACTTTTAACATAATTTTGTCAAATAATGGAAAATCTCTATAATTGAATGGATAACCTATGACAAAAAGTGGAAAACATTGTGGCAAAAGGAGAAATTGCACGTTTTGTGCAATTTCTTCTTTTGTTACTATGTTTTCAAAAAGCCGTCTGCTGCAGAAGCGTCAGAAAGCGTCTATATGAGGGAAAGGGTTAATGGATAATTGTAGTAGTCCTAATAATCCATACTCTGATAGTGATACAGATATGATGCACATCTGCATCAAAACATGTTAAGAATAGGTAACACTGCTCACACAATCCACATATGTTTGATGAACAATTACTCATTTTCTGAGCTGTCATTGATTTGAATTTAAAATCTTCTGTCAGAATGTCTTCAAATTGAAACTAGAACTATCACTAAAGGTGATTAATACCCCCCCCCCCCCCCCCCCCCTCGCCCCAACCCCTGACACATATTATATCTCACAGTATTATCTTTGACTCAGACATTTTTGAATATCAGTATCAAAAAGAAATACTAAGATGATATCAAACACAAAACGGCTCCTTTTATACCAACCAACAGGCTGATGCCACACAAAACGGCTCCATTTTGCCATGTTTCAAGTAAATCCGGTTGAAATTGAAGGAGGAGTATGTCGCACCAGATTAGATTTTAAGAAAAAAAAATCCTATTTCAAGGTCAGAGGTGAAGGTCACAGGGACATGAAATTTGCGTCTTGCACATCTACTACTCCTGATTAACATTTATGCCAAGTATGAAGTAAATCAGGTTGAAACTGAAGGAGTACAACAGATTAGATTTAAAAAAAAAAAATCCTATTTCGAGGTCAGAGGTGAAGGTCACAGGGACATGAAATATGCGTCTTGCACATCTACTACTCCTGATTAACATTTACACCAAGTATCAAGTAAATCGGGTTGAAACTGAAGGAGTACAACATATTAGATTTTAACAAAAAAAATATCCTATTTCAAGGTCAGAGGTCAAGGTCAAATGGACATGAAATTTGCATGTTGCACATCTACTACTCCTGATTAACATTTATGCCAAGTATCAAGTAAATCAGGTTGAAACTGAAGGAGGAATACAACAGATTAGATTTTAACCAAAAAAAAAATCCTATTTCAAGGTCAGAGGTCAAGGTGAAGGTCACAGGGACATGAAATTTGTGTCTTGCACATCTACTACTCCTGATTAACATTTATGCTAAGTATGAAGTAAATCAGGTTGAAACTGAAGGAGGAGTACAACAGATTAGATTTTAACAAAAAAAATCCTATTTCAAGGTCAGATGTCAAGGTGAAGGTCACAGGGACATGAAATTTGCGTCTTGCACATCTACTACTCCTGATTAACATTTATGCCAAGTATGAAGTAAATCAGGTTGAAACTGAAGGAGGAGTACAACAGATTAGATTTTAACCAAAAAAATCCTATTTCAAGGTCAGAGGTCAAGGTGAAGGTCACAGGGACATGAAATTTGCGTCTTGCACATCTAATACTTCTGATTAACAGTTATGCCAAGTATCAAGTAAATCAGGTAGAAACTGAAGTAGGAGTACAACAGAACAGATTTTGCGGACAGACCGACTCGACGGACCGACCGACAGACTGATTCCAGTATACCCCCTTCAAACTTCGTTTGCGGGGGTATAAATACAACTTGACCTATAGGAATATTACATGCAGAAGTAACCATTTGTTATATGTGGAAAAGTGTTATAACATTAGGGCTGTTGCAGGACACCATAACTCACCAAGTATGTGTGTGTGTGTGTATGTGTTTGTGTGTTGGGGGAGGGGCATGATTGTAAAAATAATGATGCCTGAATCTTTGGGGGGACAACATAGACCTCTAATGGGTCACAGCTTAAAATAAAGTCTCTTATCTCATCTTATCTTTTACAGTCCAAGCCTGCTTAACCCTTTCCCACCTGCAAACACAGTTTGATGCATTTGCAGCAGATGACTTTTGAACATGCAAATTACGAGAAATTGCTCTTATATCTTTTTACCAAAATGGTTGCAACTGTATTCAATAAATTTACTTTCATTTTATAGTTAAAATCATTATTAATTGTCAAAACAAACAATCCTCAAAACTTACATAGTAATTTATTTTCCTTTGGTGGTTTCTACTCATACTTTAAATAATCCTTGCATACAATTACATCAAATTCCTTTTTCTCATTTTCAGCTTGGAAGAGACTAAATTCTATGCATCATGCAGGTTATATGTCTAAACTTCCATTTCCGTCCTCTATAATGGTAAAAGCAGCGATATTGGTTATTTTCTATGTTTTTTATCACATAAATCAATATTTTATTCTTCTGTAGTGGCGTCCCAGCCAATATTTACTTCAGGAGGTCGAGTCAAGGCTATATGCATGAAATGTATTTAGGTCCTATTTGTAAATCGGCCTCCTTTCTTATACATGTTTACCATTGATTAACCCTTCCCCCCCTCAATAACGTTGACTTACAATAAGGTTCATCTCTACATGAAAGTAACATGGGGATATTGATCAATTTCTCCTCTGACAATGTCTTCTGGAAATCTGTACTTTAATCTTACAGAACTTCTTCGGATGTTTTAAATATTTCTAAATACCAGGGGTAGACTTAAGGCTGAAATTTCTACTAGCCAGCAGGGCCAGTTGAAATGGAAAATTACTGGCCCAACATGTTTACCACTGGCCCAAACTTTTTTAATGAGGACAAGGCAACATTCAATGGTTATTTATTTAATTGAAATAATTCAACTTTTTAAACAGTTTACATATATCTGATACAATGTACAGGGTTTTCCCTAAGCTTTGAAACTTGAGGGTCATTCTGACCTCCATGTCATCAAAGTTGAGGGGTTGGGGGTCCAAATTAGAACTTTATTATCAAGTGATTGATATAAAAAACATTCAAAAACAAGTGTGTTGTTCTTTGTTTTTATTATCTCTTTAATATTAATAATGTCAATTTGTGAAAAAAAATTGTGTACATTACCGATAATGTTATCGATAAAGCCTAAACCTGTCATTCAGAGTTAAATATAGTCCAAATAATTTAGACTTTCGTTTTCTCATTTATTGGTCAACCGAAGTCTAAATCCATAGCATGTTTCAGACAGACCTCGATTCACGTTATTATGCCGTTTATATCCTGACAGCTATCGCAACGATAAAAAAAAACATATCTATAATTATTATTATATTAATTTGAGCCTAACATTTATGCAGCTTACCTTACCACTTTAATCTATCAAAATTCAATTCACAACGGCGAAAAATTTGAAATCTGTAACAAATTTGTTTTCGGTTAAATAAATTAGACAAAATCGGTAAAAAGAAATAAACGAAATATCGCCCAAACTTGTTTGAATAAGATATATAACTATTTCGTTAAATATCCATGTTGGTGTACTTTAACAACAATACCCACAATACCGTATTCGGTTATCCTCAGTTCAAATCGACCACATTGTGAGTTATTAAATGTCAAGCCTCTAAGAGGTGGATTAAAAAGAGATTAAAACACATAAAAACGTGAGTAAGACCGTTTGTGTTCACTTGATACGATAGATAAATGGTCAAATGTTGTCCCATATGTGTATTTTGGTGTGACAAACATTACGTACGCCAGATTCGACCCTGGAAGCGTCGGAATTTTTTTCGCATGTTTTGGTGCAGGATAAGAACTAAGTTAAATATAGATTTTTGGAAAACCGAGATTAAAGAAAAATAGAATGGACTTCATTTACCGACATTGCGTCCATAGGGACGCACAGATGTTATTTTTGGGGGTCATTTGAGTTGAAAATGCGTCAATGACGCAGTATTTGTGTGTCATGGAAAACCCTGATTATGTATTTATTCACCAAACCGACCAAATTCGTTAACCAAAATATTGTTTCAAGGTGATATTATTATTTAGTGCGTCGCCATTTTGTGTATGTTGCCAAGCGGATATTAAGACGCGGAATATGATTGGTTGTTTTCGCGCACCTGTCCAATAAAATTTTAGTTAACAGTATCGTGTGCGGAAATCAATACGGCCATTACTGGGCGCACTCGATTGTGAAACATGCGTTTTTAACAATTTCTGACAGAACGGAATGGTCAGAACGAAATAAAAACGTACATATGCAACTCGATATTTTCAATTTCTTACAGACTAGCTTATTATCCCATAATTTCCAGCAGGCCCGACGGACTAGCTTATTGCATGTACAGCTGGCCCGAGGTAAAATCAACTGGCCACGGGCTAGCGGGCCAGCGGTTAAATCGACCCCTGAATACTGAATAATTGTTAAGTTATGTGCAATAAATAAAACCTGAACATGATTAAAATTTCAATGAGATTGATTATTTCGTGTTTTACGCCTCTTTCAAAAAAAATTCAGTTATATCACAGCGTTTCATGGGTATTTACCAGTACTACTGATCCATTTAATCCCGACACCAGCCAGTCGGTCTAAATGCTTACCCCTCGACCCTAAGCGCCAAGGAGGGCAGCTATTACTACAATTTTAAGTCTTTGGTATGACCCCGCCGGGGATCGATTTTGCGACCTCCCACACCCTGGGCGACGCTCTACCACTACAATATCGAGGCAGTCTCAATGACATATGGTGGTCATAAAATCTAAATGCACATTCACTTATATATATAGCAATATGCAAACTTATGTTTACATAGTGGTTTACGGTCTCGCATGTACAGGGGAAAAAAAACCTGAATCTTATCTTGTATCGAGTATTTATTGGCCTCTCTCAGTGTTTGATATGTCCATACTTGAAAGATGAAACCTCAAAGAGAGCTAGAGTATGCATATATATGAACAGTTCACAGCTCAGCTGGATCATTTTACTCTGTATTAACCCTTTCCCACAAACAACAATAGTGCAGCAGACGACTTTGAAAACACCATGCAAACATGTGGACAAACTGCAAAAATGAAAGTGCAATCGTCAAATAGAATTGAAAACATTGTGGCGAAAGGAGAAATTGCTCATTATCTTGTATGTCATGGGAAAGGGTTAACTGCTCGACTTTCTTCAGATTCTTTTTAAAGCAGGATCCTCTTAACCCTTCCCCTCATATAGACGCTTTCTGACGCCTCTGCAGCAGACGGCTTTTTGAAAACATAGTGACAAAAGACGAAATTGCTCAAAACAAGCGATTTCTCCTTTTGCCACAATATTTTCCACTTATAGTCATAGGTTATCCATTCAATTTTTGAGATTTTCTATTTTTTGACAAAATATGTTCAAGTCGTCTGCTGCTGAATTGTCGTATGAGGGAAATGGTTAATTAATGGCTACAAATACTACAAAATACCTGTACATAACTATGGAATATTGAATATTTTTCTCTCCCACAGGAATGCTAATTCTCACAGATCATGGGACACAAACGTACCGGACAACCAAAAGCGTATCGATTTTGTCAGGTCAGCCATTACGGATCACTCAAATTTCATTTTAATGCACTGGTGTCACATGAGTACAGACAAATTATGTTACAGTAAGATGAGAAGAGAGAAAGTTGAAGACGATGTACCTTTAACCTTTCTCACATGCAGTCAATTTAGTTTGATGTATTATTATGCAGCAGACGTCAATAAAAAACAATGTGGCAAAAAGGAAAATATTTAGCTTAATGAGCTTTTTCTCCTTTGGACACAATCTCAGCTCTAATAAATAAATATATACAATCATTTATAGAGATTTTTTATAATTCTGCAAAAATGTTTTTGAATGGACTGCTACAGGTGAGTAGTACTAAAAGTATGTAGAAAAACGTTAAATAATTCCGTGTTCTGCATGCAGCCACAAATCCCCCCATCTTGCTAAGGAAGACAGACAAGTGAAGGCCACATTATCATTCTTTTTACTGTAGCACAGATGTCAATACTTTAGACAAGTGTGGAAGTCCTTGTCTGTCAATTCACCATTGTGACCTCGCCTGACCCCCGTTTGATCAACACTTTCCTCTTTATATGCACTGAAGCACACCTACACCATTCTTACATCTGCAGCAGAAAGCTTTATCCATTTACCTGGTATATCTAAGATTCATCTGATGTAAACATTCGGTACGAATTGAGCAATTAATTTCTCCTTCTTTCCATGATGTTTTCAGAATTTGGCTGCTGCACAAGGTGGATTGTTTGTATGGTGTTTTGAGCCACTTTCAACAGAAGTACAATCAGATCCATTACTGGGTATCAAACTCGAGTCTCCTGCTTAACATCTCTGTAGCAGGTAAAGGGTTAAGGCTATAGCATTTCTTAATTTCAAATTTTTTCTTTACAAAGTTGGTCGATTAATTCAGAGCTCTAGATAAAGGGGCATTTTTCATACATTCTAAAATCCTTATTTGACCCTCTAACCCTATCTTGTGGGTACTCAAAAGAATCGTCTCACTGAGACGATTCTTTTGAGTACCCACAACATAGGGTTTGCTTTAATAATAAGAGAGAAATTGTTGGGAAATTAGCTGAATACCCCTCCTTATCTGGACCTCTGTTAATTGAATTGATTTTCAATGGTAAAGAAATATAATGGTCTCTTACAGAATGGATAATAAGGATAAAACACTTCAGGTCAGGTAACAAGGTTAGTACATGCATTAATGTGTCAGACCTTTATAATTAGCTCCATCAACATCTATAAAACAGTCATTAAACATGTATAGTGTGAACAGGACAGGTGTACTCTCTCCATGTATATTATGTGGGATTCACACAAAACGGTAGTAACTAGATATATTTACAATATGTAGTTACAACCATTTTGTGCTGTCCACAATTAATACATCTTGTTTGCATTACATTCTTCCCTGATACAGATGACTTAAGATGCAGCAGTCCGTTTTTTTTTAAAACCTGCTCTACATGAGAGGACCTTTTATAAATAGCAAACCATTTTATCAATATTAACCCTCATAAAATATTGTGCAACATTGCTCAAAGGACATCAGAAAAAACATCAACGGTGCAATTAGATGAGGTAAGCTCATCTACAGGTAAAACATTCCATCCAGACATGTTGCACCATGTAAAACCTGCATGATGGCTGCATCTATGTGCACATTTACACAGACGTCGAGTTATAATTAGCCTGCCTATAAGCTTAATTAATTATTCCGCCAATGTATTGTACAACTGCATGTTTATAGATCCTTACAGATAACTAGATTCAGGAGCAAAATATTCTTTGCAAGACAATGCCTCTCTTTTTTACCTTTCCCATGTGCAGAGGCTTTCTGATGCATCTGAAGCTGATGACTTTTGAAAATGTTGTGGCTAAAGGAGAAATTGCTTAGAACTAGCAATTCCTCCTTAAGCCACAATATGTTTTCAACTATCATACTATTTTTTGGAATTTTCCGATATGTGCAATGATGTTTTCGAAGTCTGTCTAATGCAAAATTGCTGTGGCAATTCCACCCTTCACTGTGGATACTCAGAACACTTGGCCCAGAGAGAAGATTCTTTTGACTACAGACACTGTAGAACTTGAATGTTTAAAAGCCCTTATCCCACATACAACAAATCTGTAGCAGACGACTTCATAAATATCTAGGTAACAATGCAGAAAATCCCTATAAATAAGGTATGAACCATTGAAAAGAATTGAAAACATTGTGGCAAAAGGAGAAATTGCTGCTACACTGATGCGCCAAAACACCTACAGAAACATTTTGAATGGGACTTTTTGTCTGACCAGGCTCATAGTCAACTTTTGATAAATCTTAGGATCTGTAAAAGTATAATCCATCTGCAGAGGAGACATCAATATCATGAAAGCTAATGGACTCTATAAAACAAAGGTTCTACACAAATCTCACATTTCATAGGTATATAATGCACGAGTATTGCTTTGACCTCCCCAGCATCTCAGACATCTTTGACTGGTTTTCAACACCTCAGAAAACAAAACAGCACAGGATAACATGCAGGAGATAAAATCTTCATTATGTGTTTTCCTTGTGAAAAGGGCAAAAGTAGATTTCATGGTCAATCATAATCCAAATAAAAATATTTCATTGCAAATATGTTTATTTTCATCCTATAAGCCAATATGTGCTATGGCGAAACTAGTTTTTCGCTATAAATAAGAAGGCAAGAACCATCAAAACCGTTCAAGTTTGTAAGGTTATAAATTTACTTTAATGTTAACCCTTTGACTGCTGAAGCTGAAGCCAGTGCCACCAGTAGCTGCGCTCTCTTACCAACCTCTTTACTGTTAGCTGCTCTCTTCAACAAAGATATCTTAATATTCCTAGAATTGGCTATGTACCCTTCCAAATGCAAAAGTGGACAAGATTGATTGATTGATTGTTGGTGTTTTACGCCGCTTTCAACAATTTTTTCAGTTATATCAAGGCGTTTTCTGTTTAACCCTTTCCCTCATACGACAATTCTGCAGCAGACGACTTTGAACATATTTTGTCAAATAATAGAAAATCTCCATAATTGAATGGATATTTTTTACCTATGACAAAAAGTGGAAAACATTGTGGAAAAAGGAGAAATTGCACGTTTTGTGCAATTTCTTCTTTTGTCACTATGTTTTCAAAAAGCTGTCTGCTGCAGAGGCGTCAGAAAGCGTCTATATGAGGGAAAGGGTTAAGTTACCAGTACTACTAATACATATATCCTGACACCTGAGCCAGTCAGTTGTAATGCTTGCCCGTAACCCTGAGCACCATGTAGGGCAGCCGTTACTACCAAAACGTGGACAAGAACATTTTAAAGAATTCAGTATTAATAGTGTTACATCCATTCCTGATATATGGCTTTACATTCCCTTTTTTACCAGATATCTTAATTTAACGTACAACAACATTTATTAAAATTGTACAATGTTAAACGTTGATGCAATGCCATGTCAAGAAAGCAATGTATAAGCATCTTTTTCATTCAAAAGTTGATGACATTAGAATGAATGAATGAATGTATATTGTTTTATGGCACATCGACAGCTAAGGTCATTTAGCGTGCAATTAAATTTAATTATTCATGATCCCTGGGTAAACAAACCAGTACTAGGCTAGAAAATGTGCCTTGCCCAAGAGCACTCCACCATGACTGTAGTGCCACGACTGAGATGACATTAGAAAGCCTTTAAAATGAATGGACACAGTAAATTTATTCAGTCAAGCACAGTCAAATATTTTTAAACCCAAGGACTAAAAGGATTCATGCATGCATAGCTGAACACCTATTTGCCTGGTGAACATGCCCTGGCATTTAGTGACATTTTCATTTTGAATTGACTTTTTTACTATGCTGAATGTCAATCACAAGTTGATGAATTCACATGGCCTTCACATGGCCACAGATCCCTGAGACTCGACATCAAAAATATTTCCCACCTGCGGTGCAGTTTGACGCAAAAGCAGCAGACGACTTTTGAAAACATTGCAGCCAAAGTGAAATTGCGCATGATGAGCAAATTTATTCAGTCAAGCACAGTCAAATATTTTTAAACCCAAGGGCTAAAAGGATTCATGCATGCATAGCTGAACACCTATTTGCCTGGTGAACATGCCCTGGCATTTAGTGACATTTTCATTTTGAATTGACTTTTTTACTATGCTGAATGTCAATCACAAGTTGATGAATTCACATGGCCTTCACATGGCCACAGATCCCTGAGACTCGACATCAAAAATATTTCCCACCTGCGGTGCAGTTTGACGCAAAAGCAGCAGACGACTTTTGAAAACATTGCAGCCAAAGTGAAATTGCGCATGATGAGCAATTTTTCCTTTAGCCACAATGTTTTCAACTTTATTTAACAATTAAGCTATCTTTTATGGAGATTTTTCGAAGTCGTCTGCTGCAGATGTGTTGTAAGCGGAAAAGGGGGGGGGGGGGGGGGGGGGGGGTCACATGGCAGTGACAGATCTCTCCCTACATAAAGGGGAATATGTCATGCGCTAAAATCCATTATTGACCGTCTATAACACCTATGTAATGGTACCCAAAGGAATCGTCTCAGTGAGTTTGACAGATATTGGGGAGACAATGCCAGTTGAATGTCTCCCATTGTCTAAGCCCTTACTAATATGATTACCGTCTTACATTAAATATGAGCCGCATCTGGTCTTATTGTATCGAACTGCGCACAGTTAATACTCAGGCAAGTCTGTACATCTGCTCAGTCTCATCCGAGCCTTCCCTGCCTAATCTACAAGTAAGTAAGGCCTTGATGCATGGTCTGACCAAAAGACTAGAAGTATAGCATAATACTTTCACACCAATTTTTTACTTTATATAATCCTTTTACAAACAATCAATACGGCCCCAAATTGCCAGATGCAGTTCATATGGAAATCACTTTCATTAGCAGTCTCATCCTTTTTACAGGATATGGTAAGGTGATAGCCTATCAAAACTTTCCCATATATAGATAAATTAACATTATTCTCTGCAGCAAACAACTATAGCAAACATTGTGCTCTAAATGAGCAGTCTAGTGAATGACTATTGACGATTATTCCCGTTTAACATAAAATAAATATGCAGTAGACCACTTTGAAATGATCAGGGCAAAAATATGAAAAACAGGATGCCATTTATTTTGCTGCTGGAGAATGATGATTCATTGTCAAATTCATGTTTATTCAACAAGCCATTTAACCCTTTCCCATTAATGCAGACACAATTTGGTGCATCTGCAACTATGTCTTTTAAGTAAATTGTTAAAGATGGGAGATATTGCTCATAAAAAGACATTTTTCCTTTTGCCACTATGTTTTTGAATCTATCCAATAATTACAATTTCATTTATAGAGATTTTCTATATTTTTTGCCGAGAGATGTTATCAAAATCGCTTGCTGCCTATTTTTTGTACTTGGGAAAGAATTAAGTGAAATTCCTTTCACAGGGTTTACTAACAAAAATAAACAAACCCAAGTACTTCATACAAAACAGTTGCAACTATAGCTTCAAACATGATATATTTACAACTGTTTTGCAAAAGAAAAACACAAACATACAAACTAAGCCTCACTCCTTGCATACCTGGGTATGTTTACCCTTTTCCACCTGCGGACGCATTTTGACGCAATAGCAGCAGACGACTTTTGAAAACATTGTGGCCAAAGGTGAAATTGCTCATGATGAGCAATTTCCCCTTAGGCCACAATCTTTTCAACTTTATTTAACAATTAAGCTGTCTTTTATGCAGTTTTTTCAGGTTTTTGTCACCATGTTTTCAAAGTCGACTGCTGCAGATTTGTTGTTTGTGGGAAAGGGTTAATATTTTTTATCAAACTAGGTCATCAAATGTTTACCTGGCATTAAAAAGGACTCATGCCATTATACAACAGATGAGATTAATAATAACATTGCTAAATATCACATTACTGGTAATTAATTAGGAGACTTGAGCAGTTCCTTACAGACGGATAGACTAGTCTAGAAATTACTACAGTTTTACACTTTCCCCGATTATCATATCTGGAAAGGGAAATAGTCTGTTATTTTTTACAGAGTATTTTTTGATGGTCAACTTTGAGAAGTAACTGTTTCTGGTTAACCCTTTCCTACATACAGCATATCTGCATCACACGACTTTGAAATGCAATTTCTCCTTTTGTCACAGTGTTTTCAAAAGTCGTCTGCTGCAGAGGCTTCAGAAAGCGTCTATATGTGGAAAAGCAGACCCTTGAGCTTATAATGAATTCTGAGCACAATTAGAGATCATAAACTTCACATTATGAACTGTGAAATGCACATTCTCCTCCTCTGTGTTTACTGTTGTGTTTTAGTACACTTCGAGTGCAGTCACAGCTCATTACTTGAAGATGTTTGATTGGGGTTTAATGCCGTTTGCAACAATTTTTCAGTCATATCACGGCGGCCAGTTCACCTATACACATGCATGTCCTGGCTTTCTCATACCAGTACTTAGACACAACATACGTTCCAAGCAACTGGCTGCTTTTCCACAAAGTCTGTTAGCCCATCGGTGAAAGACGAATGATTGATTGATTGATTGATTGGGGTTTAACGCCATTTTCAACAATTTTTCAGTCATATCACGGCAACCAGTTCACCTACTCATGTGTTTCCTAGTTTTCCCACACCAGTACACCACCCAACATACCTTCCAAGCAACTGGCTGCTTTCCCACATAGACTGTTAAACAGCCCATTGGTGAAAGACAAATGATGCGAAAGACGAATGACGCACGTCACAGTGAATTTTGTCAAACGTCTGAAAGAATGTTGGCTGAGCTGGGATTCAAACTCACGACCCCTGGGTTGAGTCCGCGTCGCTACTGAGGATTAACCCTTTCCCTCATACGACAATTCTGCAGCAGACGACTTTGAACGTATTTTGTCAAAAAATAGAAAATCTCTATAATATGAATAAAAGTGGAAAACATTGTGTCAAAAGGAGAAATTTTTAAAATAGCCGTCTGCTGCAGAGGCGTCAGAAAGCGTCTATATGAAGGAAAGGGTTAAAGAGGATTTATAGTCTAGATTTACAACGTTCATGTCTCAAATCCAAATATATCGATCCAGTGCATGAGAAAAGGTACAGGGTTGTAATTCTGAACCGTGTAGGTTTAGATCAGTCTGTCCATATGCTATGTGTTATCATAACCTACACAAATTGACGAGACACATCTGACAAGTTCGAGTAAGTAATATGTGAACAGTGCAGATCTTGATCAGTCTGTGCATTGTGCAAACAATCCAACTTGTACCTTTTCCTATGCACAAGCTCATATATCCTGGGGTTTTTTATGACTAGACAAAATTTAATGCAGTAATGTTTTTGAACTTCATTAAAAATTTACACTTATCTTTTTATAGTTCTTTTTCATATTTTTGTCTGGATGTTGTATGCAAGGGGTTGAAGGGTTTAACCCTTTCCCTCATAATTAGACGCTTTCTGACGACTCTGCGGCAGACAGCTTTTTGAAAACATAGTGACAAAAGAAGAAATTGCACAAAATGTGCAATTTCTCCTTTTGCCATTATGTTTTCCACATTTGGTCATAGGTTATCCATTCAATTATAGAGATTTTCTACTTTTTGTTAAAATATGTTCAAAGTCGTCTGCTGCAGAATTGTTGTATGAGGGAAAGGGTTTAAAACAGAAATTGTTTGACATTTAATGGTCTAACCAGAGGACACATGATCAAACATGGTCCATGTTTAAAAAGGGGAAATTGAAAGGCCATCTGCAATCTTTCACCTGATCATTTTTGTGCTTTAACCTTTCACACATAAAACAAATATGCAGCAGGCGACTTTGAAAACAATAGAAGGCAACAAAATGGAAACTCTCATTTACAAAAGTTTAGTTTATTTTTCAACAGAATAAACAATTTCTTCTTTTGCCAGTCTGTTTTCAAATGTTGTCTTGTGCAGATGTGTCAAAATGAGTCTATATGATGGAAAGGGTTAAGAATTATATTTTTCTTCTTTCAATTCTGAAAAGATGATAAAGAACTCCTTTTCTTACCGAAAGTTCCTAATATATCATAGTTGCACACAGAAGATGCATGGAAAAACTACATATCACTTTCTCACAAACCGGTATATTTTGACTGTCATTCAGCAGATAAATTTTGAAAACATTGTGTCAAAAGGAGAAAGTTTACTGCTCATAATGAGAAATTTTTCTTTCGCCATAACTTTTTCAAATATATTCAATGATTATAATCTTCATATTTTGTAAATATGTTTTCCCACAACAATTTTGCATTGGACAGACTTCTATAACATATTTGCACAAATCAGGAAATTCTAAAAAATAGGTTGATGATTGAATAGGGTTGAAAACATTTTGGCTAAAGGAGCCTATTCTGAGCAATTTCTTTTGCCACAACTTTTTCTAAAGGCATCAGCTTCAAATTTGTGGGAAAGGGTTAAAAGGTATAAAAAAAAAAAGAAGTAAACAATGAATATCTAAAATGCAGTCTGGATATTATACTGTTAACAGGTCTAGTTTTAACAAAAATCGTTAACAAAGAATTTTCAAACACTAACCTACCATTATTTATACATCAATTACATGAAAAATCCAGAACTTAAATCCAGGGGTTGCACGATAAATTACGAAATTCCCACACTTCGTTAAAAACCTATATTCCCTCCTTTACAAACACACAAGAAATCCCAATTTTATTGAATTCCTTTAGAAAAAGTTCAACCTGTCAGTTTTGCTGTCAAACCGTTCACACACACAACGATGTGTCAACCCCCCTAGTATACACTTTTAGAGTGTTTACGTTTTTTTAATCTCGACTGACGGCCCTGATGTATTATGGGTACTCAGGTGTAGCCGAATGTATGTATACTGTGGTTTCAACCCTTACCTATATACAACACAGATCTGCAGGAGATGACTTAAAAAACAATATTTATTGGAAAAGGAATATTTGTTCATTATAATGAGCAATATTTCCTTTTTCCAAAATGTTTATAACTCTTTTTTCAAAAAACACACCATTATCTTTATAAATAACATTTTTTAATGTTTCTTCCACAGGTGTTTCTAGTTTAGAAGAGTCTTAATCAACCCTTTCCCTCATACGACAATTCTGCAGCAGATGACTTCGAACATGTTTTCTCAAAAAATAAAAAATCTCTATAAGTGAATGGACAACCTATGACTAAAAGTTGAAAACATTGTGGCAAAAGGAGAAATTACTCATTTTGAGCAATTTCTTCTTTTGTCACTATGTTTTCAAAAAGCTGTATGCAGCAGAGGCGTCAGAAAGCGTCTATATGAGTGAAAGGGTTAGTTTAAACTTATTTATTTTAAATCGATTGCGAAACAAGCTTTAAGCTTATATTAATCACGCTCGATGTCTGCTTCCTGGATACTTAACCAGTACTCGCGCCGATTGTGTGGAAAAATCCCAAAGTCAGGACCCGCTCATCACGGGACTCGAACCAGGGACCTTTGATGTAAGAGGCCGACGCTCTACCTCTGCACCTGCACTGTCTTCCACACAAGGGTTAAGTAATGAGTTAAGTTGGTTAACCCTTTCCAACAGAGTCAGAAGCTTTCGGACACCTCTGCAGCAGACGACTTTTGAAACCATTGTTTTTAACTCGATTCAATAATTATAGTTTCATAAGTACAGTTTGTTCATATTTCTACCATGATGTCTTCAAAATTGTCGTCTGCATATTTGTTGTATTTGGGAAAGGGTAAAAGACTGCAGATAAAGCTAAACTGCACTCCATTAGTTTATTTTTGAGGGCATACCACTGGAGTGTGTCATGGGTGTATTTAGTTAAACCATGTAATTTACCTGATAGGTATACTATTTATGAATTAATTTTCACATTGTTGGAAAAGGAGAAATTGCTTTTAAACGTTATTGTTTTCAAAAGGGTACTTGTTCCTTTTTGCACATTGTTCTTAACTCTAATAAAAAAAAATAGCAGAACTACAAATCAAGCATGAAAACTGAAACATACATAAATTCTAGCTAACAATGCAGCCAGTGATGATAGCTCATTACACTTGAATTGGAGTGCTATATCATATATACATACAGTTTTACCAGGTATATAGTCTTTCCATGGATGTCGTTAACCCCCGTTTCCAACATACAACAAATCTCTAGTAGACGAAAATGTTCTTAGCCCTCTCGCCACATATAGACGCTTTCTGACGCCTCTGCAGCAGGTGACTTTTGAAAACATGGTGCCAAAAAGGAGAAATTGCTCGGTTTATTGCCACCATGTTTTGCAATTCTTTTAAATAATTAATATTTCATTGATAGAGATTTACCATATTTTTGCCTACATATTTTCAAAGTCGTCTGCTGCAGATGTGATGTATGTGGGAAAGGGAAATCAAAGTGTAGTTATTGTATAGAGTTGAAAAAAAATTGTCACACTGTTTTCAAAAGTCGTCTGCTGCAGAGGCGTCTGAAAGCGTCTGTATGTGGGAAAGGGTTAACAGATGTTAGGCTGAAGTAACAAAAGATCAGTTTTTATGTGGTCTGGCAGACATTTTAACGCATCTGAAGCAGATGAATGTTCAAAAAGAATTGTGGCAAAAGGGGGAATTCCCAAAATGAGCATTTTCTCAGTTTACCACAGTGGTTCCCTAAACCCACTTCAATAACTTGAGAACATGCATTTATAGTTTTCAAAATATTTACCTTGTTGTCTGAAAATTTGTTGTATGCGGGGAAAGATCTTATCAAATTATATTTACCAACTACGTAGAAACATCTTTTGAACACATTACATATAAATGATCACGTAGTGATAAAACACACCTTTCTCTTTCTAAAAATTAGTACAAATGACACAAATTTATAACTATTTCATGACTACTAATAATGCTAACATTTGACAACTCTGCAGCAGATAATTCAAATTTATTGTGTACATGATTGTATTGTGTGAAAACAGAGACATCGTTTAAGATAAGCAATTTCTCCTTTTTCCTCACAGATTGCATGTTGCAGAGGCATCCAAACAGGGCTTGTATGCAGGGTTATTTCTAAGCTACATCACAGCAAAAAGAAATCACATAACACATTTTATTTACTAGACTTACCAACTATTGCTAGCCCCTTGATCAAAGCAAAGCAAAACACAAAACGACCATCAGAGGTCTTCAGGACCTGAAGACCTCTTAAGAGTGAAAGTGTTATTAATGAAAAGAGTTGAAAATGCTATGAGCAATTTATCCATTATGCAACAATGTTTTCAAAAGTTGTTTATATGTGGGAAGGAGTAAAGTCTAATTTTAAAATGATGTGGCCAATTTTAAATAAAGATAATAACCAGTTGATCTGCATCAGTTGAAAAGCAGTCTTGATGTAGTCTTAAGTTGAACTCTTAATCCTTTCCCTTATACAACAAATCTGCAGCAGACGAATTTAGACATATTTTGTCAAAATATAGAAAATCTCTATAATTGAAAGGATAACCTATGACTAAAAGTTGAAAACATTGTGGCAAAGGGAGAAATGGTTTTTGAGCAATTTCTTCTTTTGTCACAATGTTTTCAAAAAGCCGTCTCCTGCAGAGGCATCAGAAAGCGTCTATACGAGGGAAAGGGTTAAAAGTGGAAAGTGCTGGACTTCAATGCAAATGTTTTGTTTACCATTTCCAACTTCCAAACACATTTTGAAAGCAGAAATTGCTCATCCATCTGTCTTAATATTTTTAAACTCTACTCAATATTTAGACCTCCATTTATGGAGATTTTACTCCTGGTGTGTTAGATGTGGGAAAGAGATAATTTCCAAAGCTTAGTCTTAACCATTTCTGACATGCAGACACATTTTTATGAATTTGCAGCAGAAGACTTGTGAAAACGCAGGCAGGATCGAGCCGCAAAACTGGTCTTAATGAGCAATTTCTCTTTTTACCAAAATGCTTCATATTTATTTCGTCTGCTGCAGCCAGTTTGTTGTATGTGGAATAACACTGCTCAAGTCTTTTGTAATATAAAAAAATAATATCGCCAACTTGTTTTGATATAACAGTTTATCTTACATTTTGTGCTCTCATGTTTCATAATATCAGTCATTACTTTTTAAAAAATAATAACAAAATATCTGTTCTGTATGAAAATCCTGCATCCTTTTTTGAAGGTACATGAATCCCCCCTCTCCCCCTGAGATGATTTCAAAGCACAAAACACCTACAATACAGAATCAGATCAACTGATTCAAACCATGACTTACTGGTTTAGCTAAGAAATAGTTACATTGTCTTACATCTTTGAAGATGAAAACAGGGCTTATCAGCATGTTAAGGACAGGTGCTAATGAGGCAAGAAGGTATCAAGACTCCACAAATCATATGATTAATTAACCTGCTAATTGATGTTATGTACCAAGTACATTATACCCTAAACATACACCAACCCTGCATTGTGTACAAGCATATTAAACACTTTACCTGATATGGTATTTCCTGCTTTGCAAACAAATCAGGAACAAAAAAAGACAAATGTAAGTATGATTTTGGTATTATTATTATGTTTTCATAATGCGTCTGTTACTAAGGCATCAACAGCAGTGTCAATCAAGCTGATCTCAGGTCATGAACCGTTTTTATTATGGCTTATAAGTAAAATAATATAACAGATAATTTCCTCCTAATGAACCATAATCGAGAAATAACAGGCTGTGTGTATTTATGCAACTGCTTATATAATTATTTATCTATGATCTGTTTTATCTGGGCATATGGCGATAACCTACTACAGATTTATTCACTATATTGAATACAAGCGCCTATTTAATAGTCTGTCTGTTAAATGCCTCAACAGTCTGGAAAAAGAGAAAATCTCCACCAAAATGTATGGTTTATAAGATAAATATAGAGAATTTGTTCTTGTTCAAAGACAGTCGGTGTCAGTAAACTGTGTAATAAAGAAGTCCATATGAGCCGTCCCAAGTGAAAACCAACATAATGGCCTCTGCGTAATGTATCGAGCCAAATCAGCCTGCGCAGTCAGGTTCGCGCAGGCTAATCCAGGCTGACACATTCCGTCTCAGGGATAGAGGTATAGAGTAATGAGTCTTGAAACAGAAAATCCACAGGAAGCAAACAGTGTCTGTCCAGGTTAGCCTGCGCTGCATGTTTAGGCTGATCCGGGTCGATACTTTACACAGAGTCCACAATGTTGGTTTTCTCGTGGGACAGCTCATATTTTACAATGATCCAAAACATATCTTCCTGTAATAGCCCTTTCCCACTTGCTGACTCCTCTGCAACAGACGAATTTTGAAACTATTTTGACAAAAGAAGAAAAAGCTCTTTTGAAAACAAATTAAAGGAGAAATTGCTTGTTTACATTGTGACTAAATAAGAAATTGCTTAAAACAAGCAATATCTCCTTTGGCATAATATGCTTTCAACTTTTTTCAGTAATTATACATTCATGTATAGAGAGTTTCCATGTTTATGCCTAAATATGTCTTCTGATGCAGATTTATTGTATACATGTGGGAAAGGATTAATAAGATAAAACACTTCATAATATTATACAATCGAGGTACAAAATAAAAGTAAAAAATAATCAAAATACAGAAAATTAGTGTGAGTACAGCATGCATGCACAATTATTAATACGGTTATAAATACGCATAATGGGATGCAGGTTTGTCAAGCACAAATACTCACAAGCACGAGTCCATAAGACCATGGGACTCGTCCGCATTATAGCGGATCGAGTCGTCTTGCGGGCCGCCCCATTGGAAAGTGTCATCGGTACTACTGATACTATTCATACTTTCGGTTTCTGACCCTATCCTATACTGCAATATACAAGGGAACAGAGAGGGGCGTGCTAATAAAGTAACAGAAACTCAAAAACAACACAATGAACTAAAAATGAAAACAAGTGATAAGAAATGTTAACATGAATGAAGCTGAACAAAACCTAACCAAGCAGCGTTTGGGAATAGACACTAAGATCCCCATTATCAAAATTAATATTTGGAACTCACTTTAAGTGAAAGCTTGGGATCTGATAATTATTACAATGCTGACCTGAGCCTGAGTGACCTTTAACCCTTTCCCTCATATAGACGCTTTCTGACGCCTCTGCAGCAGACGGCTTTTTGAAAACATAGTGACAAAAGAAGAAATTGCACAAAACGTGCAATTTCTCCTTTTGCCACAATGTTTTCCACTTTTTGTCATGGAGATTTTCTATGTTTTGACAAAATACGTTCAAAGTCGTCTGCTGCAGAATTGTCGTATGAGGGAAAGGGTTAAGAAAAAAATTATACATCTTTGTACAAAAGTCAGGATCAGGTCAATATTGCCAAGTAATACTTCATGTAAAACCCAACTGCCCACCAGAGAGTTTCACTGACTGGAAGCAAGCAAATTTCGATTCCAAGGGGTCATAGGGCAAATGCTTATCTAAATGAATGAATTCCAATCAGCCTGTCCACTGACCCAACATTATTTGGGGCTTTCAGTGTTTGACAAGCCATCAATCAAGCAGGGATCTAAACAAGGAGTAAACTGGTCTTTGCCGGACAATATCTCCTAAACTGTACTACTGAACTAAACCCAGAGGTCCATGCAGATAAGTAGGAGTATTCAGCTCTTTTACCCATTTTATCTTTCATATCATCAAACAAAACCTATGATGTGGGTACTCAAAAGAATCGTCTCAATGAGACGATTCTTTTGAGTACCCACAACATAGGGTTATAGGGTAAAATAAGGATTTTAGAACGAACACAACTCCCCTTATCTAGAGCTCTGCCCAATGATGCTGCAATTAAGCCACAACATAGGGTTCAAAGGAACTCAAATGAGGATTTCAGACCATGTGATAATTGCACCATAACACTTTCCCACATATAGAAATTTTTTAGGCTTCTGCAGCAGACGCGTTTTTGAAAACATTGTAACAAAAGAAATAGCTCATAATGGGCAATTTCTTCTTTAGCAACAATGTTTTAATCTCTATTAATAAATAAATAAACTTTCATTTATAGAGATTTGCATAATTTTGCATACCTGCTTTCGAAGTCATCTGCTGCATATTTGTTGTATGTGGGTTAACTAAGAATCAGAATTAACCCTTTCCCACATACAATGGTTCTACAGCAGACGACTTTGAAAACATCTATGCAAAAACATGGAAAATACCCAAAAATGAAGGTGTAATTAATGATAAAAGTTGGAAACATTGTGGCAAATGGAGAAATTGCTTGTTTAGAGCAATTTCTACTTTTGTCACATTGTTTTCAAAAGTCTTCTGCTGCAAAGTCGTCAGAAAGCATTTATATGTGGGAAAGGGTTAAGCTTGAAAGATGCTTCTAGATTTCAAATTGGACATTCTCCCATGTATTATCAGGTTAAAATTTATGAGCAAGGCTTGAGGTTGGACTTACAGCTTTGTTAACTCCAAACATGAATAACCATTTCCCTGATAGACCTGTATATTGGAACATTTACAGTGAGCAAATTTCAAAAATATTGAAGGAAATGGAGATAGTAATCATTTATAAATAACTCCTCCTTTCCTATAAAGTTTTCTACTTTGCATTTGGACAATGCTATCGAGATACTCCATTATTTCATCCAGACATCTAAGACAGGTATATCAGGTAATGGGTTAATAAGGCAAGAATAATGAATAGAGCTATGGGAGTAAACGGAATGTAAAACGAAATTGGTGAAAATAAGCCACAGTGCAGGAGCAGTTCTGGATTTCACATTGAAATATTATTGATTGATTGATGTTTAACGCCATTTTTAACAATTTCTCAGTTATATCACGGCGGCCAGTTCACCTACTCATGCATTTCCTGGTTTTCTCACACCAGTACTCCACACAACAATCTTCCCAAGCAACTGGCTGCTTTTCCACATAGACTTAGCCCATTGGTGGAAGACGAATGACGCATGACGCATGTCGCATTGACTTTTGTCAATCGTCGGACATTGAAATATTAACCCTTCCAATTTGTACAGCATCAGTGCAGCAGAAGTCTTTTGAAATAATGGACAAAAGGAGAAATTGCTTATGTTGAGTTATAATGTTTCTTTTTTCAACTCAATTTAGAAATAATACTTTCCTTCATAGAGATTTTCCATATGTTTTCAAAGTTGTCTACTGTAGATTTGTTGTGTAGATTTGTTGTAAGTGTGAAAGGGATTATTACGACGGACATAAATTACTTAAACAAACTTTTCTGGATTGTGGCTTAAATACTTGGGAGGAGAATATATAAAACATCATGATACAAAAGGCTTCATACAATATCACAAGAGTGATTGAAAAATAACACAGGCATGTGTCGCATGCTTATAAGTAACAGTGAGACAAACTAACCCTTTCCCGCATACAGACGCTTTCTAACGCCTCTGCAGCAGACGACTCTTTGAAAACATGGCGACGAAAGAAGAAATTGCTCAAAACGAGCAATTCCTCCTTTAGTGACCATGTTTTAAACTCTATTCAATTACTGTACTTTCATTTAAAGGGAGTTTCCAATTTAATGTTGGTATGTTTTCAAAATTGATGTATGAGGGACAGGGTTAACTGAGAGACAGAAAAGGGTAAAAGAAAAATAGTTCCCTTATCTCATGCTTGGGTCACACCTTGAAAAAGTTTGTTTGTTTTGATTTCACATCAATCTGTTTTAAATTCATGACAATGACAAAGCCTTCTGTAATATCATGTATAAAGCGGAAGTACACAGTTTGTCAAATACATTGAAGCTCTGTTTTCTCTGGTTAATCACTGGTTATCATATTTCATAGGTAATTACAATTTACATCAAACAGTTTCCTCAAAATTGTAGCACTTATACTTTCTCAGTGGGAATATTGTTGGAAACGCAGAAATCGCTCATTTAAGTTTAACTTAGTGACAGTCTACTATAAATCTTGCACCCTACAGTAAATCATACTAGACTATTACAGGTCAAATAATATATTCTTTCTGCAATTATAACCCTGTAAAAGCTAAATGTGAAATTGACCTTTGACACATGCCTGAGGATTAAATATGCAAGATCTATTTATGATTAATAACTACAATCCTAAATGCCACACCCCTCTGACCACTTACAAATATGTCCTTTATAGGAGAAATACACCTTAGATTGAATTGACCCTTTCCCTCATATAGATGCTGTCTGACGGATCTGCAGCAGACGGCTTTTTGAAAACATGGGGACAGAAGAAGAAAATGCTAATAACGATCAATTTCTCCTTTGGTCACCATGTTTTAACCTCTTATTCAATTATTGTATCTTCATTTGTGTGAGTCATGAACTATGGTTCACTATTAACTCTTGTCAACAAACATGCACTGTTAACCCTTTCCCTCATATAGACGCTTTCTGACGCCTCTGCAGCAGACAGAAAGGTTAACCCTTTCCCACATACAACAAATCTGCAGCAGACGACTTGGAAAACATCTTGGCAAAAATATGAAAAATCTTTGTCAATCCCCTATCATTATTATTAATCCTCTCTTTACAAATCTTGCATGGGGGAAAAAAGGGCAACTTTAACCCTTTCCCTCATACGACAATTCTGCAGCAGACGACTTTGAACATATTTTCTCAAAAAATAGAAAATCTCTATAATTGAATGGATAACCTATGACAAAAAGTGGAAAACAATGTGGCAAAAGGAGAAATTGCACGTTTTGTGCAATTTCTTCTTTTGTCACCATGTTTTCAAAAAGCCGTCTGCTGCAGAGGCGTCAGAAAGCGTCTATATGAGGGAAAGGGTTAACAGTGCATGTTTGTTGACAAGAGTTAATAGTGAACCATAGTTCATGACTCACAGCCGGCTGTTAACTACCTGTAATCAGCTGATTAACATGCTTGTTGCGGAAATGACACACTTTACACACACATGAAAACAAAAAAGTCTTTTAAATATCAGAATACTTAGTAAATCATTTCATAGAGGAGATCTTGATAACTGATTTAAACCTTTTCTCGCATTAAAAATAGCAAATGCCTTTAAAACAGTAAATGAATATACAATTATTGAATCAGGTTGAAAACAGTTTTACTTGTCATAATTTCTAATTTTGCCATTATTTTCAAAAGCCGTTCAAAATGTACCTGCATGGGGGTAAACAGTTCAATTAAGCATACTCTAGAACAGATGACATTAATTGTATGCCATAAAGATCATAACTACCCACAAATATATAATTACCCTACAATATTATAGACACCAGCCGTCAACAACCATGAATCTACCCCTCAAGGTATAAAACTGTTATTCATCATTGACATCAAAATATTATATATATGATAAACTTTATCCCCCACACTACAAAACCATGTTATTAACCATTTCCCACCTGCAGACACATTTTGACGCATCTGCAGCAGACTTATTCTGAAAACATTGCCTAAAGAAAGGAGAAATTGCTCATATAATCTTTCCAATAATTATATTTTCATTCAGAGATTTTCCATATTTTTGCTTGGATGTTTTCAGTCATCTGCTGCATAACGGGTGAACATGGGAAAGTGTTAAGATTCTTTTTAAACAGTGACATAAAAAAACAGATGCATAATCATCTTAGTCTGAACTGAATTCTTTTCAATTATATTTCATATTCTGTTAATCATAAAACCCTGGAGAGGACAAGGAAATTCAGACTTCAATTTGTCATCATATTACTGTCATGTAATGATTACCTTACATCACCTGACACTTGTATATATATAGTATAAAACAAATACCTTATACAGATGACTTTGACCTATACAAAGCAGTCGAATATTGAACTATTAAAACAGGTGAAATTACTCATAATGATTAATTGATATCTTTTCATACAATTTGGGAAAAAATTACATGTAACATTGTATTTTTATCTAGGTGCTTTTCTGCCTTATTCATAAGTGCGCGCAAGTCTGTAGCAGACAACTTTGAAAACATCTTGGTAAAGAAACGAAGAAATGAAATAAATGAAAGTGATAACCAGCAATAATTGAATTCACTTGAAAACATCATCAGGTGTGAGAAATATCTCCTAATTGGCACATTATGTTTTCTAGTTCTCTGCTGCAGATGCATCCAAGTATACCTGCATGTTAAAGCAAATAACAGCTAGGTTACACTATAATCTGATCACCTCCACATTATACACTTAATCCTTTCCCACATACAGCAAATCTGAAGCAGACGACTTTGGAAATCCCTTTAAATGAAAGTACAATAATTGAATAGAGTTGAAAACATGGTGACAACAAGAGAAATTGCTCGTTTTGAGCATTATTATTTAGTCGCCAAGTTTTCAATAAGCCATCTGTTGATGAGGCGTCAGAAAGCGGCTTTATGAGGGAAAGGATTAACATTTGTGTCTTTCTTCTGTAATGACAACCTGAGGTTTCTGTGTGACAAAGGCAGCTAATGCAGCAGTTTTCATCACAAGCAAGGTGGATTATTATTGAATAATATTGGCCTAGGTCATATCAGTGAGCATAAATTCTGGTTTTCGTGTGTAAAAGCCTTATATTACTCATGTTAAATTCACATTAAATATTCACACAAACAACATGTATTACTTCAGACAATGAACAAGAAATCAAAACCACAACAAAGACACAAAGAAAGGTTAAAGATAAACGGTGAGGCATGTCACATAATTCTGTCATTGTTCAACAACTGTGCAGTAGCTATGATACTGTGCCTTTCAAATGTGAACGAAACCGCAATCATTAGAAATAAATAAAAGATACACAGGTAAAGAAGAATAGAGATCAAAAAGGATCAAAAGAAAGTTAAATTTTGTCAACTTCATCCAAAACTTCCTGTTGACTTATCAGAAGCGCTTTGTTTGATTTTAACTTTCATTTTTTCAGTAGCAACTTTTAACCCTTTCCCATTTGTAGGCACATTCTGACGCATCTGCAGCAGATGCTTTTTGAAAGCATGATGAGCAATTTCTTCTTTTGTCACAATATTTTTAAAATGTGTCTACTGCAGATGCTGCAACAAGCCCCAATATGAGTTGTTCAAACAGAGCAATTGCTTCTTTTTGCACAAACTTGAATGTTGTTGATCCAATCTGCTTTTTTCTACATAGACTGTCTTTTCAATAGTAATTTATAAAATTGTGTCCAAAATATGATGGCAGGTATTACATGTAGATTAATTATTTATTAACTATTCATTTTTGATGGTAACATTACCCGAGTTGTCACCAGTAATTGAGTTACACCTATTAGATGACACAGAATACAACATTTACAACATTGTTACTGAACTGATATTCTGATATGAAGTATTTATTCAAGCCATCTTATCAGAAAATGAGTCAGAATTGTAAAATAGTTAACCCTTTCCCACATACAATAAATCTGCAGCAATAGACTTTGAATTTATCAAGTCAAATCTATTGACCTTTAGTGGATGATCTGTATGCTATTTATTTTAAGTAATTCAAGGGCACTAATTACTTTGCACCTATTGGATAAAACAACAAACAACACACAACTTTGCATGCTGGTGAACATGCCCTTTAAATGTTATGACTGTGGCTCATACAGTTTTAAAGATATGCCATACACAAGATTCAAGACATCTTTGATGGACTAGGAATCTATCCTCCCTTTTCAAAGTACAATCCAACCAGAACCTATGTAAAAGTCTTTTAAAGAGACCTTTCACAAAAGAAAAACAATTTGAACTTGTAGATGCTTCTGCAGCAGATGAAACCTGGCAAAAGGAGAACTTGCTGATATAGGAAGCCTTAAAACCCTTTCCCTCATACGACAATTCCGCAGCAGACGACTTTGAACATATTTTGTCAAAAAATAGAAAATCTCCACAATTGAATGGGTAACCTTTGACTAAAACTGGAAAACATTGTGTCAAAAGAAGAAATTGCACGTTTTGTGCAATTGCACGTTTTGTGCAATTTCTTCTTATGTCTCTATGTTTTCAAAAAGCCGTCTGCTGCAGAGGCGTCAGAAAGCGTCTATATGAGGGAAAGGGTTAAGCATTCCACACATCATACCGTCATTATTTCTGACCAACGTTGCATGTCAGAATGCCAATCTGCATAACAGAACTTCATAAAAATTCGTTTTCTACAATATATCTTTACAAATTAATGTTGGTTTTCAATACCGGGAAAATGTATTTCAATAGCTCTCATGCCTGTATCACTAGGGACGGTGGATTAATCTGGCCACAAAAAATTGAAAAGACCAAACAAACCAGATACCAACAGTGTTTTCTTTCTTATCACATTTTGAGAATTCCTTATCCATTTCATTGATGCCCACCACCTTTTCTGCCTCTGTATCAGAAGGCTTTTAAAAACATTGTGTTAACCATTTACATCATACAACAATTCTGCAGCAGACGACTGTGAACATATTTTGTCAAACAAGAGGGCATGGGCCATGATGGCCCTGGATCACTCACCTTAATTATACAATGTCCTGCAATGCAAAACACATCAAGACAAACATTCTGACCATATTTCAAGCTGCTGAAGCAAAAAATGCGGCATCCAAAGTGTTAACAAGATTCTCCTTCAATTTGGCCTACTAACCTAGTTTTTGACCCAGCATGACCCATATTCGAACTGGGCCTAGATAACATTCAGCTCAACATTCTGAACTTCAAATTTCAAGCCGCTGAAGCAAAACATGCGGCTTCTACATAGTTTACAAGATTTTCCCTCAATTTGGCCTATTGACCTAGTTTCTGACCCAATATGATCCATATTCGAACTTGACCTAGATATTTTTAAGACCAACATTCTGACAAAATTTCAAACTGCTGAAGCAAAAATTGCGGCCTTTGGAGTGTTAAAAAGATTTTCCTTCAATTTGACCTAGTGACCTTTTTGATCCGACATGACCCATGTTCGAACTTGATCTACATATCATCAAGACAAACATTCTGATGAAGTTTCAACATGCTAAAGTTGAAAATGTGGCCTCCAGAGTGTTAACAAGATTTCCCTTCAATTCGACCTAGTGACCTAGTTTTTGACCTCATATGGCCCAGTTTCAAACTTGTCCAAGATTTTATGGAGATGAATGTTCTGATAAACTTTCATGAAGATTGGATGCAAAATGTAGCCTGTAGAGTGTTAACAAGCTCAAATGTTGACGACGCACGACGGACGGACGTGATCACAATAGCTCACCTTGCACTTCGTGCATAGGCGAGCTAAAAATAGAAAATCTCTTAAATTGATTTATTGATTTATTGATTGGGGTTTAACGCCGTTTTTAACAATTTCTCGGTATATCACTGCTGCCAGTTCACCTACTCATGCATTTCCTGGTTTTCTCACATCAGTACTCCACACAACAATCTTCCAAAGTAACTGACTGTTTTTCCACCTTTCTAAAATTGAATGGAAAACGTATGACTAAAAGTAGAAAACATTGTGGCAAAAGGAGAAATTGCACGTTTTGTGCAATTTCTTCTTTTGTCACTTTGTTTTCAAAAAGCTGTCTGCTGCAGAGGCGTCATCTAATAGTGTTGCCAAACCAGATGACTGTACAAGGTGAATAAACTCTGTTGATTCTTTTTTATTCATTCACAAAATCATCCTATCATTTGGTTAGATTTAAAAAAAAAAAAAAAATCTTTTTAAACCTTTCCCTCGTACAGACACATGCTGACACCTCTGCATTTTAAAAACAGTGTGACAAAAGAAGAAATTGCTCATAAGTGGGGATTAAAATTGTTGTAAAAATCATCATTACTTTTTGAAGACTTTAAAATCTGCACAAAGATGCTGCGTTTCCAATTTCCCAAATACATCAAATCTGCAGCAGAAAACATCTTGGCAAAAGTCTCTATAAATATAATTATATAATTGAATAGTTCAGCAGAAACCATTGATACAACAGGAGAAATTGCTCATGTTGAGCCATTTGTGCTTTTGCCAAAATATTTTCATATGTTGTCCACTGTAATTGCTTCAAACTGCATCTGTACAGATACACAGGTTAGATATGCTTGTTAACACTAAAGTTATCATCACCTATTTATCACCAGTGGAATGCAAGGAGCTTACATGTCTATCAATCCACCTAATTAATAAACACCTGTTCTAACTGTTTACCTGATTTAATATATTGAACAAAACTGTAATACATGGAAACTTTGAAGTGGTTCTTGAAAACATTATGGATTGGAGGTGAAATGAACCCTTTCCCACATACAACAATTTTTCAACAGAGCACTAAGTATGATAACATCTTTGGAAAAAATGTGAAAATCCCAATAAATCAGAGGAAGGAGTTTTTGAGCAATTTTACCTTTTTTCAAGAGACATCAGCATCAGAGACGCAAAGGTTAATTTTTCTTGAACAAGTTAACCTCTTGCCACCATGTTTTCAAAAGATGTTTGCAACTCTCATCAATAATAGAACTTTCATCTATAGAGATTTTCTATTATTTGCATTGATGTTATCAAAGTCGTCTGCTGCAGGTTTGTTGTAAATGGGAAAGGATTAAACGAGAATTATCTTCATCAATACCAGAGAAAATATTAATCCTTCTACAACAAAGCCCAATCAAATATATTTTTAAAGGGTCTTTAGTCTAACAAAACACAACAAGTCTTATACAAAAATGTTAGACAATGCTAATTACTTAACAATCACCATCAGGCTTTACTTTATAAAGTTAACCCTTTCCCACATGTAGACACTTTCTGACACCTTAAGTTCACTTCTTGCCACCATGTTTTCAAAAGATGTCTGCTGCATTATAAGGTCTGTTAGAATAAGTCTGTATCTGGGATCATATAGATGCATTTTGAGTCAAATGCAGCACAAACTTTTAAAATCATTGTGGCAAAAGGAGAAATTGCTCATACATAATGAGCAAATTCTCCATTTGCCACAAAGATTTCAACCCTATTCAAGAATCATACTTTCATTTATGGAGTCATACCTCTGCTGCAAAGTTGTTGTATTTTAGAAAGGGTTAAAGCTAGATGTTATTGGTAGGGGACACAATCATGTTCCTACAACTCTGAATTACCATCATCATTACCAGGGAAAATATTAATCGGCAGAAACAGCCCCTATCAAAACTGTTTTCATAGAGATTTTAACAAATCACAACAGTCTCATACAAAAGGGTTAGACATGCTTTTATAATGATTACTTTACAATCGACTGTCAATACAGTCACATCATAGACACCACAAACATAATCCCACAAGTTTTGTACATCAATATATGCTCTAGACTAATAAATCACAGACAAATTCAACACATCTTAGTATTACCAATTAAAGTTATGATACATCAGATTACATTAATTAATTTACCCTTTCGCACTTGTAGACGCATTTTAACGCATCTGCAGCAGGCGTTTCTTGAAAACATTGTGGCAAAAAATGAAACTGCTCAGAAAGAAAGAAACTCATTTATAGTTTTATACAGATTTTCTATTTTATTAATTAGACGCTTTTTCAAAGTTGTCTGCAGCAGATTTGTAGTATGTATTACTAAGGAAAGGGGGGTTAACCCTTTCCCTCATACGACAATTCTGCAGCAGACGACTTTGAACATATTCTGTCAAATATTGGAAAATCTCTATAATTGAAAGGATAACCTATGTCTAAAAGTGGAAAACATTGTGACAAAAGGAGAAATTGCACGTTTTGTGCAGTTTCTTCTTTTGTTACTATGTTTTCAAAAAGCCGTCTGCTGCAGAGGCGTCAGAAAGCATCTATATGAGGGAAAGGGTTAAATAAGAATGCTAAACCTCACCCTTACATTGTTATTGATGACAAATTTGTTTTAGCAGTACAATGTAATGAACTAAGACTGGGGAATGCCACATCTTTTAACCCTTTCCCACTCTTGTAGATGCATTTCTACGCATTTGCAGCAGACGACTTTTGAAAACATTGTGGCAAAAGGGGAAATTGCTCATGACGAGCAATTTCCCCTTTTGCCACAACTTTTTCAACTCTATTTAATGATTAAACTCTCATTATGGATAGTTCACATTTTTGCCAATATGTTTTCAACGTCGTCTGCTGCAGAATTGTCATATCTCTGAAAGGGTGAAGTTGTTAAAAATTGTACCTTTTCCCAAACTCTGTCTAAACAAGTAATTGCAAAACTTGTGACAACAAATTTTGTTAAACTTTTTAATACCTCATTATTTCAAACACATGCTTTAGCCCTTTCCCACATGCTGATGCATCTTCAGCTGTCAACTTTTGAGAAAATTGTGGCAAAAGGAGAAATTGCTCATGTGGCAATTTCTGAGCAATTCCCTTCTCATTCAATTTTTATTTTAAAGTCGTCTGCTTCAAACACAGGTTTGTGGAACCAGGAAAAGAGTTAAAATGTTGTCAAATCTAGATCTAATTCATTACACATCAATTAACAGAAAGGGTACCTGTTGGGTTTTATATAAAGTATATTCCTCTTCATACAGCTTTGCAGAAAGGTCTTCGATCTTCATGTCTATCAAAGATTCCTTGATTTTTTCATGTATGCTCGCCAAACTGGAGCTTTTACTGCCCTTTTTCAATTTGTTATACATGTCCTTTTCATTCACCTTATTCACCATTTAGAACATCAAAAATCAGAAACAACATAACTGTATCCAACATTGAAATGTATCTGCTGTTTAAATAATGCCCAAGTTCTTTTATTTTGTCCTCTTCCGAAATATGGCAAGTTACAATATTATACAGTCAAGTTCTCTTAATTGCAAACATGACAGATTGTAGTGTAATCTGGCATTTTCCAAACAATATCACTACATGTATTGCCAAGGAAAGTTAACCCCCTGTTCTTGACATTCAAAGGGTTAATTGTCTCTTATTGCCAGACTAAACCAATTGTTGTTGGTCCTCAAAAGAATTGTCTGAGAGAAAAATGATTCTTTTGAGTACCAATACATTGGCTTTAGCCCTTTCCTACATGTATACAACAAATCTGCAGCAGAAGGCTTTGAAATATTTAGTCAAAAATACAGAAACTCTTTAAAAATGAAAGAGAAACTATTGAATAGAGTTGAAAATATTGTGGCAAATAGAAAAATTGCTCATTATCAGCAATGTCTCCTTTTGCCAGAATGCTTTTGAATTCAAAAGTTGTCTGCTACAGATGTGTCACATAATGCATCTTTATGTGAAACAGGGTGAAATTAATATAAATTAAGGAGGATCTTAATCAATAAATAAGCACCCAATCTAGAACTTTGCTGATAAATGCGAAACACTTCGCAAAATGACTTAGTGAGTGGATATGTTTTCTATAGCAACACTGCCTATGCAAAATAACAAAGAGCTTAATGTCCAATTGTTTCTTACATTGTACTATGAGGAGACCACTGTACCAACTTTGTAAATGTATCAAAATGCATCAAAAAATATCCTTGCACACAACTAACACTATGTCACACAAGAACAAGTTCCATAATTAAATGCTCATGTTCAAGCCATCTATTCTAGCAGTCAAATATTATACAAAACACGAGTTCAATAGGTAGATGTAACTATGTTGTCTACTCTATAGTAATGTGTAACCCTTTTCCTTATGCAGACAACATCTGATACCTCAAAAGCAGATGGCATAATTGGAAAACATTGCGGAAAAGGAGAAGCTTCTAAAAACAATCAATTTCTCAAAAGTTTTCAACTCAAAATTGCAATTCCAAGTTTCCATTCATTTAATTTGCTTAATCAGAATTTTTGATGTGACAATTCTTAAAAATGTTTTATGTCTGCTGCAGATTTATAGTGTGTATAAAAGGGTTAAATTCTTATTTGCTCCGACCTTATGAACAAAATATGTCTCTGGTCTTACCTTTTTTTACTCTAAATAATCAGTAATTAATGAAAAGTAAATTATTCTATGAAAAAAAGCAGCCATTCCTTCACCATAGCCTTTCCAATACTTAAATTGTTGATACACCTTTGTCTGGATGAGCACCTAGCTAATAAATCCAGCAAAGGGGAAGGGATTCTTTAATAGAAATTCTTAAAATACTACAAAATAATGAGCCCATAATACACCCTTTAAAACATAGGAAACAATACATGTAAATAACAAACAAATACAGATGTAGAATCATGATACAAGGCACACAAAACCCTTACAGTATCAGTTATGATTTTCAACAATCTCGCCATCATCAACGAAAAATTCATTTACAAAAAATGTATGTATTTAACTGTAATGCATGCACAAGCAAAAGAAATTACTGTTGTTATGGTTTTTTTTAACCCATTCTTTCTGCACTGAAATGTTCATTTAAGTCTTAACCATAAACACTTTAAAAGCTACATGTATTGCTGGATTATTATAAAGGGTTTTACAATGATGCTTTATTGACTGGCACCATGGGACAAATACTAATATTAACTCCAATAATGGGCAATATTCAGTCAATTGGTCAGCTTTAAATGGATGTATAGTATAGAATTGATTGTCTGTTAATGGCTATACAGTAACACATTGATTGAGCCTCATTCTAATTAGCTATTTGACTCGTTATAATTACTTTTTGCAGTTCCCTTAACATATGACAAAAATGCGGCAGAAGCCTTTGAAAACATATGTTTTCAAGAGTTGTCTGCTGCAGATGTGTCAAAATGTGTCGTTAAGTGGGAAAAGGTTACCAATTTTCCTGTTACATATTGGAAAATTCATTTGACAAATATCAAAGGTCTGATTTTAGAACCAATTACATTGTAGTTGCAAACACTATCAGACCAGTAGAGTTACTCAATCAAATTGCACACTTGTTTTCTCAACTTGGTCATAAATTAATCTTCTGAGGGTGCTTGCACAGCTAGATGACAAAGATGGAAGATCCTCGGGAGATGCAGGCTTATCTGGTCTTTCGTTGTTTGTCAAAAAGTCCTGAAGGTGGTTTGTTTTGTGACATGGCCCATATAATTTAATTATTCATTAATGCTATCATTTACAATTACAGTCTACTAACCCTTCCCCACATATTAGACGGAGGTTTTTGACAAATCTGCAGCAGCTGACTTAGGAAAAGTCAAAATGAGCTATTTTGTCTTTTACCACAGTGTTTTCAACTCTTTTTAAATAATCATATTTTTGATTATAGAGATTTTCCATTTTATTGCCAAGGTGTTATCAAAGTCACCTATTGTTGATGTTGCTTTTTTGTTGCTTGTGGGTTAGGGTAAATAGAATCATTGTATGTTATATATTGAAAGTGAACAAACTGAAACAGATAATACACCTACAGACAGTTACATTGTCATTGGGTTATGGTAAGTGTATCAAATTACATCAAAACTTGTATGTGTGGAATGCCAGTAATTATTGAATACTTTTGTTACCTGAACTCATTGAGGTTCCAGTCATGGCAACTAAAAAGGGACCATAAACCATTTCCCCTTTGCAGAAGCATTTCAGAAGACTTTTGAAAAAACTGCGGCAAAAGGAGAAATTGCTTCAAGCCTTGTAATGAGTAATTTCTCCTCTAGTCACAATGTTTTCAACTCTTTTCACTCATCCCACTTTCATTTAAAGATATTGTTTACAAGTTTGTCAAATGTTTTCAAAGTCTGTGTGTTGGAGATGAGCCTGCATACGAAAGAGACATAAAAGGACCATTCAATACATACTAAGTATAGGTAATAATTCCTGCCCCCAGTATATGAACTGGTGACAATAATTGCCAATGAAACCTTCACACATTTAACTGGAAAACAACAGGTAGATTCACTGGCACTCACTCATCATGCTGATCTTGTCCTGCACTGACACATGGGCAGTGATCTTTGTCTATATGTCCTTAACCACATACAACAAATCTACAGCACACAACTTAGAACAATCTAGGCAAAAATATGAAATATCTGTAATAGAAATAATTATTATTGAACATTGTGACAGATATGAGCAATCTTTCCTTTTGTCACAATGCATTCAAATGTCATATGGTGAAGAGGCGTCGCAGAGCGTCTGTATATGGCAAAGGGTTATTTCTTGACCCAATATGATAGAAACTGCTCCAAATTCATGGAAGGCCAGAAAACTGTACAGAGTACCCAGGTTAAGGAATTATAATGGACTTACTCTGCCAACAATACAATGAATAAACAAACTAATTATGTCTTCAGAATGGCTTTATAATCAGATCAAAAGTAGATATTATAAATAGATTTAGCTCTGGTCAATTCAACCCTCTCTCTCCCAGGGGTAATGAATTATCTGGGCGATCCTTTGCTATCTCCATGTGACATTTTTGTTCATGGAATTTTAATCCTTTCAAACATAGGAGCAATTTTGACGCATCCTCAGCAGATGACTTTTCAAAAGAGTGGCAGGAGGAGAAATGGCTCATAATGTTTTTCTCTATTCAACAATTTTACTTTAATTTGTCATAGTTTTACCTCAAGTGTTTCAAAGATGTCTTCTGTAGATTTTATGTACATTGGAAAGGGTTAACACTTAACCACTGTCATAAAGCCGCATTCTGACGCCTCTGCAGCAGACGACTTTTGAAAACATTGTGGCAAAGGGAGAAAATGCTCATGATGAGCAATTTCACCTTTTGCCACAATGTTTTCACCTCTATTAACTAATTATACTTGCATTTAAAGAGATATTCCATATTTTGATATTGCTGTTTTCAAAGTCGACTGCCAAGTCATCTGAAAGGGTTAATATCTTGTTCAGTATTACTTATCCTGAAGGTTAAATATCTGCCATTTTGTTCATGTCAAAGCAAAAATACATTCAGTCCTGTTCTACAAACAAACTTCTGAACCTTTTATTTGTATTGACTGTTGACATCGTTTAGCAAGTTATCTGCAAAATGTTGATTGAAATGATTGTTATGGTTTTCTTGTGACATGCTATGCATTTTTTTTATCCACTGGTTTTGTGTGTTGACAACAAAATGTTGCCTATTGACTTTTTCTATGCTGTCTATCGATATATTTTCCATGCTGTTTAAAAAATGTTTGCCTATTCACATACTTAATTGCTGTCCAATGGAATTGTTTTCAATGTTGTCTTCAAAATGCTGACAATTAACATTGTATTCATGTTGTCTATTGACATTTATGTTGTCTACAAAATGTTGTATATTGACGTTTATGTTGTCTATTCTACAAAATGTTATCTATGGACATGTTTTCCATGTTGCCTCAAAAAAGCTGTCTATTTGGCATGTTTCTATGTTGTCTAGAAAATGCTGTCTATTCACATGTTTTCTATGTTGTCTATCAGTATATTTTGAATTCCTCCTATTGCCAAGCAAGGAATAAACTGCAAAATCACACATACAAATCAGTGTTATCATTTCCTGAAACAAAGTTGTAACTAATGTCTCGTAGTTTTTGTCATGATCAAGTCTTACCTGATGAACTTTATGAGCAACTTGCTGCCTCTCTGCTTCCAATTCTCTTGTCAGCCTCTCAAATTGTGCTTCCTATACAAAACAAAGAAAAGATATCAAACATTTCACAAGTCATAGTTTTACCTTTTCCACCATATAGTCAACAATAAGGGGTCATTGTTGTAAGATACCTTCGAACCAATCTTCCAATTTCCCAGAAATTACACTTTTATCACATAAGTTACTAAGAATGATTGTCTATAAAATACCTATCAGATAAATATTGTAAACAATTTCCTGATTTCAGCAGACAACTTTTGAAAACAATGTTGCAAAAGCGGAATTGCTCATAATGAGCCCTTTGCCACAATGCTTTCAAGTGTTTTTAACCCTTTCCCTCATACGACAATTCTGCAGCACTGACGACTTTGAACGTATTTTGTCATAACATAGAAAATCTCCATAATATAATGGATAACCTATGACAAAAAGTGGAAAACATTGTGGCAAAAGGAGAAATTGCATGTTTTGTGCAATTTCTTCTTTTGTCACTATGTTTTCAAAAAGCTGTCTGCTGCAGAGGCGTCAGAAAGTGTCTATATGAGGGAAAGGGTTAAACAGTATACTTTCATTTATAAAGAGTATCCATATTATTTGCCAAGATGTTTCAAAAGTCGTCTGCTGCAGATTTCTTGTATGTGGGAAAGGGTTAGCAGTAACCTTATACTACCTAATACAATAATGTAAAAAAAGATAGATAAATATGACAAATAAATATTTTGTGGTTTAAATGTCAAATTATATATATACAATTCCTGTTTTTCCTAAAATTGTTTTCAAAAGTTCTTTGTATAATACGGATTTCAAAATGAGTGTGTAGAGAAAAAGGATTAATAAAATGAGTCATTAATTTCACATACTCGCTTAAATATTAAGTACATTTTTCTCCTTCAGAAATATTTGATTAAATATGAATTAATCACTAAAAATTGTGCACTAGATTGGAAAGAACAAAACAATGTCAAAATTTATGAAAAATAATATATATCATTAAGAATTGGGGATTATCATGCAACAAAATGGGTCAGTATTGTTGTCAATTAGCTGTTAACAAATCGTAATGCTTCGTTTTTCCATCAGTCAAGCCAGGACTTAGTTTGTTATCTCCGAGTCCTGGTAGCTCAGTCGGTAGCAAAGCGAGCTGTCAATCCAGGTGTTGTGAGTTTGAATCCCATCTTGGCCAACATTCTTTCCGACGTTAGAGAAAAGTCATTGTGACAAGCGTCATTCGTCTTCACCAATGAGCTTACAGTCTATGTGGAAAAGCAGCCAGTTGCTTGGAAAGAATGTTGTGTGGATTACTGGTGTGAGAAAGCTAGGAAACATATGAGTAGGTGAACAGGCTGCCGAGATATAACTGAAAATTGTTGAAAACAGCGTTAAACCTGCCATAATCAATCAATTACCCTTTCCATCATGCACAGACACAATTTGAAGCATCTGCAGCATCATATTTGTGATCAACATGGTGGGAAATGAGCAAGTCATATGCTGCAGATTTGTTGTATGTGGGAAATGGTTAACCTTTTTATACATTGTTTCAAAAGAACTGAGGCCAAATGAGCTTAAAGAATAGGACTCGGCTAAAGCCTTGAACTTAAAGACGTCAAACTGTGCAGTTTATTTTCAAAATATAACATACAAAGTTATAACAAGGTCTTTGAGGCTACAAACAATTTCAATTGTTAAAACTCACTTTCTCAAATTAAAACATAATTAAGATTAATTTTACTGTTCACTGAACATAGCTATTTAATCAACACTAACTGACACTTCATATTGAACAAAGTGTTCACAGTTTACGCTTACCTGACATCATAAATATTTAACCCTATCCCACTTACAGACAATTTTTTTGGAATTGCAGCTGACGACTTTTGACACAATGTATTCAATCCTATTCAATTATTAAACTAAATTTCCTTTATAGAGTTAATCATCACTCTCAAAAAGATGTTTTTGAAGTCGTCTTCTACAGATTTGTTGTGTGTTGAAAAGGGTCACTAACCGTTCCTCGCTAATATATCTCTTGTGACTCAACCAAATCCAATATTGTAGGTACTCATAAAAATCGTCTCATTTCAGATAAGGAATTTAGAATGTGAAATATTCAACTTATGACTCGAGCTCTGTTGGGTTACGTAAACAGACACAAAGAAAAAGGTAACTTCATTCCAGAATATCCAGAGCTCTAGATAAGGGGAGTTTGGCATGTTCTAAAACCCTTGTAAATTTGACATTCCAACCCTATGTTGTGGGTACTCAAAAGAATCATCTCAATCAGTCAATGAGACAATTCTTTTTAGCACCCACATCATAGGGTTTAGTTTGGTTGGATAACTAGAATGGAGTGCTCCCCGGAGCACCCGTGTTGTCTGCCGCCTTGTCAGAAAATTTTAATTTTTGACAGAAAAGGGACAATTACTCGGATATAAAATATTTGGATTATCCCCCTTTTGTGAACCCATCACAAAGAATGATATAAACATTTGACAGAAGTTTCAATCCAATCCTTGAGTAGAAAAAAAGTAAATAGAAAATTTAAATTTTTGACAGAAAAGGGGCAATAACTCTGATATAAAAAATAATTGGATTATCCCCCTTTTGTGAACCAATCACACACATTGATATAAACATTTGTCAGAATTTTCAATGTAATCCTTTGAGTTGAAAACGTGACGAAAAAGTGTGACGGACAGACAGACAGACGCCGGACAAAAAAAAAGGTAATCCCTAAGTACCTACCATGCTACGCAGGTGACACAATAAGAGAGCTATTGTGGGGTAAAGAGCAGTATCTGGACCTCTGAGAAATATCTATATCAAGTAATTGTGCACTGGTCATTTATTGTGATTAGATCCTTCAAACAAAGTACCAACAGCATAAGATTAATTTTTCCCCACGTCTTTCAAAAATGTAAGATTAATTTTTTTCCCATGTCTCTGAATTATGTAAGATAAAGATTGCTTTAAATCTTTTCCTCTGTTCCCCTATGGTTTGGCCCCTGATCAGGTATGTCATTCATTCAGTTGTCAGAAAGCTTATGACATGCACTCTAACAATTTATACTGTATTCAAATAAATTACTATTGCCAAAGAAAACAATTCACACAAAAAAAACACATTTTAATAGGTAGAAAAGGGATATAGGTATAGTGAGCAACATTTTATATTAACCTTTTGCCGTCTGCAGCAGATTTGTTGTATGTGGGCAAGGGTTAATCAAAGACAAATGCAGTTAGTATCACAACATTGCTTGTTAACCCTTTTCCATTTATTATTAAATAATAGTATAATTACTGAACAAGAAACCGCTGAAGACGGTAAAGCCGGATTGTCGGCAATTTGACCTTGAAAATCGACAAACCAAGGTCAAGGTCAAAGTAACCATAGAAATCAATAGAACTTGTTACTGGTTACCTTCAGGCAAAGTTTCAAGTTTGTGACCCTTTCCAGTGCTGAGATTTTGCCTCAAGCTGAAACTTTAACCAAAATGTTGATGGACAGACATACAGACGGACAGACATTGCCAATCGATAGACCGGAATTGCTAGAGCAATCCGCCCAATAAAGTTGAGAACACTGTGACAAAAGGAGAAATTGCTTGTTTTGAGCACTTTCTCCCCCTTTTGTCGCAGTGTTTCCTAAGTTGTCTGTTGCAAAGACGTCAGAAAGCGTTAAGGTTAAAAAAAAAAGGTGGGTTATAAATCTGCCAAAAACAGAAAAGCAAAGTGGGGAAAGGCAATTTGAAAATGTCTGATGTATGAGACATTGGTGAGTCATGTCGTATAAACATTTATCATTAATTGTCATTAAACATGCACTGTGTCTATAAATAATATATATGAAAGAATGCATATATTCAGTGTTCAATGTCTCAGTAGTAAATACTGTGAATTTATAATTTACATATGATGTAGCTATAGAAACGCTTGTTCCTCCATCATCTTTATGGCCATTACTAGGGTTAAATGTGAAATATAATTGTGATTAACCCATCAAGATTCATATCTCAATGATGTTAGCTCCCATGGACCCAATTGAGAGCCAGAGTTCACCTACATATGCGTTTCCTGGCTCTCGCACAAATTCACCACTCAAGAATTTTCCATGACAACTTGTTCGCTCCCAGATACACTTTGAGCCCATTGGTGGAAGTTGAATTACTTAAATCATTCAGGGGTGGCCAAATATCAAAATAGTTCACTTGTCCATGGACAAGTAATCAGAAAAAATCACTTGTCCGTATGAATTGACTACTTGTCCATATTTTATATGCATGTTCTATATTTATATGGTTTTAGATTGAAAATAAAAAGTATTAAATTTCAGTTGTTTATTGAATGTTGACATATAATTGCAGGGTTCGACACTATTTAAACTTAAATTTCCATAGATCCTTAAGGACTCCCTGGTGCTTGGTGTAGGGTTCATATTCCTCCAACCTTTAAGGGAGTCCTCAAAATAACTGTATTTATATCTATTTTTATATAAATGAAAACAAAAAAACAACAACATTTTTGTGACTTTTTTATTATATTCATTTAACCAGGTTATATTAAAATTAGCATCATTTTCAGAGATCTGCCAATATTTTGAAAACATTGGGCCCATCGCCCACTGATTCTGAAAAAAGTGGGCCATTTTCAAAAACTTTAGGCCATTGTTTAATATTATTTAGCTGACTGAATATGGACACCAACAATGTGGCTCTGCTCCAGCTCAGGATAACATCAAACACATTCACATGTTAAAGCAATTGGAACAGAATATTGTTTAAGTCACCATTTAATTCTGTTTTTTAACCAACATTGATCATTTCATTAACTTTTAGTTCAAGGCTTAATATATCAGTTATGTTTCTCTTAACTTGAAAACATATATGATGCTTTCAATGTCTGCATCATTCAACTGTCTATGATGCATAGTGAAATTTTAAGAATCCAGTGTACATTACGAAAGTGAAAGTCAATTTCCGGAAACCCTCCCAGCTAAACCAAATCGAAGTCAATTTTTAACTAGTTCAAATCATTTAGACAAGTACTTGCTAGTTTAATCATCTGTTATTCATATTATAACCGATGTCTAAACATATGCAGCTTACCTCTTTACCACTTGAATACATCGAAAATCAATTTCACATCAGCGAAACATTTGAAGTCCGCCATTGTTTTTTCCTTTCAACACGTGGTTAAATAAATTTTGGGTAAAAAAAAATTAAACGAAATATCACTTGACTCGCTTTACATTTTGTATAATTAAGATATATAAATATTTCGTTAAATATTTGATTCGGATAAATATCATATTCGGTATACAAGCTACACCTGTATACGGGTCTTAAACAGTTGCTATTTGTGTTTTATCGCTTGTAGGTTACGAAAAAGCGAGGGGGGAAATGAAACCGGAAATGCAAAATTCTGGGTCATTCTTATTATTGTTTATCGCATGTAAACATCCGCGCTTGTCAATATTGACGAGTAAGTTTAGGCTTTAATATTCATTTTCATTTATTAACCAGAAAATTTTACTTGTCCACGGACAAGTGGATTGAAAAAATACACTTGTCCAGACGTATAAATGTACGGCTCGGGCAACTCGGACAAAGCATTTTGCCACCCCTGTCATTGGATAGAACAAATTTTAGATTACGGACTGAGCTATTGCGTCTCTCAAACACTTAACGCTTTCCCTCATATAGACGCTTTCTGCACCTCTGCAGCAGACGGATTTTTGAAAACATAGTGACAAAAGAAGAAATTGCTCAAAACAAGCAATTTCTCCTTTTGCCACAATGTTTTCCACTTTTAGTCATAGGTTATCCATTTAATTATAGAGATTTTCTATTTTTTGACAAAATATGTTCAAAGTCGTCTGCTGCAGAATTGAGGTATGAGGGCAAGGGTTAAAAATTATGGCCATAACCATTCACCTGGTATAAATTTGTAAAATGTCTTGTTTGATAACACTCATGAGAAACATTGTAACATCTAGAAATCAAAAAATACTTTTTTAAAAGAGTCAGGGGTTTTTCGGGTTGTTTTGGGAACATGACCTTTACCTGTGGAATTGGGATTATTTGCATTTTTTTTGACAAAATTGGGAACTTTTTCATTAATAATAATTAACGGATAAGTACTATGGTACTGGGACCCTAATATTAAACCTGGATTGTAAGTCTCTATAAAAAGACGCTTACATGTAAGGAAATTAACTGTTTTGTTTATATTTTCTTCTTTGTTTGTTGTCTTTTTCTCGAATTTTTTCAAAACTTCAGTTTGGAAATTGTTATTGAAAATTTAGGGAAAAAATATACTTTTTGCCATTGGGAGCATAACCGAATACGGGCTATAAAAACTGTCCAAAAATAAACCTGAGAGTTGAAAATAATTGTGAGAAAAGGAGAAATTGCTTGCTTTGAGCAATTCCTACAACTCCTGTTATCCATGTCAACTGTCAAAGGTCACCTGCTGAAGCAGTGTCAGTAACAGGGGTGAAATTTTTCTTACCTGTTCCTTTACTGATTGAAGAAAGGTTTCTTGCTGCTGTGCTGTTTGCTTGTGTTCATGGTAATGATGGTAGTCTATAACGCCAGGAGGCATGATCTATCTATGCATTGCCTCCGTTAAACCATTGAGTCACTATATATCACACACTGTACAAGGGTTTCTCTGTTTGGTTTTTAATTATGCTATATTCCAAAACACACAGTAAAAGTTTCACCTGAAATATACAAATTATATTAATTGGATTGTGTGCCAGGTAAAACATAATCTTGTGAGCAACGTTCACTTTGTAACCTGACATTTGTTGCCTTTGCTAAAGACTTCTTCTTAACCGTTTCACACATTCAACAAATCTGCAGCAGTCAACATTGAAAAGTAGATTTTTTTATGAATGAAAGTTTAATTATTGAATCAATTGATTGATTAGGGTTTAACACCCTTTTCAATAATTTTTTCAGTCATATCACGGCGACCAGTTCACCTACTCATGCGTTTCCTGGTTTTCCCACACCAGTGCACCACACAACATACTTTCCAAGCAACTGGCTGCTTTTCCACATAGACTGTTAAACAGCCCATTGGTGAAAGACGAATGACGCATGTCACAGTGACTTTTGTCAAACGTCGGAAAGAATGTTGGCAGAGCTGGGATTCAAACTCACAACCCCTGGATTGGCAGCCCACGTCGGTACCGACTGAGCTACCGGGGCTTGACCAAAAAAAATTGTTTATTGAATCAATGGAATTGAAAACCATGTGGCAAAAGTAGAAATTGCTTGATATGATTAAGATAATGGGAAAAGAAAATTTAACCCTTTCCCACTTAAAACAAATCTAAAGCAGATGACTTAAATTGAAAGTATCTCGGTAAAAGTATGAAAAGTGTCTATAAACATGTAAAAAATCCCATTTAAATCTGACAAAAGGAAGAATTTCTCAGTATGAGCAATTTCTCCTTCTGACCCAATTGTTGGGAAAGAAGTCTGCTATCAAATTGCTTCTGCATAAGGAAATTGGTTAAATCGCCCTAAGCTACTGTCACGCTGAAGCCGGACCCAACATGGAGCACCCTGGATTAACACGGAACACCCCGGATCAAGAGATATCTTGATCCGGGATGATCCTTGGTGAAATTGAGTCGCAAAACATTTTCATCCCGGCCCCAACAGGGCACCACAACAGATGAAGAAGGATACAACATGGATCTGACCCCGGTACCACCAGGGCAGCGCCACAGACCATTCTGGAATGATCCGAACCATTTTAGCCCCAACACGGATGACACCAGACCATCCCGGACCCAAATGACATGCTGGATCCCCCAGGATCAACACCGTGCCACTACGGACCTCCCTTGAGCCCATACCGTCGCTACACAGACCGTTCATGAATATCCCGGATTAAAAAATCCTCCCCAACGGTCCTGGATGACCACGGCAATTTTAATCAGTTTAAAATTGCCGGAGTAGTGTTCCGGACCCTCCAGGACTGTCCCTGATCAAACACGGATCTGACCCTGGATCGGGCAAATTTCAGTCTGGGACACTACAGCTTTGTCTTTAATTAATTGAAACAGATTATGACTGGGAAATGAAGTTAACCCTTTCCAACATACAGATGCTTTCTGATGCCTCTGCAGCAAAAGACATTTGAAAACATTGTGACATTGTTCATGATTAGCAATTTCTCCTTTTGCAACAATGTTTTCAATTCTATTCAATAATTAAACTCCCATTCATGGAGACTTTTCATGTTTTTGCCGATATGTTTACCAAATCGTCTGCTGCAGATTTGGGAAAGGGTTAAGTTGATTCCTCCAAATAAACAATTCACAAGGATAGTATCTTCATGCCAAAACCTTTCAAATCTCAACATGAAATCAAAATGTGCTCACAGCAGCTTCAACTATAATCCAATTGTACTTTTTTCTCCCAGAGCTTAGCTTTATACAGTCATCTAGGCTCCAGAAATGTTGATTATTTTGTATTTTTTATTTCTCTGCACTGTACATGGTTTATCCTAATTAGAATCATCCTTTCCAGATGATTGAAAAACATGAATACCTACAGCATTGGATTTTTTTAAAAACTAAAAAGGTTACTCACTATATTAACCCTTTCCCACATAGATCAAATCTGCAGCAGACGACTTTGAAAACATTACTCAAAACATAGAAAACCTCTAGAAATGAAGGCAAACTTACTAAAAAAAGTTGAAAACATTGTGGCAAAAGGAGAAATAGCTCGTTCTTAGCAATTTCTCTTTTTGTCATAATGTTTTCAAAAGTTGCCTGCTGTAGTTGCGTCATAATTTGTCTATAGGTCAAAAAGGGTTATTCAAAATCTATGTATATTGGTAGAAACTAATAGAAGGGGTAACAAGTGGCCACTTCCAAACAGTATCTCTCTAAAATACTACCCAATCAAAACCGACGTTGAGGTTACTCAAAGGAATTGTCTAATGGAGACAATATGTTTAAAGGCTTATATAAGAATTTAAGAACCTGACCGTCACATAGACAACTTATCTAGAGCCCAAGAATATAGTTCAATTTTGGATAACATGTCTATATAATGATTTATTTCTGGAACGCCTCCTGAGGAGAAATCAAGGAGAATTTTCGTATTGGAAAAACAGCATCCCACTGCTTTTGTGGTAATACATTGTATTGTTTGTGTAGTGATATAAATGTAATATACAGCTTCAAGCTTGTAGTCTAATGTATGTGGAGCAGTCCCAGATTGATTAGTTTCGTTTAAATGGTTACAGGTTGACACCACCTTCAGCAGTATTCCAGTCATATAAAAATATTTCCTTGATTAATAAATGATCAGTTTATACATGTATACAAGTTAATCCTGAAACCAGTGCATACATCCTTCATTATGGTTTTATTGATTGATTGATTGGGGTTTAACGCCGTTTTTAACAATTTCTCAGTTATATCACGACGGCCAGTTCACCTACTCATGCATTTCCTGGTTTTCTCACACCAGTACTCCACACAACTATCTTCCCAAGCAACTGGCTCTTCATTATGGTATCCTGGCAAACCTGGGAGTCAATGAGGGAAGCCACAAGTGCTACGTAGGTTTCTTAACCTTTTCCACATATAGATGCTTTCTGACACCTCTGCAGCAGACGACTTTTGAAAAAATTGCGACAAAGGGGGAAAATTGCTTTAATATGATGATCGATTTCCCCTTTGGCCACAAGGTTTTTAACTTATTTCAATATTTATACTTAATTTATACTCTTAATTTTCCTAAATGTTTTCAAAGTAAAGTTGTCTGCTGCTGATCTGTTGTATGTGAGGAGGAGGGTTTAACCCTTTCCCTCATACGACAATTCTGCAGCAGACGACTTTGAACGTATTTTGTCAAAAAATAGAAAATCTCTATAATTGAATGGATAACCTATGACTAAAAGTTGAAAACATTGTGTCAAAAGGAGAAATTGCACGTTTTGTGCAATTTCTTCTTTTGTCACTATGTCTTCACAAAGCTGTCTGCTGCCGAGGCGTCAGAAAGCGTCTATATGAGGTAAAGGGTTAAGTTGTTGGTTTGACCGGAGTCAACTCACTCAAGGCACCTATTTTAAACCTTTCCCACATACAGCAAATCTGCAGCAGACGACTTTGAAAATGTCTACTCAAAACTATGGTAAATCTCTATGTAGGTATAATTACTGAAAAAAGTTGAAAAGAGAAATTGCTTTTTTCAAACAATTTCTCCTTTAGTCACAATGTTTTCAAAAGTTGTCTGCTTCAGATGCGTCAAAATGCATCTATAGGCGGGTTAACAACTACACCACCAAGGACTTGAACAAGCTACATTCTGAACCATTTACCTAACATGACAAGCTAAAATCTGCTTTGAGACTTGTGACCAAAGGAATTTGTTGTATTCAGTACATCTTGTAACATAATTTAACATTGGAAATATGATTAAATACAGGATTGAAAAATAAAATAAAATAATGTTCTATGGTTTGTTTTCCTAACTTTGCTAAATGCTCTTGTCACGCTCTACAAGAGAGACAGTATTGTGGTAAAAACAACTTTGGAATTGACAACTAAATGCATTTCATTTTGCTGCAACATCTACAAGTTTAATTTTTAAACATTTATATTCCACCACTTTTGTTCATGTATTTAATCCTTTACCATAATATCAAACAACCAATCTGCAGCAGAATGCTTGGAAAATGTCAAAGCAAAACTATGGTTTCCGTTAATCTCTATCAAACAAAATGTTCCTATATCATAAGACTGTGCATAATCAAGTTAAATTACACTCTTTTATCAATTTCTTCAAACAAACAAATTGTCAAGGTGATTGGTTTACTTTACACATAACATTACACCAGACAATAAAAACTCCACCAACCATTTTAGTGGATGCACATTAATTATTGATTTGAAACTTAAGAAACTGTATCCCAATGACGACCACCATTCTGTGATATGCATATAATAACAGACGAGTTTTTGTGCATCTGCAAATAATTAAAAGTGTGAATGATTTACAAAGGAAATGTGATCCCTATGTGTCACTCTGCCAAAGTAAGAAAGAAATACCCAGTTCCTTTTGTGCATCAAACTGTATGGATTTTGGGACAAAATTTATTGAACTTGTGTAAAAGCTAGTGATGTAATAATTGAATGCAGAAATTCCATCACAAGAACTGAAGACAAGAATGTTTGAAGGAAAAAATTGTGTGGTAGACAGTTAAGAAGAGATAGAGACTGAGTGTTTCCTTGCACACCAAAGGTCCCTGGTTCAAATCCTGTGATGATCAAGCTGGTTCTGCCTTTCGGATTTTCCACACAAACAGCATGAGTACTGGTTGATTCAAGAGGGTGATGGTGGAAACGTCGATTGTCGATAACGTCGAATTAATAAAACAGAACAAAATGGGAGTGGAAACGTCGAAAAGGAAAATGTATAGACTATATATAATTGTTTTAATTATATATCACAGTTCAGAGTTTCCACTCCCATTTAAGAAGTGATATTTATGTTTGTCGTCTGTTATCACAGTATATAGTATGGGAACTCTCTTTTACACTCTTTAAATGAGAACATCTATTTGTTTGTAGAAGGCGTCTGTGGATCGTACATATTGGACCTGTAGTGTTCGATCAAAAAAGGTACGAACATGTAGTGGTACGTAACTTCCCGTAAGCTACATGACTATAAAAGATATTAGTAACTTATAAGCTACTAATAACATTGTGTGGTATAACTTTATAGAACTGTAAAATAACTATTCTATATATTTTCCTTTTCGACGTTTCCACTCCCATTTTGTTCTGTTTTATTAATTCAACGTTTTCGACATTCGACGTTATCACTGTAATTCGATTCAAGCAGACATCAACTTGATGATGATGATCAAGTGGGATAAATATAAGCTGAAAGCTTGTTTCCCAATTGATGTTATTTTAAATTAATAAGTTTAAAGTTACACATTGCCAATAACCAACTACATCCAATCATGACATAAAGATAGACTTACAAGTGATCCCTCATAATTAGTAGAAAAACACATTATAGATCATCTATCTACATATTTGTCAAAATATGGCAAGGGTTAAAGACTGGATATTAATACATCCAATACAAATGATGTATATGGATAAATCATACAGGTTAATTGACTCGATAGATATAAATGATAAAAGTTAACTTAGTTGTAGGAAATAGTTCAGTCCATGACTAAATGTTTATCAAATGACAGTTATTATTCAGTTAATGTGAGTCTCAACCACATACTTTCAAGAACATGCATCTTTCACATGATAATAATAAAACACACCCAAAACGAAGGTTCACATCCAACTGATGGCAATTTAGATCAGTTCTAAAAGTTTGATCACTTTGGCGGCCATCTTTGACAATTTGTACAGGTGTGCTAATTCAGGACAGGTAAACAAACATTCAGGGGTATTTCACACCCGGCAAATTGACAACAAGTGAGGACAATATATCGTCGATATATAAAAAGTGCGTCATAGAGCGACTTAAGATTTCCTGGTCGAAGACAAGTCTTACGTAAACTTGACTAGGTGAAAATTTCGAAACGATTTTTACAAATTAAACTGTCAACCAACCGATCCAAAGCGGCCAATGTCATTTCAGTTTAAGCATGTTTGTTTTTCACAAGTTTAAAAACATATAATAAAATAGAAGATAATGTTAAATAGCATACAAAGATGTATGAATTTATTGTCTTACCAATAGAGGAGATACAAAAGCCTTTAGAATGATCTCGATAAAAATCTTTTGGAGGAAATCCTTTTTTGAAACACAACACAAACTCGACCCGTTTTGATTGGCTCTTCCGGTTTTTAAGAATTCCTCCCTCCGTCAAATATTTTAACTTCGTATTGGCATTGAATTGGGATTTTGCAAAGTCGTTAAAAGATATTGAGTACTGGTAGATACATATTTTCAAACTCGGTATCGAATCTGCGACGCACAAACTAAATATCAGACAATATTATTTTATTGCAAATGGAATTCGCTCTACGAAATCATTAAATGCGACACCTGTTGGAAAACCGGAAATGCACTACGCAGGTAAATAAGGGGAGGCCAACATGTTTTTATCTTGGATGTTTTGTGAAGAGTAACTTACCTTGAAAAGGTTGAGCCCCGCTCCTTTTTTTAACAAATGAAAATCAAATTGATTTGCAAAATGATTTGTTGTTTATTCCCCATACTTTTAATATTATCGTGTATTTTATTCATATTCATGTTAAGGCGCTTGTTTACGCATATATCTATTGAAACCAATTTGACAAGGACTAATTAATGAGCAATTTCTCCTTCTGCCACAATGACTCTTATAACATTAATTATCATGCTTTCACTTGATAGATTTCCATATTTTTGCTTTTTTAAATTTTAAAAAATGGGAAGAAAATGGGTTCTTGTAGTAAAGTATCAACAACTGAAAGTATGCGTATTCACAAGCAATTTTTCACACACAAAAGAGTTTTAACTGCTCAAAAAAATGCACAGATCTGGATGTTTTCTTGTAACTCATGGTATTAAATAGGACATGTTGGGCCTGTCACCAAGTCTGTATCAATTAAGTATCAATGTATTAATCGATCCTGCTGTAACATCATATTAAACATCAACCTGATACTACTTTAGTACTGCTGAAATGAACTAAACTGATACAGATGTTGAAATGAACTAAACTGATACAGATGTTGAAATGAAGCATGTAACATCTCAGAAAAAGGAGGGTGCTTTCTTTTGAAGGTATGGGCTGGTAGCTTAGTTTTAGATATAATTAACATTCCAGGCAGTCTTGTTCACAATAACTGTAAGGTTAACCCCTTTCCCACAATGTCGTTTGAATGTCGCGGGACGACGGCTCTTGCGTTGTTGGTGTAGGCCTACTGTCGACATTATATAAGGGAAATACCGTTACAAATGTCATAAAATACCACAGAAACACAAGTTATGCAAAAAAAAGAAAACAGTGAGTGATGATTATTAGAAGAGTGAGTAATATTCACTAACAATACGAGGATAGCACTAGTTACTAGTACTAGTAAATTGTAAGTATCCTTCATTCAAAAGCGATAACTTATGTTTCCTTTTATCTTCGATTAATTAAGTTCAAATACAATAGAAAAAGTATATCTATCTATGAGCTCCAACGTGGTTTCATGGAGAGACGCTCTCGTGAATCCCAGCTCCTTGTGCTGGTTGGTGATCTTGTCAAATCCCTCTATAACTCAAAGCAAACTGATGTTATTTCGCTTGACTTCGGCAATGCTTTTGACAAAGTCAGTCACCAAAAACTTGCCCTCAAATTACATGGTCATGGCATTAGAGGTTCTAATGGATTAAAGGATTTATTGATAACCGACGTCATTCATTCGTTGTTAATGGATCCACATCCAAACATAAAGCTGTCTCATCTGGAGTTCCTCAGGGATCTGTGCTGGGGCCACTATTATTCCTAGTCTGCATTAATGATTTTCCTCAAAATGTCCGATCCAAAATGAGACTCTTTACAGATGATACTGCCATTTATCTAACCCTCTCAACAGCTTCCCAATCAGAAATTCTACAAAAAGATACTTGAACGTCGGAGCAATGACAGCGACATGGAATTTAACCCATCTGAATGTCAAGTTATTCACAGAACGAGGTCTAAAACCCCAATTCCAACACAGTACATTCTTCACGGCTGTCTACTAGAATCTATATCTCCTGCAAAATACCTGGGTGTTGACATATCGTCGGATCGAACATGGGGCACACACATAACTCGCATTTATTAAAGGGCAAACAATACACTGAGTTTTCTGACGAAAAACATTAAGGTTCACTCTGAACCACTCAGATACAACGCACTTGTTCGTCCTCAACTTGAATACTGCTCCTAGGTGTGGTGTCCATTTACTGATGCTCAAATATCTCAACTTGAATCTGTTCAACGTAGGGCTGTCAGGTAGGTCAAACATCGAGGGCTTGGCGTGAAACGGTTGTAACTAAAAACCTATTTTGAAAACCCTGGTTTAGGGGCAATTTTGACCCCTTTGTAAACAAGGGAAATTTAGGTGCCATTGCTCAGAACGAGCAATGGCACCTACATTTCCATTGTTTACCAAGAAAAATGATTTTATGGCGAGGTGATTAACCTTAGTAAAAAATACCGATTTTAGTTACAACCGTTTCACACCAAGCCCTCGACATGACTATGGACAGACATAAAGTGGCATAGACATGATGTTCCTGCCTTCCAAGAACTGTCTTCCACTGGAATAACCTACCTCCCAACATGTCTCTCTTCTCATTTTTGGCCTGGGGCTTTAGTAACGAAAGATTAATGGTAAACAAAGAAGTCGCGTGTTAAAAGCAGTGGCGGATTTAGCGATCCCCCCACCCCCGAAACTAGGTCACTAGGCCAAATTGAAGGGAAATATTGTTAACACTCTAGAAGCTGCATGTTTAATTTGAGCATATTGAAAATGTATCAGAATGTTTGTCTTGATGATATGTAGGCCAAGTTTGCATATTGGTCATGTCTGTTAAAAAACTAGGTCACTAGGCCAAATTGAAGGAAAATCTTGTCAACACTGTAGAAGTCACATGTTTTAAAAATTTGGTCAGAATGTTTATCTTTATGATATCTAGGCCACTGCTTCAGCAGCTTAAAACTTTGTCAGATTGTTTTTATTGATGATATCTTGTCCATGTTCGAATTTGGGTCATATCGGGTAAACAACAATAGGTCCGAAGGCCAAACGAAGGAAAATCTTGATAACACTCTGGATGTTGCATTTTGAATCTTTGTCTTGATGAGTTTTGTATTGTTCAAACACTTTCTCCCAGTCTAGTACATGATTTAGAGAATTATTTCTACTTGATGGAAGTTGATTTAACATTGACATATTTTTCAATATAATAAGGCAGAATCTTCAAAATATTCTGCCTAAACCTGCTGTCAAATTTTCCTTTGATTCTTCATGTTTTAACTGTGTATACGTGTGAGCTCTTGCACTCAGATGAGCGATATAGTGCCAACAAGGTCCTCCTGTTTTCAAATTGGCAGTTTCATAATATTTACTATTTTTGATATGATCTTTCAACTTTTTAACAATAAATACATAAACATAAGCTGCAATTGTTATTTCCTTTCACATTTTCCCTACTTCTCCAACGTTCCTGCAGCCCCCAGGCCGTCAGCACTTCAGTGCTTTTATTAGCTTTCTGTATCTATTTTTCGCAAGTCTTACTAACATTCTTGTTGGTCTAGGTCCCCACTAGGGATTTGAAAAAGGCAGATAGATAGATAGATAGATAGATACCGTTCAAGGTAATCTACAACAATCATCCATGTATCGAAGAAAAAATAATGTTTATCAGTATGGTTGCATGGATAGAAATACGATTTATCAACGTCTCTGAAAGCGTTTAGACAAAATATAGAAAATGGAGTGTAAAGCATAAGATCGGATTTCTTTTGTATTCTTTGATATCATTAAATTTTAGGCATATTTAACCCTTTACCTCACATAGACGCTTTCTGACGCCTCTGCTGCAGACGGCTTTTTGAAAACATAGTGACAAAAGAAGAAACGAGCAATTTCTCCTTTTGCCACAATGTTTTCCACTTTAGTCATAGGTTATCCATTCAATAATAGAGATTTTCTATGTTTTGACAAAATATGCTCAAAGTCGTCTGCTCTTGAATTGTCGTATGAGGGAAAGGGTAAAAAGGAAATAAAACCACGAACAACCTCAGTTTGCGGTTCTGTTGCCATAGGTCTGTTTTGAATTGATATAAGATATGAAAATATTGCAACATCTAGGTAATTGCAAGTTCAATCAGAAGCGTTGATATCGAAATCCCAGATGTAACTACCTTATAAAGTTGCAAACATTGTGGTAAAGTGAGAAACTCCTCGTTTGAAACATGTTTTAGTTCATGTAGTTCATGTAGATTTAGAAACAAAGATAAAAAAAAAAATAAGACTTATAAGCATCAATGCTTTTGTAGGTTCTTTAAATGTTTGTTTTCCCATATTGGAATTATGCGATTGTGGTTAATCACATGTTGGTTTTTTTTCAGTCTTATAATCAATACTGAATTATATTATTACTTTTACTTTTGATTATGATTACACTCTAATATGGAATATTGTTTTAAAATTATTTACAACTATACATATTTGTTTTCGACACAACAAGTTTGTACTCGCCCAGCCCCTTCCCTCATACTGACGTCTCTACAGCGGACGTCTGGTGGAACCTGCTTGACAATTGAAATCAATGTGACAAGTGTAAGACCCTTCCCCTGTCTCAATGCTTCCAATTTTAATCGCTTGTATACTTTGAGTTTCAGAAACTTCTCACGCCTCTGCCCGGATGTTTTCAGAGCCGCCCGCTGTATAATTGGTGCATGCAGAAAGTAGCTAGAATGTCCTGCTACAAATCTTTAACCTATTTGAACTCTTGCTTGTTTAATGATATATTTTGAATCTCAAGATCTAATAGTTATTGTTAACTTAGTATGGGTTATAACATTTAGCATGAAATTTATTTGGCGCATACCAGAGTTTGTTTAGTCTTCATTTGAATGCATTGAGTGTTGGAGCTTCGATTATCTGAGGTGTGAGATTATTCCAATCATTTATAACCTTGTGACTATAGCAATTTTTACGTATCAGTTTGTTTGCTCTAGGTTTATATATTTTGTAGTTGTGCCGTCTTGTTACAACAGCGCTGTTCATGTTCAGTAATTTCATCGATGTTTTATCGATTTCATTTAATGATTTGTATGTTTGTACTACATCTGTTCTTAGCCTTCTGTATTCCAGTAATGGTTGTCCTAGTTCAATTAGTCTTTCAGGATAGGATTTTCCTTTTAGATTTCCTAGGATCCTGGTGGCTATTCGTTGAACATTTTCAATTGATTTGGCATATTTCCTGCATGAGGGTCCCCAAATTACAGATGCATATTCCAGGTGTGGCCTAACTAGAGATGTGTAAAGTTGTAGAAACATTTCTTTATTCATGAATGAGAAATGTCTTACTATAAGTTCCAGATTTCTGTTTGCCAAATTAATTTTGGCATTCATGTTTGTTTCGAAATTTAGTTTCTGGTCGAATATGACTCCCAGGTCTTTTATTTGTTTAACATCTTGAATTTTGTGAAGGACGTTATGCGAGTCTTTCATGAAGTAATCATTAAGCACGTTTGGTCCAAGGTGCATAGATTTACATTTTTTTTCACATTGAAGGTCATTTGCCATTTAGTTGCCAACTCACAAGCTTTGGATATATTGTTCTGTAGTATTGGTCATAGAGTAAAGTTTTGTGTCGTCAGCAAACAGTTTTACTGTTAATTGCTACAATTGATATGTTTAAGATGTATGCTATAAAGGCGTTGACCCTTTCCCGCCTGCAGACGCATTTTGACGCAATTGCAGCAGACGACTTTTGAAACCTTTTATCGCACTATTGCCAACTTTATTGAACAATTTTACAAGCTATCTTTTATGTACATTTTTCAGGTTTATGTCACTATGTTTTCAAAGTGTCCGCTGCAGATATGTTTTATGTGGGAAAGAGTTAAATTCGTCCGTATCAGGTAAAGGGTTTAATTAAGGGTGTCGTATTCGACAAAAGAAACGGACTATACACGACGCGCAACCCACACAGGTAAGCTAAATTCTATTGGATAGTTTGAGAGAGACTATACCTTATACGCACTATCGCTGTGACAGTTATTTGCACCTGTAAAATTCCGTGTTTGTTTCAGCGTAACCGGTGTTTTAACTTAACAGTTAATGGTTATTTTTAGAACACAAACTAAAACAAGGAAAAGTGGAACAATCAATGACCTTGGTTGTGTGTTCGAGACTTTTTGTGTTGGAGTTTTGAGTTAGTATAATGCACTGTTTGCGAATTCGAAATCGGATATCCGAAGTACGCATAGGGATCTTCTAAATTGATAGTAAAAAACATGGCGGCCAAGCTAATTGGAGAACGACTACCCCCGAATTGGAGTTACGGTGTTATTCCCGACGGGAGGATTTTCTTTATCAAGTATGTATTTTATAACTTGAAGTTTATCCTTATTTGGACATTATATATTGTATGACATTTTAGACAATACGCCACTCGTATATTATTCATAACTTCAGTAAGGCAAAGTTTACAAACTTATCAAAGTTTGTGTAAACAAGTCCTGGGCAGGACATCACAGTTGTTTACATTTATTTTTAAATGTTATTTTTAAGATAACCAAATATATAATATAATTTTTTTACAAAGAAATTATATGCAAATTAGTCATACTAATAAATTCACAATGTTGACTAGATTTTTTTTTTCAGATTTTTGTGATAAAAATGCCAGCAATTATTAAGTTCCTTGAAAAATCTGTTTAAAATTCTTGTATTGTAATGCACAAGAAAAAAACTATTTTTTAGCCTTGATAGTGCTCATTATTGAGTGTTAATTGATTCAAAAACATATTGTGATATATGTAATATAAAAGTTTGCATATTTACATATATAATTAAGCTTAAGGACAAGTTTAACTTTTCCCCACTGCCCCATACACCGAAACTGCAGCAGACAACACTATGTGCAATCTTAAAAATAGAAAATTATTTGTGGAAATCAATATGAGCAATATCTTCTTTTTCCACAATGTTTTCAAAAGTGGTTTGCAGCAGATTGATGCCTCAAAAATCATCTGCAGTTGGGAAAGTGTTAACAAACTTTTACCATTATAAACTCATAAATTAGCGTAATGGATAGAGCATCTTACTTGTGCAGTCAACAACCAGGTTCAATCTTTGGTTTTGTCATACATAACACTCCAAAAACGTAGAAGTATGGTAGCCTTCTTCAAAAAGGCAGTGGTCAAAATTAGCATGAATTGTATGATTTACAGAGGAAAGTGCAGTCAGTTTGAGTTTTCAGTTCCAGTACTTATTTAGTTTTACATAATAGTACTTGTAATAAAAAAAATTGAAGTTGATCTTATGCTATATTAACCCTTTTCCACATACAACAAATCTGCAGCTAAAGATTATAAAAATATTTTGTGAAAATATGGAAATTCTCTATAGGTGATTGAAAGACCAATTTAATAATATTTGAAGTCTTTGTGGCAAAAGGCCAAATAATGCTTGTAATGAGCAATTTTACGTTTTACCACAATGTTTTCAAAAGTCGTCTGCTGCAGGGGTATCAGAAAGTGTATGTATGTAAAAGGAAAAGGTTAACATCGGATCCTTAAATGCCAATGAGGTAAGTAACAACCTGCCACTGAAAACAGATGTATAATTAATTTGACAAACTCACTCTTGAGTGAAACAAATGATGTATTTTCATGACAAAAATCCTAGGGAAACCCTTGTCTTGGGCTCTTACAATGGACACTTTTACCCCTACATCATTGAGCCCGTTCAGCGATATTATTGCAATATAACACTACATATATAAAATGATCACTTGTGTCGTATGTCACATGAATGTGGAGACAATAAAATGTAACCGATGTACATGATGTATGTGGTGACAAAAGCGAGCAGTTTGAAACACTTACAATTGTGTCTTTATTGACGATTTGATGATCATCTTGATCTCGGTCACAGGTTCAAGTGCTTGCCAGATCATATTAAAGACTTGAAAAGTGGTAACAGTGACTTGTCTTCATTTGTGTTTAGGTTTGCCTGGATATGTATATAGCATTCCATTTAAGCGATTAATATCATTCCATCACATTGTAATATGACACTTTACTACATACAGTAAAAACTATTGTATAAAGATTGACTGGAGGGGGGGGGGGGGGATTTTTAGAATCACCTCAGTTCTGGTCTGGCTGCTTTCAAAACAGCTATGGTAAAGAATGTAATTTATGGAAAACTGTGAAACATGGTTTTAAAACAGCGTTTAAATTGGAAAAGGGAACAGTTTCTTCTTTTTCTAGAATGTATTCAGAAGTGATGTATACATTGTATAAGTTTTCATCTCTATCAGGGAAGGGATAATAAATGACAGCTGTACAACAATTGAATAGCTTTGTCATACTGATGATTTTCTTGTTTCTCTGCAACAGTAAATAAATTCACACATAGGCTCAATAATATGCCACAAATCTTTCCTAAGTATGAACTGTTTCCTATGATAATCATGGAGTTAGTTGCTTTGAAACACCCCAGAAATATTGCCATTTGTCATAATTTGAAACTTCTAAGGAGTGTAATCTCCATAATACAGAAACATTGTATGTTATGAAAAAGAGCAGATTGTTCAGAACAATAGCTACATTTCCCACAACGTTTTCAAAAGATGTTTGCTCTGCAAATTTCATTCGGACTGACACATTTTAATGCAATAATTTGTTGAACAGAGCAGGAAATAAATAAAAAATGAGCTTTCAGATTGACAGGTTTCAGAACATCAGAGATCCAGATAAAATGGAGTATTTAGCTCTTTTCCCTACAATATCTCTCTCTTATTATCCAACCAAATCCTATGGCATGCGTACTCAAAAGAATCATCTCATTGAGACGATTCTTTTGAGTAGCCACAACATAGGGTTAGAGGGTCAAATAAGGATTTTAGAACATGCAAAATGCCCCTCGTCATACTAGAGCCCTGGAAGATTATGTGAAGTCTGCAAATGTCAACCGCATTGAGGAAAGAATTAAGATTTATTTATCCTTTTCAGTGACAATGCCGGTGAAACAACATGGCTACATCCAATAACAGGGGAACCAATCCAGACTGGTCACACACCTGATGAAGGTGAGTGTCGCTAAATTATAGCCAATCTTTAATTATACAGAAAAATCTAAAATAGCTCCACATGTATTAGCCTTTTCCCAAATATAGACGCATCTCCAGCAGACAACATATGAAATCATTGTGGCAAAAAGAGAAATTGCTTTAAAAATGAACAATTTAATCCTTTGTCGCAAATTGTTTTCATCTTTTTTCAATACTTTCCGTAGATACAGATGATTTTTGCTGCAAACATATTTTTACTCAAACGAAAAAATTCTCTTATTGCCCCAAAAAGATTATTAACCCTTTCCCTCATATAGGCACTTTTTGAAAACATAGTGACAAAAGAAGAAATTGCTCAAAACGAGCAATTTCTCCTTTTACCACAATGTTTTCCACTTTTAGTCATTATGAGGTTATCCATTCAATTATAGAGATTTTCTATTTTTTGACAAAATATGTTCGAAGACGTTTGCTGCAGAATTGTTGTATGAGGGAAAGGGTTAGCCCTTACCTTCAAAAAGACGCTTTATGATGCCTCTGCAACAGGTGACTTTTAAAAACATTGCCACAAAAAATGAAATTACTCATAGTCATAATGGGCAACTTTTCCTTTGTCCACTATGTGCTCAACTTAACCCTTTCCCTCATATAGACGCTTTCTGACGCCTCTGCAGCAGAAGGCCTTTTGAAAACATAGTGACAAAAGAAGAAATTGCACAAAACGTGCAATTTCTCCTTTTGCCACAATGTTTTCCACTTTTTGTCATAGGTTATCCATTCAATTATGGAGATTTTCTATGTTTTGACAAAATACGTTCAAAGTCGTCTGCTGCAGAATTGTCGTATGAGGGAAAGGGTTAAATCGATGGTATTTTGTCACACTGTTTTCTTTTTTTTTTGGCCAAGAGGTTTTCAATGCCTTCTGCTGCCGATTTGTTGTATGTGGGAAAGGGATAACAATTCATAGTTAGACAAGTTTATCTACTTTGCCAGTATTCTCTTCCTAAATTATTTTATGAATGGATAATGGCACCTTTGTCTTGGTAATCTAATAGGTACAATACAACAGGTGTTTTATGTATTATTTAGGGAGGGTGGAGACTAACTGATAAGCCAATTTCTGGCTGGGCACTGATTACTAGTTTTACTACCGATATCAGAGAATTAACCCTTTCCCACTTATAACAGTTATGCAGCAGACAACTATGAAAACATGATCAAAAATGTTAAAAATATCTTTAAATGAGGGAACAATTATTGAATAACGTAACACTGACTGACAAAAGGAGAAATAGCTGGTTATGATAAAATTAATATCCGGAAAATTTGCTAAAAAACGTGTGTAATCTGCTGGCATCAAATGTTGACTGTATCAGGATTAGAATAACATTGTTAGAAGTCATAGTCAGATCTGTTTAAAGTGACCTTAACCCTTTCCCTCATATAGACACTTTCTGATGCCTCTGCAGCAGACAGCTTTTTGAAAACATGGCGACAAAAGAAGAAATTGCTCAAAACAAGCACTTTCTCCTTTTGTCACCATCTCAACTCTAAAATAATTAAATAATCATACTATCTTTTCAAGTTATTTTGTATATTTTGATCTTGATAACTTCTAAGTCGTCTGCTGCAGATTTATTGTATGTGGGAAATGGCTAAGGAATGGAATCAAGGGTCCATTTAGTTCCAGGAGTATTGTTTCATATCATCATACATCCAAGAAATATTATATAGCACATACCTGTATTCCTTCCAAGTTAACCGGCCACAAAGGAAGTTCTGGAATAAATGGATTTATAATGTGGATCAGGATGTTTTAGTAATTTATTTTAAAGTTGAAATTTAGGATTGCTTGTCGGTTGTTTCCATGATTGTAGATGAATTTTAACCCTTTCCCACATAAAGACATATTTTGAAAACATTATGACAAAAGGAGAAATTGCTCAAAACAAGCAATTTCTCCTTTTGCCACAAATACTCTTTTCAGTAATTATATCATCATTTTCAGAGATTTTCTATAATTTTTTCTAGTTGTTTTCAAAGTTGTCTGCTGAAGATTTGTTGTATTTGGGAAAGGGTATCTCTTGACATGTTATACAGGTGGAAGAAAGTGATCTCAGCAAATAGTGTGCATCCAGACCAGACTACATATCTGTCACTATCTGTGCAGTCAGATCTTTATGTGCACTGTTTGCTGGATATTCAATGATATTTTTTATTAAAAAAAACAGTGTCAGATTTAACCCTTTCCCACATACAAAAGTCTGCAGCAGACAAATTTGAAAACAGCTCTAGGCAAACACATAGAAATTAACTTGTTAAAACAAATCTGCAGCAAAATATATAGGCAACAATTTGGAAAATAATTATTGAAAAGAGATTTAGACTACCAATAATTTTGCAAAGATTTTTTTTAAACTCTTCTGCTGCAATTTTGTTGTATGTGGGAAAGGGTTAGAGATAGTTTTCCAATTGCTCCTTCTGAAGGGAGAGTAAAATGGGTGGTAAACAATCATTGGAACTTACATCATACTATGACATTAAGCCCAAGGACATTCTCTTTCCTGAGGATGAGTCAGACAACAGTGACCTTGAGAGTGACCTTGATGACATGCCACACGACCTTGACCTTTGGGAGCCCTCGTTTAGAGGTAAAATTCCATTTAAATTGATGCCTATAAAAGTATTAGAATCCCAATATTCATTGATTTGAGTTGATGCAGAGTTCAGGTTATTGTGCACTGATGCAAACCTGTTATTAACATTGTTACAATTTGATACATTACGGTTGTAACCATTTACCTGATTAAAAACAAATCACCGTGATCTGTGTAGAAAACATCTGAGAAAAAGTGTGCTAATTCTGAAAGATTGGAAGTATGATATTGAGCAAATTTCTTCCTTTTTCCATAATGTTTCATTAGTCAGTTTTCTGATAATGTATCAGGATAAGAGTTAACCCTTTCCCTCATACGACAATTCTGCAGCAGATGACTTTGAACGTATTTTATCAAAACTTAGAAAATCTCAATAATTGAATGGATTTCAATGTTTTGTGCAATTTCTTCTTTTGTCACTATGTTTTCAAAAAGCCATCTGCTGCTGAGGCGTCAGAAAGCGTCTATATGAGGGAAAGATTAGAAGTATGATATTGAGCAAATTTCTTCCTTTTTCCATAATGTTTCATTAGTCAGTTCTCTGATAATGTATCAGGATAAGAGTTAACCCTTTCCCTCCTACGACAATTCGGCAGCAGACGACTTTCAACATATTTTGTCTAAAAGTAGAAAATCTCTATACTTGAATGGATAACCTATGACTAAGAGTTGAAAACATTGTGGCAAAAGGAGAACTTACACGTTTTGTGCAATTTCTTCTTTTGTCACTGTTTCCAAAAAAGCTGTCTGCTGCTATGATGACCTGTACAATGGAAAATGTATTGCTGTTGTCTTTCTTGCATGTTTGTCTGTGGCATTATAAAACCATTTCCTCAATTCAGATAATTGTTTGTCACCTGTAGCAGACAACACCTGTTATCATTGTTGAAAAAGAAAAAAAATGCTAAGAAGGAACAATTTCTTATTTTCCCACAGTGTTATCAAAATGATACATGGGATTTTTCAGATATTGCATCTCCCCTTGGATATTTTCAAAGCTTAAATTATCATATCAGGTGAATCATCACAACATACAAATGTTTTCTGACACCTGCATTATCTCCTTTTGCCACAATGTTTTCAACTCTATTTTAAAACTGAGCTTAAATTTAAAGATGATTTCCATTTTTTTCTCCTGAGTAATTTTTTATCAATGACATATGATGATGATATTTTCTTCACTGTTTGCATAATACATAATGAGGTTAAGTCTGTATAGAAAGTTTTAACTTATGCATTAATTTGACAATATAATCTTTTATGTTTCCTTTTCCGGTCTTAGTTTAAGTTTTAGGTTTCAATACATTACATTATTATCAAGTGACATACAGGTAATAATTAACATGTTTTCTTACTTATTGAAAAGCAGCAGAATAGAAAAGGTTGATAATGATCTTAACCCTTACCCTCATATAGACGCTTTCTGACGCCTCTGCAGCAGATGGCTTTTTGAAAACATAGTGATAAAAGAAGAAATTGCTCAAAACAAGCAATTCCTCCTCTTGACACAATGTTTTCCACTTTTAGTCATAGTAACGTTATCCATTCAATTATAGAGATTTTCTATTTTTTGATAAAATATGTTCAAAGTCGTGTACTGCAGAAATGTCATATGAGGTAAAGGGTTAACCCTTTCCCACTTACAGACGCATTCCGACTCATCTGTAGCAGACAACCTTCTGTAGTGAAATCATTGAGCCAATATAAAAGTTTCATTTATGGCAGGGACACTATTATGTAATATAGTGTCCCTGTTTATGGTTTAAGGTATAAAACATTGTTGCAAAAGAAGAAACTGCTCATAATGAGCAGTAATTTCTCCTTTTTGCTTTAACGTTTTAAACACACTTCAATGATTATACTGGAATTTTGGCAGTATGAGTTTGCTGCAGAGTTTTGTATCAATTTCTCCTTTCATTGTAACAGTATAAAAAGTTGTCTGTATTAGGGAAAGGCTTTTAGATATCTATGAATGTTTGCACTGGTGACAGTTGGTGCCTGAACAGTGGATCACACATGTTATTTACCTGGCTAGCCATGCATAATATCAAGGGAGCCAATGTCATTATTAAAATTAACTCATTAATTATGGTTGGTTTTTCACTTTGAATATGTTTTATGGTCATTGAAAACCCTGATGCCCTGGAATGCATGTCAATCTCTATAACTTAATTGCTTTGACAATTTAATTTGAAGTCTAATGGGGGAAATTGTTGCATTATTTAGACATAAACAATTTCATTTGTTGCTCACTGCTAAAGGATTAAAGTTTCCTGATTATTTTTTGCAATCTTAAACCCCCTCACATATTCAGATGCATTTGGAAACATTTAAAGTAGATGTCTTTTAAAATCATTTTATAGCGAATTTCCAATTATCGATGCCATCTGCTGCAAAATCTTTGAATGTGGGAAAGTGTTATAATAAAATCTCACTACTTTCTCAACCAGGCTGAAAATAAAAAGGATGAAAAAAGTCCATCCTGTTATGGGAATACTGAGTATCAAATTGACAATTATGAATACATTAATTCATATTTAATAAAGTTGTTATTCCCATCGCTCCATTGGGACTTGTTTGACAACAAAGAATACAATACTTAACTACAATTACATTCTCCCTAATCACTTTGGTCATTGATTCATTGATTTACTAAACGAATAATTATTTTTCTTCAGGGAAAAACTCTTCACTTTCTCTGCCATGATTTATGGTTCTTCATTTTTATTTACCCTTTCCCACATGCTGAAGCAATTTGATGATTTTGTTGCAACTTACTTTTAACCCTTTCCCACATACAACAAATCTGCAGCAGACGACTTTAAAAACATACCCTAAAATACATGGAAAATCTCTTTTAATGAATGGGTAATTATTTAATAGAGAGGAAAAAGTAGAAATTTGTTACAATGTTTTCAATAGTCATCTGCTGCAGAGGCGTCAGAAAGCGCCTTTATGTGGGAAAGGGTTAAAAGATCTATGCTTAACCCTTTCCCTCATACGACAATTCTGAAGCAGAAGTCTTTGAACTTATTTTGTCAAAACATAGAAAATCTCCATAGTTGAAAGGATAACCTCATTAGATGACAAAAAGTGGAAAACATTGTGGCAAAAGGAGAAATTGCACGTTTTGTGCAATTTCTTCATTTGTCACTATGTTTTCAAAAAGCCGTCTGCTGCCGAGGCGTCAGAAAGTGTCTATATGAGGGAAAGGGTTAATGATACAGCAAATCTGCAGCAGACAACTACGCAAACATTTCATGATTATAGTTGTGGAAAATTTCTAGAAATAAAGGTAATATAACTCAATCATAAGATCTGAAAAGATTGTGACTTATTTTGAGCAACATCTCCTTTATTAAACGGCACAATGCTTTCAAAAGGTCATCTATTGGCTGCAGATTGGAAATAATGTGTCTGCATTTGAAAAAAGTGTCTGCATTTGAAAAAAGTTTAACCCTTTCCAACATTAAAATATTCTGCAGTCGATGACTGAAAAAATGTTGGTTCTATAAATAAAGAACAAACTATTGATTAAAGTTGAAATAATTATGAGCAATTTCTCCTTTCGCCGCAATGTTTTAAAAGTCGTCTGCTGCAGGGGCATTCAGAAAGTGTCTGTATGGGGGAAAGTATTAAATGATATGGTATGTTTGGAAAAGGATCAGTGGATGACTGAGGAACAATTGTATCTTTCCCTGGTTGGTCAAGGAGATCAAAAGGTATTTATTGACCACAATACCAGCCCTAACCATGTTCTGTGTATTTTATTCTGACCACTGTCCTTTACAATTGGCATCTAAGAAGTTTAACCCCTTTCCCACGTACAACAAACTGCATGCAGATGACTGAAAACTTCTACGTAATTATTAAAGAGTTGGAAATTCATTTTAAGCAATATCTCCTCTTGCCACATAATGTTTTCAGAAATCGTCTGCTTCAGATGCATCAAATGATGTGTGTATGTGTAAGTTAATGGGAGTCAAGTTAGGATTACATTCGGGTTGGTGTGCTAACCCCTCTGCAGTAGACGGCTTTTTGAAAACATAGTGACAAAAGAAGAAATTTCTCAAAACGAGCAATTTCTCCTTTTGCCACAATGTTTTCCACTTATAGTCATAGGTAATCCTACGGTCATGGTGGAGTGCCCTTGGGCAAGGCACATTTTCTAGCCTAGTACTGGTTTGTTTACCCAGGGATCATGAATAATTAAAATTAATTGCGCGCTAAATGACCTTAGCTGTTGATGCGCCATAAAACAATATACATTCATTCATTCATTCATAGGTAATCCATTTAATTATAGAGATTTTCCTATTTTTGACAAAATATGTCTGTGAGGGAAAGGGTTAAAAAAATATTAAATTAACCCTTTCCCACTTACATGTAACTTTTGTTGACACCTGAGTAATTTCTCCTTTTGTAACAATGTTTTGAACTTGAACATTCAATAATTTTGCTTTGATTTCTAGAGAGTTTCCATATTTTTGACTGATTTCTAAGCAGATTTGTTTTATGTGTGAAAGGGTTTATATCATGGAGGACACAGTCTGTTTTCATTAGTCGCCGGGCAGAAGCCCGCAACTTCTATTTTTAATAGGTTTTCGGAAATGACATGGGAGGGGGGGTTATTATTAGATTTTTTTTTTAAATGTCTTGAACATATTACAATTGCGTTTGTTTAAAAACACTAAGTTATGACACATCTAAAATGAAATAAATATTCCGATGTTTTAAGTATGTGCAGTTTCTTTATTTTGACTGGCATTTACGTTTTTGTGTTTTATTTACGAAGACAAAACAGTCTCTATTAGCTAGACTGAAATACTTTATTTTCATAAACTATGTAATCAAAAGGCGATAACTACAAACCTTTACGTCGCACAGTCTAATTTGTCTACATACGCGCACCTGCTTGCAGCAGACTATCGATATGAAAATCGCGTCAAATTCTCCTTTTAATAGATAAGTATCAGCATAAACTGGTAACAGAAACAAAAATAAGAAATATTTTGTGAAAATATGTCTCAAATATAAGCCTGTTTATCGGTCGTGAACGTCGAAACGCCTTTTCCTCAGTTCGTGACCTAGTTTCATATTGCCAAAATGTAAAGGAAGTAACCGGAAGTAAAATGTAAACTTAGAAAAGTGACTTGTTTATGCAGACAAAAAATGTCGCACGACAAATTGATTTCTTAAACGTCACGAAACGAGTGCATGGGCGAATGTAGGAGAAAGAAAGATAATATAGAAATTCTTTTTTTCTCTCGAATGCAGTGGAATAAAACATGCACTAAAGCTTTGCCTGAATGCAGTGATTTTCTATTCACTTTCTTCGATGTCTGAAACTACGACTCGATCTTGACACAGGGGTCAACATTTTGAAAGAATGCTCAAACAGATAGATAGCTAATATTACACACGTAAATGATTAAATATATGTGATATTAAATGTGTATTTGGCTTGAAACAAATTAAGAGAACAACAAACTCTGATAAACAATAGATTTAGAAATAAAGAAAATCTGCTCTTTCGCACCCAATTAATTTCGTACTTGCCACCTATTAAATAGTAATGGGACTCGCAACTGGTATTTCTCTTGCGCCAAACATATATTGTATGCATCAACGATTTAGATAAACAATTTAGCTGATATGTTGTTTCAAGTGTGGTCTACTTTTTAAACATATGAGGATAAATTTTAACATCTGTGAAATATTTATTATAATTATTATTAAAAAGGAGGAAGTTCATGTCTTCAGCAATTTAACCGTTTTCTCAATGTGTTAAGCGTTTAAAGAATTTCATTGTTGCTTCAGACACGGAAAGGGTTTAATAGCTTTTTATTGCATGTAGATTTAAAGCCCAAAAAGTATTTGTTGTGGTTTTATTGACAAATACAAAACATCCAAAATCCTGACCAAAGGAAATCCTGAAATTTGTAGATCTATGTGGAATTTCAAAAAATCCTGGAATTAGTCCTTATGAAAAGTGTCATTATGTGTATGTTTAGACTAATAAAAGTCAAGAATACATGTGTGTTAAAAAATAAATCAATGCAGTCTTTTCCAGCATCAACTTTCTCTTGTTGATATATAAACAGGATAATTATTTGTGTCTGTCCCAAAATGGTCAAGGAGATTTAAAGGTATTTATGGACCCAAGACCTTTCCAGCAGTAAAGCCATGAAATACAGGCATACAAAAAAGCTGTATTCAGCCGATTTCATTGGATGTAAAATGCTCTTTTCTCCAAAATAATTCTCTTTAACACAGCCAAACTCTAGGTTGTATCACTGAGCTGATTGTTCTGATTTCCAACAACTTAGAGTTTAACCCTTTCACTCATATAGACGCTTTCTGACACGGCTGCAGCAGATAGTCTTTTGAAAACATGTATCGAAAAAAAAGAAAAGAAATTGATCAAAACTGGCAATTTCTCCTTTTGTCACCATGTTCTCAACTCTATTCAATCATTGCACTTTCATTCAAAGGGTCCGTTCCTAAATGTTTTCAGGTATGTTTTCAAAGTCGTCTGCTGCAGATTTGTTGTATGTGGAAAAGGGTTATAAAGGATAAAATCTACTTTATCTAGTGCCCAGAAGCTCTGTATTCAGCTCATGTTGCTTTGTAGAAGAAAAGAACATTGATTGTTCTTGGTAATAAAACCTTCTTGAGCATTCTCTTTGATGTTTATGTCCATCATTGATTTGTTTTCTGATGGTCAACAGTTGGGTCATTCAGAGGCACTGTGAGAAGTCACATGAATGAGGACAGATGAAGGCGTCATTTAAACCTTTCCCTCATACGGGAATTCTGCAGCAGACGACTTTGAACGTATTTTGTCAAAAAATGGAAAATCTCCATAATTGAATGGATAACCTATGACAAAGAGTGCAAAACATTGTGGCAAAAGGAGAAATTGCACGTTTTGTGCAATTTCTTCTTTTGTCACTATGTTTTCAAAAAGCCGTCTGCTGCAGAGGCGTTAGAAAGCGTCTATATGAGGGAAAGGGTTAAACCTTTCCAATATGCAGATGACTTTTGAAAACATCGTGACAAAAGGACAAATTGCTCAAAACAAGCAATTTCTCCTTTTGCCACAAAGTTTTCAACTATTTCAGTAATTATAACTACAATAATAGAGTTTTTCCATATTTTTTAGCAAACATTTTTAAAGTCGTCCGCGTATATGTGGAATTTTAAGCAGCCAGTTGCTTGGGAAGATTGTTGTGTGGAGTACTGGTGTGAGAAAACCAGGAAATGCATGATTAGGTGAACTGGCCGCCATGATATAACTGAGAAATTGTTTAAAAGGGCGTTAAACTTCAGATTTGTTGTTTCTAGGAATGGGTTAAACGTTTCCCATATGCAGATGCATTTTGCAGTGTTTTTTCTTAACCCAAATTGGGGTCGAAATTGGGCCCCATTCACAATCAAAAGACACCTCTTTTTTTTAACAAAATTTGTCTTTCATTTCATTGTACTTGTCACTATTTTCACGATTTAAAGTGCCCTGGCCCTGGTCACAAAACAGTGAGAAAAAACACTGATGTTGTCTCCTGTAGCAGACAACTTTTGAAAATATTTAAAAAGGAGAAATTAATGCTGATAAAATGTTTTCAACTCTGAATTCTGCAGCAGACGACTTTGAACATATTTTGTCAAAAAATAGAAAATCTCTATAATTGAATGGATAACCTATGACTTAAATTGGAAAACATTGTGGCAAAAGGAGAAATTGCTCGTTTTGAGCAATTTCTTCTTTTGTCACTATGTTTACAAAAAGCCGTCTGCTGCGGAGGCGTCAAAAAGCGTCTATATGAGGGAAAGGGTTAACACGCTAGCGGCGGGTTTTGTCAACCGTTGATGACATTTGCAAACTGTTTGTCACTCTGATTCAATTTCAGTAAACATTTGGGGGAAAATAAATATTTTTTTCAAAATTTTGCAGACGACAATAATTATAGTAGACGAAAATAATTTAGCCTGCAAAGAGATAAACATGTATAGTGTCATCATCTGGGATATTTTGGAAAACTTCTTGCATACCGTATTTTATTTATATTGCCAAGAACTACTAAATAGGTAACAAACAATTTAGACAAAGTATTAGACTGCATAACAATGAAAACTAAGCTTTGTACGAAATTAAATTTCAAGTTAACGCAGTTGATTCTTTCCATTGTTGTGCTTCTTATCTTGCATAATATGTGTGTGTACATAAGGAATAAACCTTTTCCCACATTCAACAAATCTCCGGGCCAGACGACTTTGAACACAATTAGGTAAATATTTGAAAGTCTGATAATTGAATAGGGTTAAAACATTGGGTCAAAAGAAGAATTTGATCAATTTCCCTTATCTGCCACATTATGTTTCCAAAGGTTGTCTGCTGCTGATGCATCAGAACTGGTATTTTCCCTTATGCTTCCCTTTCCCTCATACGACAATTCTGCAGCAGATGACTTTGAACATATTTTGTCAAAATATAGAAAATCTCTATAATTAAATGGTTATAACCTATGACTAAAAGTGGAAAACATTTTGTGCAATTTCTTCTTTTGTTACTATGTTTTCAAAAAGCTGTCTGCTGCAGATGCGTCAAAAAGCGGCTGTATGAGGGAAACGGTTAACAAGGTTTTTTCAAGCTTAGTTGTTTACATTGTTTGTACATTCCTGTTGTGTAACATTCTTTAGACCAGTCAATTTAAAGTGGTAATTGTGTTATGGAATTCTATTGGATTTATCCATTGTCATAATGATTGTGATGACTTATGATGTTTTAATATTTTCCCGCATACAAAAAATTATTTGCAGCAGTCGCTTTTGAAAATATGTAGGCATTAATTTTGAAGTTTTCTGTCTATAAAGATATAATTACAATATTATTGGACAGATTTGAAAACATTGCGTCAAAAGACGAAACTTCATGCTCATTATAAGCAATTTCTACCTTTGCCACAATGTTTTCAAAAGAGGCATCTACCTGCTGCAAATGCTTCAAATTGTGTCTTCATGTTGGAAATGGCCAGGTTACTATATACATATCACTAAATAAGAGCTGGTGGATATACATCACAAACCCATGTTATTTTACTCCTTTCCCACAAACAGATGCTTACTGACGCCTCTGCAGTAGACAACTTTTGAAAACATTGTGACAAAAGGAGAAATTGCTCATGATGAGCAATGTCTCCTTTTGCCACAATTTTTTTTAGTAATAATGATTGTAACCTTCATTTATAGAGATAATCCATGTTTCTGTCAAGATGTTTTCAAAGTCGTCTGCTGCAGATTTGTTGTATGTGGGAAAGGGTTACTATATGTATATATATGTGTCTATAAATTTAAGAGTCTGTTGATATTCATCACAAACCTACGTTCCTTAGTGACATATTACCGTCATTCCATCATCATGCATCACTGTGAGAGTGACAGTCTTACATCCCTTGTTACTTATTTAACCTTCCCTTTCCCACATACTGCACAATTCTGCAGCAGACGACTTTCAAAACATCTGAGCAAAGATATATAAATCTCTACAAATGTAAATGTTATTATTGAAAGGATTTGAAAACAATATGGCAAAAGGAGAAATTGCTCGTGTTGAGCAATTTTTTCTTTAGTCACAATATTTTCGAAAGTCGTCTGCTGTAGAAGCGTGACAGATTGTGTCTATATGTGGGAGAGGGTTTAACATGCTGAAACATCTATGGATTTACGTTTTTTATGTTACTAACTTCTAAAATCCTTTTAGTGTATAAAATCCTTTTAGAGTAACAATGTCTGCGTTGAAACCATCATCGGAAAAATATCAAAAATCTTAATTTTTATGGAATTCATCAAAAGTTAACCCTTTCCCTCATACGACAATTCTGCAGCAGACGACTTTGAACATATTTTGTCAAAACATAGAAAATCTCCATAATTGAATGGATAACCTATGACTAAAAGTGGAAAACATTGTGGCATTCTTTTGTCATTATGTTTTCAAAAAGCCGTTTGCTGCAGAGGCGTCCGAAAGCGTTTATATGAGGGAAAGGGTAAGAATGATACAGAGGTTTTATGTATATTATGACCAGTAATTTAGATCTAAGGTCCCTAAAATGACAGTTAAATTGTAATGCCTCCTGACCCCTTAACCCTTTCCCTCATATAGACGCTTTCTGACGCCTCTGCAGCAGACGGCTTTTTGAAAACATAGTGACAAAAGAAGAAATTGCACAAAACGTGCAATTTCTCCTTTTGCCACAATATTTTCCACTTTTTGTCATAGGTTATCCATTCAATTATAGAGATTTTCTATTTTTTGACAAAACATGTTCGCAGTCGTCTGCTGCAGAATTGCTGTATCAGAGAAAGGGTTAAAACCCACATTCAACAAATCTGCAGCAGATAGCTTTGAACAGGCATATATAGGCAAACATATGGAAAATGTCTATAACCCTAATTTCCCTCATACTACAATCCCTGCAGCAGATGACTGAACATATTTTGTCCAAAAATAGAAAATCTCTATAGTTGAATGGATAACCTATGACTAAAAGTGGAAAACATTGTGGCATAAAGAGAAATTGCTTGTATTGAATAATTTCTTCTTTTGTCACTATGTTTTCAAAAAGCTGTGTGCTGCAGATGCATCAGAAAGCACGGGAAAGGGTTAATTGAATGATTGTGTGATTATTGAATAGAGATGAAAACATATGCACAGGATGTTTTGGATATACGCTGTTCACAAAGGCCAACTTGAACCTCTTCCCAAGCATATGCTATAGTGGCAAAGGAGAGAGTTCCATTTACCACAAACTTTTTAAAAGCTGCCTGCTTCTGAAACATCTGCAAGTCGGAGATGATTAACCTTTTCCCTGATATAAAGAGTTCTTAAAACATTGTAAAAAAATGAGGAATTTCTTGTGTCCAATCCTGTATGTTGTACATGCTACTACATGTATCCCTTTCCCATATACAACAAATGTGCAGCTGATGACATTAAAAAGATCTACTCAAATATATGGAAAATCTCTATTATTGTAGGTACAATTACTGAAATAAGTCGACTGTTGCAGCAGGTGCTTCAAAATGTGTCTACAGGTCGGAAAGGACTATAGTTTAGTATTTGGTATCCGTTAGTCATATCAAATTGACCAGTTAAATATGACAGACATCAAGTCACATCATCCATAAATCATTGCCTAAGGGAACTTCTAAGTCTGCTTAAACTCTATAATCTAACATGGCAAACTTTAATTTGAATTCAGTTTATTCACTAGAATTATGGTTTTCAAGAGGTTTATGGAAGAATGTAGCTTTAAATCTTTCCCACATACAACAAATTTGCAGCAGACGTCTTAAATGTGAACATCTGATGGAAATTTCAATTAATGAAAGTAAAGCTATGGAAAATGTCTTAACCCTTTCCTACATACAAACCTACAGCAGACGAATTTTAGATTATCTAGGTAAAATTATGAAAAATTATCTTTAAATGAAAGTATATGATTATTGAATAGAGTTTAACCCTTTCCCTCATACGACAATTCTGCAGCAGACGACTTTGAACATATTTTGTCAAAACATAGAAAATCTCCATAATTGAATGGATAACCTATGACAAAAAGTGGAAAACATTGTGGCAAAAGAAGAAATTGCACGTTTTGTGCAATTTCTTCTTTTGTCACTATGTTTTCAAAACGCCGTCTGCTGCAGAGGCGTCAGAAAGCGTCTATATGTCTAAGGGAAAGGGTTAAGACATTGTGACATTTTAATGGGAAATTGCACATTACGAGCAATTCCCCCATTTGCCACAATGTTTTCAAAAGGTGCCTCACTGCTGTTGTTGTTGAGAAGTCAGAAAGCGTCCATAAGTGGGAAAGGATTAAAGAAAGTGCGATTATTGAATAGAGTTAAAAAATGGAGAAATTTCTCATTGTGCAGATCAATCACGATTTAAAAAAAAAGTTGATGCCCGTTTTTTAACACGAAATAGGTTGAGAGTTATGAGATTTGACCCTTGGGCGACAGGGGCCTTCATTAAGTACAAATTATCACAGTGATGTCATCTTACACACACCATAGGTCACTGATTGTATCTCCACTAATGACCGCTGTCTGTCGCTGGCCATTTGACCATTAGTCACATGGTCTAATGATGTAACGATATATCATTCAATCCACTGACCTGACTGAGCTTGTATCCATGTTGAAAAATATAGATGGATGTGTAGAAAAATGTATTGATTGTAATCACAATTTTGTTAACCCTTTCCCACATAAAACAAATCTGCATCAGATGACTGAATAGATATTGACAAAGACATGAAAAATCTCCATGAACGGGAGTTTAATGATTAAATAGAGTTGAAAACATTGTGGCAAAAGGAGAATTTTGCTCGTTTTGAGCAATCTCTTCTTTTGCCACAATGTTTTTAAAAGTCGTCTGCTGTAGATGCGTCAAAATGCGTTTACAAACGGGAAAAGGTTAACTTACATACTACATATGATTATCTTGTTATATAAATTTTGAACATGCATAGAAAATTTAACAGTATGAATATCAATGTGTTTTTGCTCTGGCCATCTATAAATGTATGTTCACTGTATCACAGAGAACACTCAGGCTTTTAAAAAATCCTTTCTGCTATGATGTAAGACCAAAGCACTCAGACCAATACAACATTGACTGTTGGCCCTTTCACACATGCAGATATATTTAAAACTTTTGTCACAATCATTTCAACTCGATTCAATAAATATACACAGTATACTTTCATTCAGAGATTTTCCATATTTTTCTTCATAGACATTCTTTAAGTTGTCTGTGGCAGATTTGTTTCATGTTGGAAAGAATAAGGCAAGCTATGTTGATGTCAGAATAATCTGACAAAGAACTGCCTGGAACTTAGATACATTAGTCAATGATCAGTCAGAAATATGTCATTTGTTGAATCTGAAAAATACTTAACCCTTTCCCACCTGGAAAAGCATTTTGACGCAATAGCATCAGACGACTTTTGAAAACGTTGTGGCCAAAGGTGAAATTGCTCATAATGAGCAATTTCTCCTTTGGCCACAATGTTTTCAACTTTATTTAACAATTAAGCTTTCTTTTATGGAGATTTTATCAGATTTTTGTCACCATGTTTTCAAAGTCTCCGCTGTAGATTTGTTGTATGTGGGAAAGGGAAGCAAAATTAAATAAATGGGTCAAATTAAATAAATGCAGCCAGGTTTTGGTAATCTTCAACTCAAATGTTAGGTTTACATTATTAGCACCTGTGGCAAAATTGCTGTATTTATTCTAGATAAAGTGATTTGATATGGATAAATGGTGTGACATAATTACCCCACTCACCTGCAGGTTAAATATTGTACAATATTGTACAATTTTGTTTTGGGTAAGAGATTATCATCAGTGTGAAACATAATTGTTGTTGTTATGTCTGCATTATGAAATCTTATGACATCAAAGTTTTTCTTAACAACTAACCCATTTCTGATTTTCCCCATACAATAATACTATAGATCCCATAATGGTTTTTGAGTGGGAGAAAACTATATACTTAACCGGTTAATCCTTTTAAAATATTTGAGGGAAATTATAGAAAATCTCAAAGGATGAAAGTTAAGTTTTAGAATAGAAACGAAAACCTAATGTAGCAAACGGAGAAACATGGCTCATTTTGAAAAATTTCACTGTTTGCAACAAATGGTTTCAAAAGTCGTCTGCAGCAGATGTGTCAAAATGCATTAGGATTAGGGTCTTTACCTAAACAGCAATTACATATAGGGCTGTTTTTGGCCGGATTGCTCTAGCAATTCCGGTCTATAGATTGGCGATGTCCGTCTGTCCGTCAATATTTTGGTTAAAGTTTCAGGTTGAGGCAAAATCTCAGCACTGTAAAGGGTTACAAACTTGAAACTTTGCCTGAAGGTAACCAGTAACAAGTTCTATTGATTTCTATGGTTACTTTGACCTTGACCTTGGTTTGTCGATTTTCAAGGTCAAATTGCCAACGATCCGGCCTTACCGTCTTCAGCGGTTTCTTGTTATAGTCAGTTGTTAACCCTTTCCCTCATATAGGTGCTTTCTGTCGCCTCTGCAGGAGACAGCTTTTTGAAAACATAGTGACAAAAGAAAAATTTCTCAAAACAAGCAATTTCTCCTTTTGCCACAATGTTTTCCACTTTTAGTCATAGGTTATCCATTCAATTATAGAGATGTTCTATCTTTTGACAAAATACGTTCAAAGTCGTCTGCTGCAAAATTAAATTGTCATATGAGGGAAACGGTTAATATGGTATTTTATGCTGCTTTTCAACAGTATTTCAGTCATCTACCATGGCGTTTCCTGATAAAATCCTGCTGTCATAGTGTACATCTACCCATAGCATAAGATTGAAAGTGATCATGTAACTATTGGTTTAGGTAATTAGATCTCATATTTTTATTGTTTTCCTCCAGGCTGCACTGCAGACAATCTATGCAAATATTATGGATAGGTGAAGCAATGTTTTGCCTAAGCAATTATAAATGTAATAATAACCCTTTTGTAATAAACAACAAATCTTTAGCCGTTTGCATGGTGTCGTACTCTGCTTTCAACATTTTTTGTCAGTTATCCCTTTCTCGCATACACTAAATCTGCAGCAGACATTTCTGAAAACGTAGTGACAAAAACCTGAAAACGTAGTGACAAAAACCTGAAAACGTAGTGACAAAAACCTGAAAAATCTCTATAAAACATAGCTTAATTGTTAAATAAAGTTGAAAACATTTTGGCCAAAGTAGAAATTGTTCATCATGAGCAATTTCTTTTTGGCCACAATGTTTTCAAAAGTTATCTGCTGCTCTTGCGTCAAAATCCATCTCAGGTGGGAAAGGGTAAATGTATCAAGGTGTTTTCTTTGTAATTAGTTACCAGTACTACTGGTTCCATATCCTGACACCAGCGAGCCAGTCGTAATGCTTATCTCTGACACTCCTGAGGGTCAAAGAGGGAAAACCATTACTAACAATTAAAAAAAAAAGCTTGGGATCAAACCTGCGACCTTCTACATACCACTACACCACTGAGTCTGCCACAAATGTGCAGCAGACACCTTTGAAATCGTCATGGCAAACATTCGGAAAATCTTTATAAATAAAACATTTATTTCTAAATATAGTTGGTAACATTTACGGGTAATTTTTGGTTATGGCTAGATGTTTCTAAAGTTGTCTGCTGTAAATTGGTATTTTTGGCACTTGCTGCTATTAATGAATTAGGACTTGAAAAAAGGAATGGAAATTGTGATTAGTTCAAATATTTAAAATTATTGCAGCGAAATTTCTAACTTTACCACAATGTTTTCAAAAGTTGTCTGCTGCAGATGAATCAAAAGTGGAATGTATATGGAATAGAATTAAAAAAGATTACCAGTATATAGAGTAAACATTGTTGACTGATTAATTCAATTTGTTCAGTTTGACGTGGTAATTTCATATAATTGTATTATAGGATTTTTTGTAATTATATCAGAAATATTTGTTAAAATGCAAGGTGGCAAACAAATTGAGAAGATTAAATAAATTTTTTATCGGCTTCCAAAAATATCTGAAATAATTAACGCCAAATTTATTTTAATCTGTTTTCTCCACCCCTCCTATTTGTAACCTTTATTTTCCCTTCCGCAATCCGGACAACATTGAAAGAATGAATCCAAAAAAAGGGATATTGCTAATCAAGATCAATTTCTCCTTTAGCCACAATGTTTTAAAAGGATGTCTGCTGCAGATTAATCCTACTGTTGAAAAGCGTCAGCAAGTGGGAAAGGGTTTGATTTATACATTTACGGAGGCTTGTCCTGTTTTCATCAAGTTAAAGATAAGGGAACTGATTTTAGACTTTACTCAATATGACATGAGTTGTCTGCCTCTGAAAACATATGAGGCAAAACAAATACAACATGAATTTTTAGTAAATTGATAAAGACTCAAAAACTTTGTAGAAATAAAAAGAGAAATAAAGCTTGATTTTTATAAATCCCTCTTTTCAGCTCACCTGTGCACGAAGTGCTCAAGGTGAGCTATTGTGATCACATTTTGTCCGCCGTCAGTCATGCGTTGTCAACAATTTCCTTGTTAACACTCTACAGGCTACATTTTGCATCCTAGCTTCATGAAAGTTTATCAGAACTTTCATCTCCATCAAAACTTGGACAAGTTTGAAACTGGGCCACATGAGGGAAAAAACTAGGTCACTAGGTCAAATTGAAAGAAAATCTTGAAAACACTCTAGATGCCGCAATTTTTGCTTCAGCAGTTTGAAACTTTGTCAGAATGTTTGTCTTGATGATATCTAGTTCATGTTCGAATATAAGTTTATAATCTTGTTAACACTGGAGGTTTCATTTGAATCATTGTCAGAATAATTGTCTTTATGTGTTTTGCATTAGAAATCACATTGCATAATTCAGAGGAATCCGCTGTGGTCGAGTGGTTAGCGTCGGGGATTTCGAAACCGGGTGTCCCGGGTTCAATCCCCAGTCGTGGCACTACGGTCATGGTTGAGTGCCCTTGGGCAAGGCACATTTTCTAGCCTAGTACTGGTTTGCTTATCCAGGGATCATGAATAATTAAATTTAATTGCGCGCTAAATGACCTTAGCTGTCGATGCGCCATAAAACAATATACATTCATTGCATAATTCAGGTGAGCGATCTAGGGCCATCATGGCTCTTTTGTTTTTAAATGTTTCTTATTCCCACATACAACAAATCTTTAGCAGACGACTTTAAGAATATTCAGTCAAAACTATTGAAGTTCTTAATAAATGAAAGAACAAATAGTAAATAAAGTTGAGGACATTGTACAAAAGGTAAAGCAATTTCTCCTTTTGTCACACTTTTTTCAAAATGCTTCTGTGGCAAAGGGGTTAAAAAACTGCTGAAAGTGGGAAAGGGTAAAACATTACAACTCCTGTATTATAAAAATACACAAAATGTATGAGGGGCATCATAGTGCTCTTTAGCATGGCACATTTCCTACAACTGGTATCATTGCCGTATTGCAATAAGTGCTTTCCCCTTGTTTGGTTGTGAATGTTTTTAACTACATGCAGAATCTGATGCCTTTTTAGACATCTTCAGCAGACAACTTTTTATAACAGTGTACATGTAACGATGTTTTCAAATACCAATAATCCTACTTTAATATATGAAGATTTTCTATAATTTTACCAAGATGTTTTCAAAGCCTTCCGCTGCAGGTTCGTAGCATGATCAAGGAACAGATTAAGTCTTTTTCTAAATATTTTATTGATAAATGTTTAAATACGGTCACCACCCACTCATAAAGAATAAAACCCATGCAGATGGGGGTGTCCTGTTGTATTATGCTATGGGTGATATAAAGAAACTCCATTATAATAGGCTAATTTTCTATGGATTTCTTGAATACTCCACATACCTGTGGCTAGTAAAACAAACCTTTTACCCGTAACATGATGTGCTTCATTTAGTCTCTTCAGGCAAAATCGGAATCATCTTGGGGGAAAAGAATGGAACAATTAGATTAAAGAACATAATAATTTATCGCATCGAGACAGAGTAAAAAACATTTTCAGAAAAAGGAGGAATTGGTTGTAATGTCAGTTATTTTCCCATTTCAAAATAATGTTTTCAAACGTTGTATTTGATATAGAAAGATAAAACAGTTTTGGATCAGGGAAAGTGTTAATCTTATTTTGTTTTATCATTAAGTATGTGTTAAAGTGAGTATTAGTATTATTGTATTAAATAAGACTTAAATGCTAAGTGTTACATACATTTTAAAAGATGACAATGAAATTGTTTTAACCTATGGGATGGGCAGACGACTTTGTAAACCTATTGGTACACAGAAAATATGTTTAAATGAAGGTATGTTTTGTTACAGAAAAAGTTGAAAACATTGTGACAAAAGGAGAAATTGCTCGTTTTGAGCAATTTCTTCTTTTGTCACAATGTTTTCAAATGTCGACTGCGGCAGTTAGTTTAAACTTATTTATTTTACATTGATTAAAATGTTTCGTGTGGAAAATTCCCGAAGTCAGAACCGGCTCATCACGGAACTCGAACCCGGAGCCTTTGGTACGAGAGGCTGACGCTCTACCTCTGTACCACTGTCTCCCAGCTGCAGTTGTGACAGAAAGCATCTATATGTGAGAAAGGGATAACAATTTTCCTGAAACAATATTATATGTAGAGTTGTCTGCTTTGAAAACATCCTTTTTAACCCTTTCCATCATATAGACGCTTTCTGACGCCTCTGCAGCAGACAGCTTTTTGAAAACATAGTGACAAATGAAGAATTGAATCTATAATTGAATGGATAACTATGACTAAAAGTGGAAAACATTGTGTCAAAAGGAGAAATTGCTTGTTTTGAGCAATTTCTTCTTTTGTCACTATGTTTTCAAATAGCCGTCTGCTGCAGAGGCGTTAGAAAGCGTCTATATGAGAGAAAGGGTTAAGTGAGAAAGCTTAATTCTTTCCCACTTATAACAAACCTGCAGCAGACGAATTTGAAAACATAATATGGTTTAAAAGGTAAACCATCTTGAGCAATATCTCCTTTTACAAAAATGTATTCAAAGGTTATCTGCTGCAGAGGCGTCAGGAAGCGTCTGTAAGTGGGAAAGGGTATAAAGCAAAGAAACTGAAAGCCACAGTATCTGTAACCAACTTTGACTCTTACTGTCACGAAGCGAAAAACGAAACAATACAGAGATGTCATGATACATACAAACATACTATGATTTACAGTATACATGCGACTCCCTTGTTTTGTCTTTGTTGTTGTTGTTGTTCTGTGTTTATTCTTATCACTTGTGGGGATCATCGATACACATTTTACACTTTATGACATACTCTATGTCCACAGAGACAGGTTTTTTGTTGTACCATTTAACTGGTTGGATTGAAATGTGACAGGTGACTGGATATTTAAACTCCTAGCTTTTGAAAAAATTAATTTAATAATTCAGAGGTCTAGATAAGGGGCCTTTTGCATGTTCTGAAATCCTTATTTGACCCTCAAACCTTATGTTGTGGGTACTCCAAGAATCGTCTCAGTGAGACGATTCTTTTGAGTACACTCAACATAGTGTTTGCTTTAATAAAAAGAGAGAAATTGTGGGAAAAAGAGCTGAATACCCCTCTGAAACTGTTACTATTGACCTGATGTGACTTTAAGACGTCTGCTTTAGAATTATAAGTATTGACATAGGCAAGTCAGGGAATTTAGGGCTAAGAGTAAAAATGTTAAAGATCTGGAAAATACATATAATTTAGATACAGAATTACAGATATGATGAAATTGTGTGTGAGTCAAAGGAGAAACGGCTCAGTATGTGCAATTTCTGTCAGAAGTATGATATATAGTTTTGCGACTTCATCAATCAATCTCCATGTTTGGTGTCAATGTTGAAATTAGTCAAAAAGTATGTCGAGATTTGAGGATTTACAGGCCAAGGTTCTAGAGATGTGGAAACTGGTCTTAATTGGTCTACATTTTTGCCATAAAACATTTCTTTCAACATGTATTCTATGACTTTATGCCAGTCTCATTGTTTTCTTTAGCCCTTTCAGACACTTACATTGACGCCGTTTTTAACAATTTCTCAGTCATATCACGGCAGCCAGTTCACCTACTCATATGTTTCCTGGTTTTCGCACACCAGTACTCCACACAACAATCTTCCCAAGCAACTGGCTGCTTTTCCACATAGACTTAGCCCATTGGTGTTAGACAAAATGACTTTTGTCAAACGTTGGAAAGAAAGTTATAGATTTTCATTATAAAACGGTGATTGAATATTCTTATCCTGAAGGATTTTAGATTTAAAAACCAGACTTTTAAACGACTCGCTTATGAGGTAAGATATATTGATTTAGAAATTATTCATGATGTTAACATGTTCTTGCTGTCTTTATGTACTTTGTAAGAACAATTGTTTGTAACACTATTTTAACCCTTTCCCTCATATAGACGCTTTCTGACGCCTCTGCAGCAGACAGCTTTTTGAAAACATGGCGACCAAAGAAGAAATTGCTAAAAAACAATGTCACCATGTTTTTAACTCGATTCAATTAAGTTCTTTTCATTTAAAGGGATTGGATTCTCTGTGCTTTCGCTTAGATGTTTTCGAAGTCTTCTGCTGCAGATTTGTTGTATGTGGGAAAGTAAAACTGTAGAAAATGCCTATAAATGAAAGTGTAATAATCCATTGAATAGACTATTCAATGGATTATTACATTAGAGCTAAAACTTTGCAAACAACTTTGAAAGCTTAAAGGAAATAAAAAATCTTCAAAGCTGAAAGAATAATTAATGGCTCTATAAAGTTGAAAAGATTCCTGCAAATGTAATGAGCAATTTCTCCATTCGTCTCAATGATAACAAAAGTCGTCTGCTTCAGAGGCGTCAGAAAGTGTATGTACTTTTATACAGAAAAGGCTTACGGTTTTAAATTATTGTCAAAAATAGGTCAATTATAGAGTAATTAGCAAATTTAAGTCAACCATGAATTTTATTGATAGAATCATGTTGCAATCTCTATTTGTACTAAATTTTGATGACCGATAAAAGATAAATGATTTCTATCATTCAATTATTTGAACTGTTTTGCATGCTTTATTTGTGTTTTACAACTTTTTAAACAGTGTTTCAGTTATATCACAGAGACAGTAAAGTTATTCAAACATGAATGCACTGCCTCTTTGCTGTAGTGGGAGATCATCTGCCTGGAGGTCGCCTGTTTGATTCCCAGCTGGGTGACATAGACCAAAGACTTTAAAAATAGTTACTTTAATGCCCTCTTTGGCGATCAGGGTTGTGGGGTTACATATATGCAAACCAGTAATTGGCTAGAGAAAATGTGTAAAATGTGCACCTTAATAGGGCACTGCATGCACCATGAATGTCATGAGAGGGGAATTAATAGAACCCTGGTCTGAAATAAAACAGGCATCACCCTTTCCCTCATACAACAAACCTGCATCAGACAACTTTGAAAATACCAACTCAAAAATATGGAAAATTTGTATAATTGTAGATGATCGATTACTGAAAAAAGTTGAAAAAAAATTGTTGCAAAAGTCACAATGTTTTCATAACACTTCTACAAGTGGGAAAAGGTTAAATATTCCGCCGTTCAGGGGATCCTCAAATTAAACTGGAATTCGAAATACTATTTATTATCAAATTAATACAAAAAGTAATTTAATCCTAAAATGAAAAAAATGTTGAAAGCTGCGTTAAACACCAGACAATCAATCAGACATATAATTATGCTAACCTGAAATTGGCTTGAGAAAATGTGGAAAATGTGCCCCTTAAAAGGGCACTCCACCCGATGACCATCATGAGAGGGAATATATATAGAACACTGGTCTGAAATAAAACAGCTTTTACCCTTTCCCACATACAACAAATTTGCAGCAGACGACTTTCAAAACATCTATAGGTAAAAATATGGAAAACCTCTATAAATGAAAGTTTAATCAGTGCATAGAGGTGAAAACATGGTGGCTCATTATGAGCAATTTCTCCTTTTGTCACCATGTTTTCAAAAGTCATCTGCTGCAGAGGTGTCAAAAAGCGTCTGTCTATAATATGTTGGAAAGGGTTAAATCATTCGGCCGTTCAGGGTATCCTCAAATTAAACTGGAATTCGAAATACTATAATATCAATCAAATAATTTAATCCTATACTACAAAATTTACAAATTATCACATAGATGAATCAGATAATATTTTTATGAATTATATACATGAATGTGGGATTGTTTAACTCCTTATCACATACAATGAATTAAGTACAGCAGATCGACAGCTTTGAATTTCTCAAAGCATCTAGACAAAATATCGGAAGTCTCAATATATTAAATAATATATATATCAAATACATTAAAAACATTGCATCAGATGGGGAAATTGTTAATTATGATTAATTTCTCCATTTGCCACAGTGTTTTCAAAAGTCTTCGATCTGAATCAGATGGCTTTATTTCTGAAGGAAATGTGGTATTATTAAAAATTTCAAAATAAATGATTGCCAATGTACAGTGCTGACAAAATTGTCTGAAAACCCTGGTAGAGAAAAAAGTAAGGTAGATCTGAAAAAGCATTTTTATCATTTTCCTCCTGAGTTGCGGCACAACGGCAATGGTGGAGTGCTCTATGGGGAAAGCACATTTCCTAGCCTAGTACTGGTTAGTTTACCCAGGGATCATGAATAAGTGAACTGTCGCCTTGATATAACTGAAATAATGTTGAAAGAGGCATTAAATCCCAATAAAACAATAAAGAACAAACAATGTTTTAAAAACCAGTCTGCTCTTAGGTAGAGGTATCAGAAGGTATTTGTACTATGGGAAAGGATTGAGTTATTAGGTGACCAAAGTCATTTGCCAAGTTTTTATTGACAACTATTTGTGGGGTTATCTTTTGGCTAAAATTCAGTTAAGTTGAATATATTTGTAACTGAATGAAGTTTTAGTAAATAATGAGAAAGACAGGGGTGACATGGTTACTATAGATCTTCGACTGCCTCTTGTACCAAAGGTCACAGATTTGAATCCCTTGATGAAAGGATTTATCCACACAAACGATGGGAGTATAGCGTTTGTGCCGTATCAAGGATTGATTTATTGATTGATTGATTGGGGGTGTAATGCACAGTGGCCAGTTCACCTACTCATGCGTTTCCTGGCTTTCTCATACCAGTACTCAACACAACATACCTTCAAAGCCACTGGCTGCTTTTCCACATAGACTGTTAGCCCATTGGTGAAAGACGAATGAGGCATGTCACAGTGACTTTGCAGTATCAAGGAAGCAGACATTGAGTTTTATTGATTGATTTCGTAATCAATGTAAAATGATCATTAAAATTTCATGGAAAGTAATGCAAAGAATAACAAGAAAAGATCACAATAAGATGAAATAAGTAATTTGGACCTGTAACTGACATGAGAAACAAAATAGTTTTTGCAGAAACATTTATATCATAGTTATCTCAATTACGTTTCTGATAGAAATCACTCTTAATGCCTGACTGCAGCACATATTATTGATAAAAACTTGTTTATTCTTAACCCTTGCCCTCATATAGACGCTTTCTGACGCCTCTGCAGCAGACAGCTTTTTGAAAACATAGTGACAAAAGAAGAAATTGCACAAAACGTGCAATTTCTCCTTTTGCCACAATGTTTTCCACTTTTTGTTATAGGTTTATTATCCATTCAATTATGGAAATTTTCTATGTTTTGACAAATTACGTTCAAAGTCGTCTGCTGCAGAATTGTTGTATGGGGGAAAGGGTTAATCCTTTCCAACATACATCAAATCTACAGAAGATGTTCTACATTGAAGCATTATGATACATAAAGGGATAACAGGAAAACCCTCTTTGAATGAAAGTAAATTCATCAAATAAACCTGAAAACTTTAAGGCAAAAGTAGAAAAAATCCTTATAATTGAATGGAATTTTTTTCAAAAGAGGTCTTGATTGATGAAAAAAGGGCTGCATGTGGGAATTTTTTACATTAAACATTTTATCAGCTCTGTTTAACTCTTTCCCTCATATAGACGCTTTCTGAAGCCTCTGCAGCAGACAGCTTTTTGAAAACATAGTGACAAAAGAAGAAATTGCACAAAACGTGCAATTTCTCCTTTTGCCACAATGTTTTCCACTTTTTGTCATAGGTTATCCATTCAATTATGGAGATTTTCTATGTTTTGACAAAATACTTTCAAAGTCGTCTGCTGCAGAATTGTCATATGAGGGAAAGGGTTAAAGTTTAACTCTTTCTGACATATATGTTGCATACAACATTTAAAACATTGTGGCAATAGGAGAAATTGTTCATAATGAGCAATTTCTACTTTTTCCCACACTGTTTTCATAATTATATTTACAGACATTTTCCATATTTTTTTTGAGAATGTTTTCAAAGTCGCCTGCTACAGATTTGTTACGGTTGTAAACTAAAAACCTATTTTGAAAACCCTGATTTTAATAGGGGAAATTTCCGTTTCACGCCAAGCCCATGATATGTGGGAAAGGTTTTATATGTGACAGCCATAATTTCACAACTAGAAATACCATAAAGGATTGTATAATCAGGGATTTGTCTATGTTTGTATTGTCAATGTTGTGCAGTTTTATGTGTCATCACTGATGATTTATCTCTGGTTGATTTGCCTGTTTGTCTAAACTACCTGGGGTAAGCCTATAACTCAACAATATTGACCTGATCCTGACCTTTGTGCAAAGATATGTTTTATTAGGATGCATATGAAGTTTCATCAAAATTCCGATTTGTTTAACATTTTCCATTATACACGTCTCTGCAGAAGATGACTTTTGTTAACATTGCGGCAAAAGGAGAAATTGCTCAATATGGGCATTTTCTCATTTTGCATCAATGTTTTAATTTTTTTTCAACAAAAGTATTTTCATTCATAGAGTTTCCAGATGTTTTACTAAATGTCTTCGAAGTTGTCTGGTACAGATTTGTTGTATGTGGGAAAGGGTTAACGAAAATTGCACATGATGGAACAAAGACAGACGTTTAATTATTACCTTATACACCATAATGCTATACATTTTTGCACAAATGACAGGGTCAGGTTGAGTAATAAAAGATAAAAGTCTTATTCTATTGTTGATTCACGTCATCAATTCAAAGATAAGATTTTAATTGGCTATATCTGATAAACTGAGCCGTTCAGATTGATTTTCTTTAAAATTAAAAACAGAAGATTGTAGTCATTAAAAAACAGTCAATTTCAAAACCTTTTCCGCCATGCAGATAGATTCATATGAACAATTTTTCTTTTTTACCAAAAATGCTGCAACACTATTTCATAATGATTCTTTTATTTATAGAGATTTTCCATATTTTTGCTTAGATGTGCTGCATACTTTTTGTAGGTACGAAAGACAACAGTTAACCCTTTCTTACATACAGACACTTTCTGGCTCCTCTGCAGCAGACAACTTTTGAAATCATTTTGTCAAAGGAGAATTGGCTAGTTATGAGCAATTACTCCATTTGCCACAAAAAAAATGATTTCAATTCTATTCAATAATTATACTATCATTTATAGCGATTTTCTATATTTTGGACTTGATAATTTCAAAGTTTGTTGTAGGTAGAAAGACAACTGTTTAAATGTTATTATTTGCTTATTTCCAGGTCTACCCCAAGGTTGGGAGCAAGCCCTGACAATTGATGGTTCAGTCTACTTCATTGAGTAAGTTATTACTTTCACTTTTCTTTACTTCATCATTGCTGGATGCCACTGGAATATTTTCTTATAATTTGCATGTTTACAATGCAAATGACATCAAACATTGTGTATAAAACAATTGCCCAGATACCAACAGAAAAAAATTAACGTTAAATAAAGTTGAAAACATTGTGGCCAAAGGAGAAATTGCTCATCATAAGCAATTTCACCTTTGGCTACAATGTTTTCAAAAGTCATCTGCTGCTATCGCGTCAAAAACACATCTGCAGGACTGGTGGGAAAGGGTTTACCCTTGTCTACATGGAGATGCATCTGTAGCAGACAACCTTTGAAAACACTTTCAACAATTTTTAAGTTTGATCACGGCACTTCCTGGTTAAGTTTCCAGTACTTACTGGTCCATTTATCTGGACACCAGTCAGTCAGTCATTATGCTAACACTGCAACCCTGACCGCCAAGACTGGTAGCCATTTTTACCATTTTTAATGTCTTTGGTATGACCCCGCTGGGGATCAAACCCATGACCTCCAGCACCTGAGGCGGACACTCAACTACTACACCACTGAGGCAGTTTTTATTCAATAACTTTAACATTATTAATTTGTTGGATAGAGCATCAGCCATTGGAGAGGGAGATCATGGCTTGATTTCCAGTTGGGCGTTGGGTTAACCAAAGAATTTAACCCTCAATTTCTCACATACAATATATCTGCAGAATATAACTTTGAAAACATCTAGTTAAATATGGTAAAATCTATATAACTGAAAGTATTATTATTTAAAAAAGTTGAAATCATTGTGACAAAAGGAGAAATTAATCATTATGAGCAAATGTTGTCAGCTGCAGATACTTCAGATGTGTCTACAAGTTGGAATAGGTTGAATTTGTAGTAATAGCTGGGTGCTTAGGGTAGCTGATAGCAATTTAACCCTTTCCCACATACAAGAAATCTGCAGCAGACAACTTTGAACATATTTTGCCAAAAAATGGAAAATCTCTATATTTGGATGGATAACCAATGACTGAAAGTGAAACATTGTTTTCAAAAGTTGTCTGCTTCAGAGGTGTCAGAAAGCATCTGTATGAGGGAAAGGGATAACTGATGAATAGGTGTCAGGATAACTAATATAGTAGTCTGGGTAAATAACCCAGGAAATGCTGTGATGTAGCTGAAATACAGTTGAAAACAGCATAAAACACCATACATACAAACAAATAGATTTGCATAAAATAATTCAGTCGTCTGCTTCAGATTTGTTCTATGTGGGAAAAGGATAAATCATAAACTCATAAAGATGTTTAAAGGTTTATCAATCAAACTTTCAAAGTACTTTATAAGAGCGTCATAAATCTAGCTTGTTTTAGATAAAATGTATGTATTATTTACTTTAATCAACATCTTGTAAGTTTCAAAAAGGCGAAACTTATAAAAATCCTTGATACGGGAAAACATGTGGTATGAAGGTTGCAGGTTTTATTTTTAATAAATTTATTTCCCAAATACGAGAAACATGCTGCAGCTTAGGCTATGAAAACATTGAGGTAAAAATAGGGAAAATCTCTATAAATGAAAGTAGAAATAGTGAATAGAACTTTCAAATGTGTGGCAAAATTTAGTCCATATTTCTTATTATTAGTGATTATAATCTCCCTTTGCCTAACTTTTATTTATAGGGCATTTTTCGTAGATGTTTTCGAGTCGTCTGCTGCAGATTGTTTATGTTGGAAAAGGATTAAATATAACAAAATAACATCACAATTCTTCTCCCTTTAGTTGCACTATACAGACAACTGTTTTCATCTTTTGAATACATTTCAGTGAGAGGAAAGGAGAAAATCCTCCAAACTAGCAATATCTCCTTTTCCTATAATCCCTTTAAACACACTAATAATATTTTCAATTGTTAACCCTTTTCGACTTGCAGACACATTCCAACGAAATTACAGCAGACAACTTTTAAAACATTGTGGTCAAAGGAGAAATTGCTCATAATGAGCAATTTCTCCTTTGGCCACAATGTTTCAACTTATTTAACAATTATGCTATCTTTTATGGAGATTTTTCAGGTTTTTGTCTATATTCTTTTAAAGTCGTCTGCTGCAGATTTGTTGTATGTAGGAAAGGATTAAAACCTAATATCAGGTAATCGGTTATCGTGAAACCGAAGTGGGTGTGTCTGTGTTTTGAACCTGCAAATATTTACAGAAAGAATAGCTATAAGCTGTTAAATTGTATCCCAACAGAGCATTTTTGTTCTGAGAAACCGTTGTAAATCGTGCTCAGCTAGTGACAATTAGAGCATTATTTAAACAAAATAGACCTTTGTACATACATGCATTTAGGGAAACTTTTAAAACAGTAACTGATGCCTGAGCCCTATATCCCCTCATGATGTGGTTTTCGAAGGGATATAGGTATTTAAATGTCCGTACATATGTACCTTTCCCAATGACATCATTACTAAGTTTGCTGATTCATTTCTTAACCCATTACTTCACATTACTTTTCAAAGGTTGTCTGCTTTACAATCATCAGACGAAACATTTCAACAATCTAGAAAACTGAAAGAATTATATTGATATAGAGTTGAAAATATTGCAATAAAAGGTGAAATTGCTTGTTTTGAGCAATTTCATCTTTTATTGCAATGTTGTCAAATGTAGTCTGTGTGAAGTAATGGGTAAACTGATTCTTATGAACCTTATGTTCACAAGCATATTGTCTCTTGTTCGAGTTTGTGTTTTACCTCTTTTATGAGTGCTCGTTTCACTGACCTAGGTCAACGAAAAAGGTCACAGTGACTATATTAGTGCCCCAACAACGTCATCGATCTAGCGACTCCTTTTCTCATTTGATTTTTAACTTTAAACATATGTTCATAAGGATGCCTCTTGAACGAGTTTGTTTTTATATCAAAAATACATTACCAGTCATTTAATACCTGATATATCATCTCTATACACCTTAATTATCCAAAAAAAACGCCCACGTTAGCATATCCCTCACGTATCCGTGACATACACGGCCGCCCGGAAGTACAGGCGCGCACGTGAGCGGGTAGTCACTTTTCATTTTTGGATTCACCGGAATAGTCGATAAGAAAAATTTATATTATTATTTCTTCTTCCAATTAACTCTTTTGTTTTATAAGGCCCTGCCTTATAATCATTTAATTGTCCAAAGATATTTTGTCTGCATTAACGTCACAGCCGTAAATTATTTACTTTATTGCTGTATTTATTGTTTTGTAGCGGACGATACTCTGAGAAGCACGTGGATTACCCCACCCGCTAATTTCAGTTACCGTCTTCGGGTGCGGAAGTCTTGCTGTTTTCAATACTTTTTCCCTACCCTGTTAGCGATAGTACATTAACTATTGCTGTATGAATTATTGACTGTTCTATTCAATATTTGTGAAACAATTTTGAAACAAAATTTATTTCAATATACGTGTCCAAGCTACCGGTGTCCCCGTGGTGTGGATATATAAAAACGGATTATAAACGGATTATATACGGATTATTTACTGTTTGGTGAGTATTTTGAATTATGTCAATGTCAATTACTGGTGAAGGGATGCGGAGCCCATGTGGTCATGCTGTGCACCTATGGGATTCGCATCCGACCTGCGTTGTGTGCACCAAATGCACACAGGCTTCACCTTGCGAGTTCTGCTCGACATGGCCTATTTCCATTTGGAAAAAGGTCGTGCGGAGTAAGACTCGTAAAAGCAGGAAGATAAAGAAGACCCCTAAGAGGGTGCCTTTATCTTCATCGAGTGAGGCAGAGTTCGAGGGGTTCTCCCAACCGGACTCTGCAACGGTGTTGAGCGAGTCGAAGGGCAATGCTGAGCCTTCTTCTCCGCTCAACACAGCCGTTTTTCCGCGCGCTGAGGAAATTCGGATGGTAGCTTTGGGTGAGAGTTGCTCCGTCGGGAAACTTCAGAAACCGTACGGAAACAGCGGGGAAAATGCTCAGCTGGATCATTTAACCGCTGAACCTCACCATCTGTCGCCTGGTGTCAGGGCTGGGCCTTCGAAAGAAGGAGTGCCTTTGGTAGCTTTCCGGGAAACCGCAGGTTGTACCAATCCGACACCATACTCTGGGCTACAGCGGTCTTCGGACAGCTGCAGAGTACCGGTTACTTACGTCGGGGGACGTAGTGTTCCGGAGACTTTGTATAGTGCAGCTTCACTCCTGCCTATGCATAGTCAACCTGGGTTTTGTTGGGCTGAGCAACAAAACCCAAATACTGAGGCACGTCAGGTCACCGGGCAACCGGAGAGGAGTCATTTGTTAATGACGCGACCTGTCACCAGTCAGTCCGGGTTGGACTGGACTGGGCCAGTCAGTCACGTTGCCATGACTAGACCAGGTAGTCGCTCACGTATCTGTGATGCGACAGGGCAAAGGTCCGATTGCAAGGACCCAGCCAGGCAAAAGGTTGATCGTTTAGCACCGATTCATCCTGGCAGTCAGACTATCTTAATTGATTCGACGACTAGCCAAAATCGCGCGCATGGAGACATGCCGCATCAGGTCAGTAGCCCATTTCGTTATGGTGCTACGGGCCAATCGGTCACGCCTGTGAATACGACACAAACACCAGTGTCTTATGTAAACACAGGCCAACCGAGTAGTAGGGCATTTTTCAATGCCTCGTCTACACTGCCAGACGACTATGTAAACATGGCGCGTCTAGGCACGGGTTCTGTGGTGATAGACCGAATTGATTCTAATTATCGATCGATCTCTGCTCCACTACAGAATCAGAATAATTTAAAGCCTGGTGTTGCACCGGGTTCGATTATTCCTCTGTCTTCCATCGGGTATGGGGGTTACGAAAAATCTTTTTCTTCCCCTGGGGGGACAGTGTATGTCGCAAGACAATATGCTGCTCCTCAATACCAGCCACCGGTCCATAATATGGAACCGTTAGGTGTTAGACAGAGTTCAACGGCCTACCGGGATCAGCATTACCCATCTCATGGGAATTCACTGCTCTCGGGGGGACACCTACTTGATAGGCAGTCCGATTATAGGCAACCTCGGGATCAGAATACATTGCGTCATTCTGTGAACGAGAGGTCGAAACCGTCCCATACGGTTAGTTCGGCCCCGGCAGAAGATTTTGTACGGCCGCCCTCTGCTGCGGAGAGGGGGCCTGCTTCACAAAATCTTCGGCAGAACATGGATTATTCTGAATTATCCATGTCTGAGTCGGACATTGATCTACCGGTTGGAAGACCGAGTGGTCAACCTCAGAGGAGTACACACAACCCTACATCTTCGTCTAACGATGATGAGGGAAATAGGTCTCCTTCCGATGAGGAGCCAGCTGTAGAGCGTTGGTCTTTTCAGCAGGCTATTGACGAAGTATTTCGGGTGGTGCCGAATACTTTATGCCCTAAGGTTGACGCTCCCCCACGTCGGAAAAACCTTTCGAGCCTAGAGGAACTGAATGTACAGGCTTTTACGCCAGTGCAATTACTTCCTCAAGCTAACAACTTGGGCAGGTTGTTAGACCAATTGCAGTCGACCAGGTCTCTAGAGGCTTTACCTTCAGGCTGGTCGGTCCCAGGACCCATTTCTAAGGAATGGGTCAATCCTAAACCGTATTCTACGTCTAAGGAGTTCTTCCCTGTCAAAGTGCCAGCTTTAGACGGGGATGCAGCTAAACTGGGGTTAACTGCACCCGCTTCTGTTCAAGTCTCTGCTAAGATTCTAGAGAAGTGGGAGGCCAGAGCAAGACTGGGTGTAATGGTGTCATCTCATGACAACCATTTCGCAGTCGCTCTGTCTTTGTTGTTAAAAGAGGAGAATATCTCTAGCCTAGGGGCTAACAGAATTCTCGAAGCTTTCGACACAGGCAACAGGCATCTCATGGCACTGAATCTTCAGACCGCCACAGAGATACTGTCCATGAGGAGGGACGCAGTGCTAGCTGCTCCTAACTCATTGCTAAGTGCTAGCAAGGACAGCCTGAGGGCCGCACCATTGGAGTCGAAACAACTCTTTGATGGAAGGATTGCTGCAGTGACGGTTGCTGATGCGTCAGAACAGTCTCGACGCCTTTCGGCGAACGCAGCTAAGGCTTTTGCGCAGGGCCAGAAACGTTCAGCGTATTCTGCGAATGTGGGTAGTTCTAAGAAACCCAACCCAGCAAAGAAGCCAAAACGGGATGTAAAGGCGTTTCAGCCTAAACAAACCCCTTCCACGGGTCAAAAAGTGGCTAAACCGAAGCGCCCTTATCAGGGTACTAAGCATCGGCAGCCTGCTAGAGTTAACACGAACCCGAAGCCGCAGCCCTAGGGATTCGCTCCTCTCTATGACAATCCCAAGGTCGGAGATTGCAGTCGGGGGCCGCCTGTCATTTTTCACGGAGGAGTGGGAAAGTATCACAGAGGATCGTTGGATTTTATCTGTGATACAGGAAGGGTATCTGATTTCCTTCATTTCCCCCCCTCCTCTGACAAGCGTGCCGATCGACATGTCATCACGTCATCCGGCCATGTCGGAGGTGATTTCATCACTTCTGAAAAAGAATGCCATAGAGAGGGTTCTCAACCCCAATTCTCGGGGTTTCTACAGCCGTCTTTTT